>CM028378.1:137700233-137731871 GCA_013146195.2 Codonopsis lanceolata | reverse complement strand
AAAAAACATGAAGCTCGGCAACCCAGCCGGGCATGGCTTGGTACCACGGCCTCGGCCCAGGCCTTGTTGGGACCTTTATGTGAAGCGGAGCGGCCAGCAAAGTCGGGAGTGGGCGGCATCCTTACCATAGCTCCAGGCTGAGATCGAAAGTTCGAACTAACTTAACGGTTCAAGTTCCCCGCCTCCCAATAACGTTCTTAGAGTGCTGAAGCAATGATCATGGGTCTTGAACTTCATAGCCCGACATGGGCGTAGAGGTTGTCACTGGTGTATTGATTCGCGACTAGTAGTGAACCAAGTCGAGGGGAATATATGGTGCATCACGCTTCCTGGTCAATACGTGAGCTTGTCAAAGAAATCTTGAAGAATTTCAAGTTACGGGAGATCATCGGGAATTGATCGCCGACAACATGCGGCGAGACTATTTGTCCAAGATCGCTGAAGCAAGCCTTAGAATTGCTTGATCAGCCCGTAATGATCGGGCATTTGGAAACTCAGGCCATTGATAGACCCGGTAATCATGGACATCGAGCGGCGACCGAGAAGTTGGATTGATGACTACTGAAGATTATATCGAGCAAGGTGCCAGACAAGTCAAAGCCACCACCGGTCAAAAGCCAAGCTTGCGGATACTCGGTAGTCGGGGAATCTATCTGGCGATCTAGGTCAGACCTATGCTTCGTCGTTCCCCGGAGCTAGCGAGGGTGTTTTATATAGTACATGAGGGAGAATGTGGCGGCCACCCAGGCACCCGAGCTCTGGCAAAAAGGGTTCTACGCATAGGATACTACTGGATTTCCCTCAAGAGAGACGTTGAGAAATATGTCCGAGAATATGACAATTGCCAAAGATACGCGGACATACCAAGACTTTCCTTCCACCATGCAAACCCACATGGTGTTGCTTGGCCTTTTGACATGTGGGGATCGATCTCATCGGTCCGTTCCTTGCAATACAAATACAAAATATGCATTAGTGACTATTGATTACTTCACCAAGTGGAACGAGGCCAAGCCATTGGCCACCATTTCAGAGGCTAACGTCATCAAATTTGTCAATGATCAAGTATGGTGTCGGTTTGGTCTTCGCGGGCAATCATTTCAAATCACGGCACTGGGTTTTTGAGACAAGTTCACGGTAGGGGTGTGCTTCGCTTAGGCGTTAAGCATTGGATCATCGTAAAGCTTACCCGAGGCGCGACCGGGGGAATAAGCAAGTCTTGCATGCTCTCAAAAACCTAGAGGCGAGGCGGAAAATAGGCGAGAAAGAGCTTCTGATCGGCCTTGTGGGCGGTCAAAACCAACTGTCCAGAGTCAATTAGGAGGAGCTTCATTTCTGCGCTTACATATGGATCGAGAGGTTGTGATCAGGGTAGAAATGGCCTTGCACAGCTTCTCCAGTTTCCATTACAGTGGCGAGAATAATGTCGGCTTAGGGCAATAGACCTTGACCTACTCGAAGAAAGAAGGCAGGATGCACGACTTAGGATGGTAAACTACAAGCAGCGAGCAAAGGCTTATCATGACAAAAGGAGTTCGGTAGGATTCATGAGTGGGAGGCGGGTACTCGAAGATTGATGTAACGAGTCATCGGGCATAATGGGGAAAGCTATCGCCTAACTGGGAAGGACCTTTTCAAGTTACTAGCATAGTCAGAGAGGGAACCTACACGTTTCGGACTCAGGAAGGAAAAGACTTGAAGCATCCTTGGCATGCAGATCACTTAAAAAAGTACTATCCTTAAGTCAGTTCCCAGTACACAAACGGGCAGGACCCTCAGCCCTGTTGAGGGTCATCAGTGTTAGTTAATAAAAGGAAAGTCTTTCCATATTTGCTCATTCAGGATATTTCGTTGTCATTCATCAATTCTCTCGGATTGCTTGACAAAATCTGCTCGCCTGCGAGCAGATAGGGCCATGCCCGGTCAACCTTCCTCCACACCCGAGTATTAGTAAACTTATCTTATCCTTTCCGTGAGTAAGATGGGGCCACGCCCGGTTCACGTACTAGGATGCCCGCCAGGCGATAGGGGCCCTGCCCATAAGATAGCGGCTAACTACCTTGGATTCCTATAGTGACCGAGAAACACTGTTAGTCGTATATCTCTATACCCAGTTGACATACTAACAACTGCTTCGATGTTTAAACATCGGACAAGGTCCGTGCCCGGTTGTTGGTCGCCGCTCAGAGTAGGGCCCTGCCCGCTAGGCTATCTTCAGGATGCTCGCTCATAGCGATAAAGGCCATGCCCACTCAAAGCCTTGACCAGTACCAAACACTCGTATCGGGCAATTACGTTCATTATGTCTAGTCGAAGCCTTGGCTGGAACCAAGTACTCAGACCGGATATCTGCCCATACAACCTCTCAACTTAAATATGCTTGCTTACTTAGCCTTGTTATTTTCAAGTTGATAATTATACAAGTTTGCATGCTAAGTTAGTCCTGTTGGTACTGTTTTTGTTATGATTATTTCATATACATACATTCTAGTACTAAACCAAATGCAGAAGAAGGAAACAATTCTCAGACAAAAGATGTTTTTCTATTCATAATTGGGGATGAATTACAATCAAGAATCAAATAGTGGCACGCAGGCTGAGCAAAAAATAACACTTCTAATCTAAGCTTGCTCTGTAGGGGGAGGAAGATCCTTGGCACTGCATCTCGTACTGAAAGTTCAACTCTCTCCAAGCAGCTTCGTCTTCAGTAGCTTTGGCCGCGACATCCGCCTCCATCTGCTCGCTTTCTTTCAACTTTTCATCCTCAGACTCTAAGGCCTGGATAAGCGAGCAGACATTTACATTAGAGGGGATAGATGGGACCCAAGGCACGCGACCAGCCTCTGCGTCGCTCTTGGCAAGTGCCTCCAGCTCGTCCTTGGTATAGGGAACCAAATTGTGGAACTGGCGGGCAGCATCAGAATATGGGTCGAGCATAGCCCATTCGGTCATCGTCTTCATCCCCAGCCCACCATGACCTGCGAGCATCCTCAGTATATGGTTGGTGCCATGGGTGAAGTAGGGCACAATGGCCGCGTCTACAACATCCTCGAAGGCAGGGGAGCTCTTGAAATCCTCCACCGCCTTCTCCTGGGACGCAGCCACCTTCGCCACCAGCTCCGTCACCATGTTCCCATCTTTGATGGCCTGCATCTTGAGGGCATCTCGCTCTGCCTGCAGCAAGTCTGTAAGGGAAAAATAGGCATGACCTATTTTGGTCTTGTTTTCACCTTTCTTGGTCATAAAGTTTTGGTGGATATTTGAAAACAAAATCTTTATGAGTCATTTTTTGAAACAAAATATTCCTAAAGATTTTTGGTTTCATTTTTGGAAACAAAATTTTCCTAAAGATTTTTGGTTTTATTTTTGGAAACAAAATTTTCCTAAAGATTTTGTGGTTTCTTGGACCTAAATTCTAGGAGTCATTTTTGGTAACTAAATCTTAGTATAAATCCTAGTCTAACCATGATTCTTGAGTACTTTGATATTTGGTAATCAAATCCCATTAAATTGGTAAGTTGTTGATTTTTCCTTAATAACTAATCATTTTCCTTGTAGTAGATGGACTGTTTTGCGTGTGTGTAGGAGATCGCATAACTATAAATAAAGGTGCAAGGATTCGTGCTTTGTGCAGAGCTTCAGATAGAGAATAAAAGCCATAAATCTGTGAGCGAATCAACGAAGTTCAACAGCCGGTTTTCGGTCGAAGTGCGCGGTTCGATGTCTTTGTCAATGTAGCTACATTGGTAGTCACATTGAAGTTCTGAAACTGTTTTTTGTCTTCCTGTTTTGTTTAAAGGAGGCTGTTTTTGTTTCTTCCCATGTTTTGTTTAACTTGTTTATGTGGGGTTTTTGTTCTCCAAGATTCATTATCTTGTGAGAATATTTTCTGTGTGATTTCACAAGTATTTTCATGTAAAACAATTATTCTTTTAGTGAAATCTTTGTGGCCTTGAGACTAGATCTACAAGTATAGGCTTGTAGATTGTTTGGTAAACTTTTGTGTTTATTTTCGTGCTTTATTTTAAAGTCTTCCGCTGTTTTGATTTTTCTGTCTTTTGTGACTTCCATTGTAGCTTTTTCACAAGCTACATTGGAAACTGCATTAGGCAGTTTGGAGAATCCTAGCTACTTGTGTTCTTTCAAAGTCCCTTTGCTTTGTGACCGCAGCCAAAGGCTCATTTCCCTTTTCCAGGGCGGCCTGATTTTTCTTCATCTGGCCCACCAACGCAGTTTTCTCAGCGACCAGAGTGCTGTTCTAAGCGACCAGCTTCAAGTTTTGCTTGAGCATATTGGCTTCTTTCTTCTTGGCCACCGCATCGTTGGTCCCCAGTTGGTCGGCCAAAGTTGCCACCTGCTCCACCTTCTCCTTCAGCAAGCTCTCGAGGGCCTCATAATCGGCCGATACCTTTTTGCGAGCATCTTTTTCTTCGTTATACCAATCATAAAGATTGTTGCAGGTGGAGGCAATCTACAGATAGAGAATGAGTGGTCAGCATAAGAAATAATGAAGAGAAAGGAAATCAAGCTACAGTTCATGTTTTACCTCGCTCAGGTAAAGGTCCACGTTCCTGACCAAGACATGGCCTGCAGTATCTCGATCCCGGGCTAGGCCATCATGCATGGCCCTCTCTATGATGCCTTTGCCCACCAGACCTCCCGGGATCCCGCGGGCATACAGATCTAAGTCCCCTAGCATAGGGGCATCCCCGGATATTTCCTTCACTGGCGCATGGGCAGCGCTGGTGGTGGAGGGCATTACAAAACCGGCCTGCCTCTAGGTAGCTTTTCCGCTCTAGGCAAGGGCAGATAAAATAGGGTCAGAGCCCGAGCCCCGGGGGAGTATGGACCTAGCAGGAGGAGTGGGACTTTTCTTTCTTTTCCCCGTGGCCTTGGCATCCTTGGCGGCGGGGACCACGGAGATGTTGGCAGTTGGGGGTTTGGCGGCCTTATCAACAACAATAACGGCCTCTTTCAGCGTTGGGGGAACGACTTCGGACGCCGTTGCTCTCTTAATTGGACTCGAGGCCTGCAGGTTCTTTCTTTGGGGGACAAACGACACCTTGGGCAAGGCCATCGCTCGTTGGCCTTCGATCATTTGCGATTGCTTCTTCCTATTTTTCAGCATAGCCAGATTTTCATCCCTGGGAAAAGACAAGACACGATCAGAGCTGTTACAAGACAAAGTTAATTAATACAAAAGTTAAGTGTCCACGGGTAGCAGGCAACCATTCTCATCCTAAACGGCCGAAGCGATTCGGAGGGCCTAGTTGGCATTCTACACACTAGCGTCGAACATGCGCAGTGGCAAGCATGCGGATGGGGTCTCGGGGGCGTGAATTAAGAGGGGCTCTACCCCCGGAACTTCAGCCCGCATCACGCCGGCCAAGCACAGATTGCATGGATTACACACCAGCTCTTTCCAATCAAGCAAAAAATGTTGACCAACCCTTTTTTCGTTCTCCTCAACGACTCCCACGGCAGTCTTCAATGCCGCCAGGCGGGCTATCTCTCTCGAGCTGAAATCCTGCTTGGAGACTTTGGGAATTTTTATTTCGCTAGTTACTGTGGGCGCAAATGGCCATCCAACCCGGGATTCGATAAATAGGACCCTCCTATCCCAGGCCTCCACCTTCCCAGGGATGTCAGACAACAACCTCAAAAAGTTGGAGTTAGATCTCACTTTAATCCTCCCGCCTATGCTCGGGGCAAAAATAAACAGTTTGCGGAGCAAGTATATATCTGGCTCGAAGCCCAGCAGACGGCACACCATCGTGAAGGCTGTAATTTCCCGAACAGTATTCAACATCAGGTCACAGGGAACAACTTTGGTCTCATGCAAGAAATCCACTAGGAAAGGCTCTAGCGGAAGGCGCAGCCCAACTCAGAAGAAATCAGCGAAAAATAAGAGCTCATCCCCTTGTTCGCGGGAGAGCATGACTCCAACGGGAACATCCATCTTGCTCGTCCTGTAATAGGCAGAGTTAATTCCAAGTGACGTGAGCCAGGCCGTCACCTTATCCGCCGTGTCCAAAGTGGCCCAGTGGGCAGCGTACCGACTCTCATCGGTATTCACATACCAGTCGGGCTCCTTGCCTACCTCAATAACTTCATCCTCAAGCATGACTTACACCTGAGTGCGACCATATTTTCTGACACGACGAGCAAGAGACATATGGTCGCTATCATCTGCTTCATCCTCAAGTGTGGCTTCCACTTGAGTACGGCCTGTCTTCTTTAGGCACCAGGCAAGGGGCATGTTATCTGCCTCATCAGTCTCTGAGGACTCTCCAGCCGCCTCTGAGGGAAAGCGGTGGATCGACAAAGAAGACTGAGGAATGCTAGAGCTAGACTAGTGGTGATTGGGGGGTGACTGGCTGACTGCCATATATATCGTGAGAGAGAGAGAGAGAGAGGGGGAGAGAGATCTTGAAAGTCTAAGAGACACCTTGGAAATTCAAGGGTTTGTTTTAGACCTCTAGGCTGAAGGCTCTAGATTTTGCTCAGCTTTCTAGTTCTAAGACTTAGAGACGTACATTGTATTTGATAAATTCCAAGTTCTAACTTGCTGCTTGCAAACTGACTGATCAACCCGCGCCCAACCTGCCCCGCCCGTCCTAACCCAAAACCCGTGTGCGTTCGACCCATTTGACCGGCCTTTTTTGGGTTCATAATTTCCCAACACAACCCACCATTTTAGGTGGCGGGGTGGGCTAACCCAACAGGCCCAACCCATTTTGACATCTCTACCTAAATTAGTTGCAAACAACCAAATATTTTTGAAAATTGGGTGATAATCGGGCCGGTCCCATGGGATAAAATTATAACCTATCCAGTCCACTTTCTTTTTATTCAATCGTAAAAGTATACTTTTTGGGGTAAAATGACGAAAATAACTCAATGAATAAAAGACACGTGCACGAAGCCCTCGCCCAAAATTGGGCATCAAAATGCAAAAGTTGGGCATCGAAATGCAAAAGCTTGGCATTGCAATGCATAAGCTTGGCATCGCAATGCATAAGCTAGGCATCGCGGTGTACAAAATTCAATATCTAATCAATTCTACAATTAATTGCCTCTCTCTCCTCATTTAATGTGATGCGAAGGGCTCAAGAATCCGTCAACCTAGGAAGATGTGAAGAATGGCGTGATAGCAACAAAGATAGGGCAAAGGGGTCCAAACCACAAAGGGAAATGGTGCATTCAAAGGACATAGAGCACGACTCAAGGAAGGAAAATTGGGAGGCTCATACTTGGAAGGGAGGCACGGGCTTAGGAAGCCTTGCATGGATTTGCATGCAGGGGGGTCAAGGCGTGGCATGGAAAGGTGGCCGTCCACCATGAGTCCTATCCTCACAAGGAATGTTAAATTAGGAAACAAAATCTGTCATAGGATAGAATTTAGTTTGTTTCCTAAAAGAACTAGTTTCCTTTTCTTTGTTTTAGTTGGATAGGAAGACTTTTTGTTTTGGTAACTAGTTAGGTTTTCTTTCCATCCAAGTTCGGAGTTATTTTTCTAATAGAGTTAGGATAAATTTTGTAAAGCCTTTATAAGGCAATTTAATTCAATGAAAACGACAGATTGATTATGGTGTGAAAACGCATTGCAAAGAACGAGTTCGTTCTTCATTCGGTTTTTCTTTCAAGGTGAGTGAAGCCTAGGAAGATTAATCAAATGGTATTCTTTACAACAAGTGAGTGAAGCTTGTTCGGTGAAGCTGATCTATCTTCATCTTTTACTTCTTTTTATTTTATTTTATTTTGTTTGTTTGGGCAGCCTATATTCTAAAGAAAACGTGTGGGTTGTTTTGGCTAATCCTTGGTAAGTTCGACCAAGGTGAAGTAATAAAGGAGTGAGGGTTTTTAAATCAAGTTTGGGCAGTTTATAACCTGTTTAAGGGACTGATTTGGGCAGCTGAACATCACCAACGTGGGCTACTTAAGAGCTGATTGGTAAGTACGTTGGGCAGCTTGTGTGCTTTGTTCAAAGGGGCTGAAGTTGGGCAATAAATTCGTAGGTTGTTGGTGTAAGGGTTGGGCAGAACATTACCTTGTAATAACTTCAAAAACTAGGTTAGGTTTTGGGGAAAAACTTGTAAGGGAATTATATTTTTTTATCAAGCAGATTGTGGAGGGTTTGAGCGGGCTTTGGGGCTGTTTTCAGGGAGTAGTTGTTCAGCCATAGGGCTGTCCAAATAGCTTGGACAGATTTGTGGATTCAAGCCTCCGTATATGCATCAAGTGGTATCAGAGCTAGCTATTCGTGAATCTTTATTCTCGAAGCAATCATGGCAAACCAATGAGAAGGAGGACAACTGCAAGAGCAGAATTTTGAACCAATGAACAATCTACGAAGAGATCGAGAATTTCGGGAATTGCAACACATGGTGGAAACTCTTCGGTTAGGGATGCAAGTGATGCAAACTATTTGAGCAAACCCACCATCCGATGATGAAGAAGGGGAAGGGGCTAGGGTTCGGCCTAGAAGAGAGAGAGATAACGATGATTGGGGTTTGAAACTCGATATTCCAGAGTTCGAAGGAACTATGAATACCGAGAAGTATCTTGATTGGATTCAAAGGGCGGAACGGATTTTCGACTACAAGGAGTTCAGCTATAGAAAGAAATTCAAGGTAGCAGTCCTTAAGCTCACCAAGTATGCATCGATCTGGTATGAAAATATAAAAACCCAAAGAGGACAGGAAGGCAAGGACAAAATCGAATCGTGGGAGAGGTTGAAGAATTATCTAGATTGAAGGTTCCTGCCAAGCACCTACTTGTAAGACAACTTCACAACCCCTCACCTTCTCAAGCGAGAAACAAGTGTGGCATAATCCATTGAGGAGTTTGAAAGGCTCTCCATCCTATGTGATATTCAAGAAAGGGTGGAGTAAAAAAATGCTAGATTCATGAGCGGGTTAGATTCGAAAGTGACAGGCATGGTAGAACTTCAGTCGTACTACACATTTGAAGAGATGAGCAAGCTAGCCGTGAAGTGTGAAAGGCAACTTAAGAAGAAAAATGGATCGAAAATGACAACGACAAAGTTGGCAACCACCTTTAAGCCTACGACAAACACTATCAATACCAAGACAAGTGAAACTTTTACAAAGATAGACAAGGGCAGTGAGGTAGAGGCTAAGAAACCCGTGAGAAGCAAGGATGCGGTGAAGTGTTTCAAGTGCCAAGGGTACGGTCATTATTAATCGGAGAGTTCTACATGGAGAGTCTTAACTATGCAAGAAATCCAAAAGATCGAAGACAGCCTCTCTAAGTCAACCATGGAAGACAAAGCAGAGGAAGAAGAGGTGGAGTATTGTGATGATGCACATGGTATCAACCTAGCTAGTGTTGAATAGGTCTCTTCATGCCAAACATGTTCAGCCAAGGAAGAAGATCTAGAGCAAATTTTTCATGCCAAGTGCTTAGTCCAAGATTAGGTATGTACCTTGTTAGTAGATGGGGGAAGTCGCACTAACACCGTCTCAACCGTGCTTATCGAAAAACTAAAGGTACCCACTATTGTTCATTCTCGCCCTTATAAATTGCATTGGCTCAATAATAGTTCCGAAGTAAGAGTATACAAACAAGCTTTGATTTCCTTCTCTGTGGGAAATTATGTTGATGAAGTACTTTGTAACGTGGTGCCAGTGGACGTATGCCATGTGTTGTTGGGTCGTCCATGGAAATTAGATCGTTGGGTTGTACATGATGGGAGGGAGAATACCTATACCATAACAAAGGACAACAAGAAATTTCAAATCAAGCCTTCTCCAACTCCACCACAAGGGACGGGTATAAAATTCTCCAACAAGAAGAATTTGTTCGCAAAAAAGGGAGATAATATAAGTACAAAGGGCTGATCACATAATCAAGGAAAGGTGCAAGGAATTTAAGATTGAAGAAGCTTCAACAACAAAGCCAATAGTTCAAGAAAGTCAAGGTGAGTCCACAGTTTTGGAAGAAAATAAAAGGGTAAGCAAGTTGACATCTAAGACATTCTTTTATGAAAACCAAGGTCTCAAATTTTCATGCCACATGATTCTTGAAGAAAAGAAGGCCAAGGATTGGGAGAGTTTCTTGAATGTTTTCTTTGAAGCCTTTAAAGTGTATAATCAGTCCAAAGAAGAGACTCAAGACTTGAAGAAGTGTAAGGACAGCCTGTTTGAAGATGCAACAAGGATGGCTAGAGGGTTGGGATTCGATTTACTCATAGGAGGATCAGAAAAGGAAAGGGAAACTAAGGGAATCAGGTTATGCAAACATACGGCAAGTGAAAGCATCAATCAAGTGGTACAGGGGCAGCCTACAAGGAAACTAAGTAACCAAGAGATGCCTGAGTTATCACAAGATAGGAAGACCCAAGGATTAAAGGCAATCCTTTTTTAAGAGGGAGGGTATGATGCAGGAGCAAGGGCTCAAGAATCCGTCAACCTAGGAAGATGTGAAGAATGGCGTGAGAGCAAAAAAGATAGGGCATAGGGGTCCAAACCACAAAGGGAAAGGGTGCATTCAAAGGACATAGAGCACGACTCAAGGAAGGAAAATTGGGAGGCTCATACTTGGAAGGGAGGCACGGGCTTAGGAAGCCTTGCATGGACTTGCATGCAAGGGGGTCAAGGCGTGGCATGGAAAGGTGGCCGTCCACCATGAGTCCTATCCTCACAAGGAATGTCAAGCCTAGTTAGGTTTTCTTTCCATCTAAGTTTGGAGTTATTTGTCTAATAGAGTTAGGATAAATTTTGTAAAGCCTTTATAAGGCAATTTAATTCAATGAAAACGGCAGATTGATTTTGGTGTGAAAACGCATTGCAAAGAACAAGTTCGTTCTTCCTTCGGTTTTTCTTTCAAGGTGAGTGAAGCTTAAGAAGATTAATCAAATGGTATTCTTTACGACAAGTGAGTGAAGCTTGTCCGGTGAAGCCGATCTGTCTTCCTCTTCAACTTCTTTTTTTAAAATTTTATTTTGTTCGTTTGGGTGGCCTATGTTCTAAAGAAAACGTGTGGGCTATTTTGGCTAATCCTTGGTAAGTTCGGCCAAGGTGAAGTAATAAAGAAGTGAGGGTTTTTAAATCAAGTTTGGGCAGTTTATAACCTGTTTAAGGGACTGATTTGGGCAGCCTGAACATCACCAACGTGGACTGCTTAAGAGCTGATTGGTAAGTACGTTGGGCAGCTTGTGTGCTTTGTTCCAAGGGGCTGAAGTTGGGCAGTAAATATGCAGGTTGTTGGTGTAAGGGTTGGGCAGAATATTACCTTGTAATAACTTCAAAAACTAGGTTAGGTTTTGGGGAAAAACTTGTAAGGGAATTATATTTTTTTATCAAGCAGATTGTGGAGGTTTGAGCGGGCTTCGGGGCTGTTTTCAGGGAGTAGTTGTTCGGCCATAGGGCTGTCCAAATAGCTTGGACAGATTTGTGGATTCAAGCCTCGGTATACACATCATAATGCCTCCCCTTTCCAACCCACCCACCAATTAATTCTCTTTTCTGTCTCACATACACCTTATTCCATCTACGACAAGTTCTTCATAAATTTAGTTGCCATAACATCTGCATCCCTTTTTTGCAAGCCATGAAAAACATCTCGACAAATTTCAGGATTTGGTATTTCTAAATCACAATTCATACCTTGGGGATCAACAGAATCAGTTCGAGTTTGTATACGCACAACATGGGCAGATGACGTAGAGACCAATCTAGCAGGTCACCTTTCCCTATTCGTATGTACAGTTATCCTCAAGGGATTAAACTCATTATCATCAACAAGTGTAATCTCATCTTTGTCTTCATCAGTATATGTCAGGGTAAGATCCGCCTCGTCGGGAAGATTGAAAAGAGTGTATCTTATTTTTCAGTTTGGCCATGTCAAGATCATGTAAGGTGAAGCCTATGACGCAAGCATCGGGCATCACAAAAGGTACGATGCAAAAAATACGGGCATCACAGGAGGTACGATGCCGAAAATATGGGCATCGTAAAACTCCGATGCAACCATCGCCCCTGTTGTCATGCCGTCCCCTCCAAGTAGAGGTGACGATGCCCGCTCAACTCAGGCCCTGGGTTTAACTGTTATTTGCAGATGTAACTGATAGAATTCTTTAATGTGATAGCTGAAATTCAACTAGCATTTGAGAAAATTGAAAAACCATGTATGGCGAACTCATGTATAGCTTTTTACTTGTATAAGCTTTTCGTTGTAAGTAGAAAGTCCTGCTCTTTGGTATGCAGCAGTCACGTTTACCTCATTCATGTATTAATTTACAAGGAAAAATTCCCTAAGTACTCCATTTCGATTTCCATACTGGTAAAATGTTACAAAATTATATTGTAAGGTGTAGAAGCTGTTAGAGAGGATTAATATTGGGGAGAGAGAAAGTGCAGGAGAGAGAGAGAGAGAAAGTACAATTTGAATTTGTCAAAGGGTGAGAGAGAGAGAATTGCAAAGAAGAGGGTATTTTTGGAACAAAATTTTGAAAAAACATTTTATCAATTGAATAAAAAAATAGATGAGTAGAGCGATTACAATTTTACAAAAGTGACCCGCTGGTAATTATTCCTTGAAAATTTGCAAGCCCGTCTTGAAAAGTTTTCAACCTATTTAATACACCGTATATTTTTAATCACTAAAAGATACTTACATAAAATTGCTCTTAAAATACCCTCCTGCCTTCAAACTGGTTTGTTCCTTAATCATGTTTTGTTATTGTATCTAAATTGTTCGAAAATTACAATTGTTGGGACAACGAAACAATCCTCAAGTGGAAAATTCTAGGAAACAGTCCTAGTCTGTTCCAACATTGAGGCTTGAAAAATTCTAGGAAACATGTCTAATCTGGCAGCAATGGCCTGGCTGCTTGTTAATTTTGTCAATATATAGTGTAAAAAGAATGAGACGTGAAAAACAAAAAATTAAAAGAAATTACATGTGCTAAAATACTACCTCTTGGGTTCCATTCTCTCAAACCTCCTCCTTGTTCTTGGATCCTCTCTCTTCTATGGAGGGCTAGCCAACCTCAAAAAAGAAGAAAGATTTGACAGAGTAAGACATATTAATTAGTTCTAAATGAGATCAAGATCTTGAAATTATTCACTAGGATTCGATGAATTAATTTGTTGTTATATATTTTCTTTTTGTTTAACATAGGGCAGGCTGATGTGAATTCACTGCGCTATTTTATTAATGGGATGCTTTGCCATTGATGTTTAGATATGCAGTGGCCATTGCAAAGAAATCCATTCTTGAGTTGTCAAGAGCTAGCAACATTGTTATGCTTTTAGCATATGTTGCATATCTCATATTCCAACTGAAAACCCACTCTCAACTTTTTGAATCACCAGAAGTGATAAACGTACCTACTAAGAAAAGCAATTAAAAGGGGATTATGAGTTTTGCACTAACTAAGCTAATTATGAACAGGAAGAAGTTGAATACGAAATAGCGGAAGAGAAGGTTGTGAATTTGTGATGTTTATATTTGGAGTGCATTTATCTGGTTATTAAGTAGCTAATACCACATACAATTAATATATAAGATTTATTTCTTGTGAGTATGATCGATCATGCCAGATTGTTGGGGTGGGGGTGTTTCAATGAGCTTTACTAGCATGATATTGATACTGATAGTTGGAAATGCTGCAAAGCATGCTGGAGGAATCATATGTGGCTTCAAGATTCAAGAACAAACTGGTATAATTAATATAAAATATAAATGCATAACATATACTCCATATCGATCTTTGGGCTTGCTTTGGGTTGTGCAGCTCAAATATCATTGAATTGTTTGTACTGACCAAGAGTTTCAATTTTTGATAACAGTAGGTTCCATTATGCCTATGTATGATAGTAGGTTGGAATTTGGATAATGAGGATTTCGGTACGTTTAGTTGAAACTTGAAATTGGTTCTCAATTATTCTCACTGCCTTCACCTTACAGGTTTTCTCTTTTAATCATATCCCTGCATTTTATATTTTATATGTATGTACGACTATAGGTAAGTACTCTTATTGTTAGTCATTTTAATTATTTCTGGTGTATTGAGCCCCACATAACTTTTGTAATGTTTATGTTTATGCAGGATGGAACGAGCAATCCTATGACTCTCTTACATTGTTATTGCTGCATGCTTCTTTCTTCATAAAATTACACTCCCCATATCCCTTATTCATTCCTTAATCCTTATTAATAAGGAATGAACAACTCAATGGGCCGGTTGCTCAGTGACTTAATCACCTGTGTTGGAACTTGGAAATATGGTTGCGGTTTTCTCATAAATATAATTTGACGGAAATACATATTGAACTGCCTAGCCCAGATATCGGTCATGAGCCCGGCACACTTTCTTTAGTCATAAGCAAAACACGTGCTCTCCACATAGTTCAGATCGAAATTACGAGCGGGCAGCGGCCAGACTTTGACCACCATGATCTAAAGGGGCGAGCATTTACTTCTCAGAAGTCTGGGGGCTAGGCAGATAGCATGCTAAGAGCCAAACGCTCAGCGGGCAAGTGTACAACGAGCAGGCTTTCCATGCTTGGATATGCAATAACGGTCATCCTGGACGTGGGCAGTTACTTCCGAGAAACTCGCTTCCACATTCAGGATGTGGCCGTTAAGTTGGACGTGGCAGTTAATGTGCCCGCCAAACATGCTCCAACATTGAATAGGGATTTATTCAGCTCCCCGAGAAAGCTATAAAAACCCCTCGAATCAAAGGAAAGAGGTATGTGATTTCTGGACCAAGGCAAAACTCTGTCAAATTGTTTATTCAACTGAGTGATTACTAATTATCACACCGGAGAGCATTTGCAGGGTAAGCCCCTGCCTAGTTCACTGTTAGTGTTTGCTTTTCAGGGTTGGGCCTTGAAGATTTTGGATAGATTGAAAGTCAGATATCCAGTTTGAGAAGCCCAGTGTGTCCTTGGATAATTTTGGACGCATCAGTTGGTTCCATTGCCAGGAACGTTTGCTAGTGCAACTTTATTTTCCGACGATATTACAAGTTTCAGTCATGGCGGCGAATAGTGTTAATGGTGGAAATCAGTTGGAGGAGGTGCATATGGCCACACCTAGCATGAACCTTCAGGTTGATAACAACCCACCACCTCCACCTCTCCATGATGCTTGTCACCAGCTCAATCAGCGAAAGGGTCTGGATTCCTTGGCCAGGAGTGTCATTGCTGCTATTGGCCTGGCTAACGAATTCCGGGAAGAGGCTTTGTGCCAAAGGGCAATATACTTTGGGCAGATGCACCAATTGAACTTGTAGTTAATTGCTATGGGCAAGCCTCCATTGCCAATTGAAGTGGAGCCACTTCGAGGCATGCCCGCTCCCAGTTATGCCACCAGTGTTTCTTGATCTGGGAGGAATCCTCAACACCCGGTTCAGATTCTTTTATAGCTATGCGAGCGAGAGTCGAACAAGGGGCGTAGTGTTAGTCCCAAAGGGCACAATAATAAGCTAGAAGGGGGGGTTGAATAGCTTATTAGACGTTTAAAACTTTTAGTATAAAATTCCTAAAACAAGCACTTGCAATCTATTGAAAAGATTGAAGTAGCGAAATTCTTGTAAGGAAGACAGTTCAAGTCTGCCGGTGAAGCACTACCGGTAGACTTTACTGAATATTCAAGTTTTGCTACTGAAGCGATAGGTAAAGAGATATGAAACAATTTAAAGCAGTAAGCAACAGTAAAGAAGGGACACAAGTATTTTGAGATGGTTCGCACTATAATGAGTGCTACGTCCACCACCAAGGCAATCAACCTTGGATTTAAAATGTGCACTATGTTTTTCACTAGTTCTATTACAAAGAAGTCTAATGAATCGTGTACAAAATATTTTACTTATGTTTGGGGTGGGGTATTGAATATCTGAACAAAACAGAATATTCAATGGTGCAGAAGAATAGAATAAATAACAACAATAAGAAGCAAAGGATAAAGAGTTGATGCAGATCTTCTTGTTGTTTGTTGAGGACTTCGTTGATCAGTTGATGATCTCTTGAATGCACTGAGTATTTAAAGCTTGATGTTGTTAAGAATATTCAGAGCAGTTATTTCTTCAGGCTTTAATGACAGTATTTATAGCTGGGGCATTCTTGAGATCGTTGGAGAAGACGAAAAAAGTAACGACTCTATTAGGTTGAATGCATTAAATGCATGGAGCTGTCATTGGGGATTTCGTCTTCATTGATACTGATCAGGGAATAGCAGAGAGTTTTTGCAGCAGCTAGTAGGTGAGCAATCAGAGTTGCAGACCTGCGATAGTTGGTATAGTCTGTAAGTGTCAGTCTGTTCACCGGCTCTATCACTTTTCAGGAGGCGAAAGTCTGTCCTTGCGGAAAAGCTGGACAGGCGTGTCTTAGAAGTCAAGTGATGATGGAAGATTTGTTTAATTCAAATTCAAACTAATAAAGGTTGAATTTAATTAATCCACTAAAATCTTGATGACCGGAGACGTCATGCTTGAACAAGTGCAGACAAGGTCTGCCGCTGGAGGTCAATTGAAGTCTTCCGGTGAAGCCTTCAGCTGAAGTCTTCCGCTGAACCTCTGAAGTCTAAAAATCTATTCTAAGGCAAAGTTCTATGCATAGTTGCCACGCTAACTGGTACGCAGCCCAATTAGCCACTAAGCATAGAACCTAGTGTAATGAATGAACAAATGCAAATCAAGATACAAATGAGAAACAACACGTAACCAGCAAGAGGGGCGGGCCAGTCACAGGGTTGCCCCAAGTATTCATTCCCGTTTGGGTCTAAGGGTAAGGGAGGATTTGGCTCAATCTCGCCGTCGTCGAAAATCCCCCTCTCTCCGAAGGTCACATGCTCGTCGGCCTCGTTTACCGTCTCCGTGTAGATCGCATGCTCGCATGCATCACACTCCATCGCCCAGGAGGCCCTATGCTCGTCGTCCTCGAACACCTTTGCCAGGAAGGTCACAGGCTCAGTCGTCACACCATTCCAGAGGCAGGCATGAGTTGCCTCCGCAAAATGCTTAGAAAAATGGTCTAGCAGATGCGACCCAGGCACAAGTGGCGCAGGTCATGGGCATAGCTCAAGCTATGGGAGCTATGGGTCCCCCACAGGCCCCTCCTGTGCCCGGGGCGTTACCTCAGCCCGTAGGTGGTTTGTCTGCAACTGTTAATATGCAGGAATTTAAGGAGTTGAAGCGCCGAATAGAAGCGTGGGAGCAAGGCAAGGCCCTGGATGGAAATTTTTTTGGCACTTCAGCTAGTCCTCTGGCCCCTTGGATTGAGAATTCTCCTACAGCTCAAGGTCTTATCTTCCCTAACATCAAAGAGTACACAGGGAAAACTAAGGCAATGGATTGGTTGATGTCCTTTGAATCACAGATCGGCCTGGTGACCTCGGATGAAGCGTTGAAAATCCGAGCTTTTGTAGGCTCGTTACCGGGAAAGGCTTTGGCTTGGATGGCAGCTCTCCCTCGAAGGTCTATTAACAATTGGGTTGATTTACGAGCTAAGTTCTTGGTGGATTTTGGTATGTCGGGAGCTATTACGAAGACAAGGGCTTACTTGTCCAAAGTTAAACATGGGGCTTATGAGTCAACTTCCAGCTATTTGGGAAGGTTTACTAAAATGCTCGAGCATGTCCCTGGTTTATCCGAGCAAGAGGTCACTTTATGCTTTGAAACAGGTTTGCTCGAGGGTGAAGGTCGTTTGAGGTCAGAGCTGAGTATGAGGGAGCCAAAGACGTAGGCAGAGATGCTGATGCGGGCTCAGAAGTGGTGCGCAAGGGAGACTGCGAAGAAGGAGAAGAAGAAAAAGAGCACCGAGGTTGGGGGTTCTGGGAGCAATGCCAAGAATAGCGGCCAGGGTGCAGGGGGCGGTTATAACAGAAATAAGTCGCAGTATGACCGCCCAAGGGAGTTTCTTCGAGAGGGTGATCTCACCCCGCTTAATACATTGTGGGAAGATATAATGTATGAAATTAGGGACGAGCTTCCTCATGCTCCCCGTATGAATCCAGAGACAGTGGATGCTCAGGACCGGACTAAGAGGTGTGCCTATCATGATGACTATGGGCATACGACAGAGGAGTGTTGGCCATTGAAGAAGGTCATACAGAAATTGACAAATGAAGGCCGGTTGGACCGGTTTAAAAGAGATAGGAATAATAGAGGGAATGCCCCTCACAGAGATGCACCCCTAATTCGAGGGGTAATAAATGTAATTATGGATGAGGAGCCTACATTTACCCAGCTCGGCAAGCAGATTTACTCCTTGTCAAAGATGGTGGATTGCCCGACCACTTTGCAAGTAGGGGAGGAGTCGATACAGTTTACTCGCAGTGAATTGGCGAGTAATGTGGCTGGGGAGTAGTCTTTGATTGTTTCTGCTCTGGTTGATGGCTGGGTCGTGCATAGGATTTTGGTGGACACAGGGGCGTGTAGAGACGTGATGTATTATTCCTGTTTCCAAGGCCTAGAGCTGAAAGATGAATGCCTCAAACCCTATGCAGGGACCTTGGAGGGCTTTACTAATCACAAGGTGCCGGTTAAAGGCACAGTCGAGCACAAAGTTTTCATTGGCGAGGGTACTCGCACCAGGGTGGAGAAGGTTACCTTCTTGGCGATCGACCTGAAATCTCTCTACAATATAATTTTGGGGGTGCCCAGCATGAGAAAATTTCAGATGGTTACTTCAATCCCTCACCAGCGAGCAAAGTTTTACATGCATCGCGGGGGTCTTGAAGAGTCGGCGCGGAATATGTTCGGGATACTCAAAGGAAGAAGCAGAAGCTGACTCTTAAGGACGACGAGCAGAAAGTTACTATTAGTAGCAAAGAGAAGTCTCATGTGACTGTGGGTCGTCCTTTGGCGATTACGGTTATTGGTGAGAGCTCGGCACAGGGCGAGAGGCGTTGCCCGGAGGATATCACTTATCCTTTGCCGACGGTGGGGTCGGGGGGACAAGATGAGCAGGCTACAGATATGGAGCTGGACCAGCTTGATAAAGCAGAAACTCAAGATGAGGAAGAGGAAAAGGTGGAGTATGACACGCTCCAGATAAGGGATGAGCCCGAGTTTACAGCCCAGGACGAGCTTGAGGAAATTGTTATCAATTCTGCTTATCCCGAGCAGAAGATAAAGATTGGCAGGGCATTGTCGGTTGAAGCTCGAGCTAATTTGGTCAAACAGCTCCAGAGCAGTTTGGATGTGTTCGCGTGGCGGCCAGAAGATATGCAGGGGGTTAGCGAGGACGTTGCAGTTCATTGCCTTAACGTGGATCCAGCTTTTAGGCCAATTCAGCAACGACCTAGAGTATACTCCACAGAAAAGGACAAGGCGATCAAGGAGGAGGTCGAGAAGTTGCTCAACACGGATATCATCGAGGAAATTCACTACCCCACTTGGTTGGCCAATGTGGTTATGGTTAAAAAGTCGAACGGAAAGTGGAGGATGTGTGTGGATTTCACTTACCTCAAAAAAGCATGCCCGAAGGATTGTTATGCTCTTCCTCGCATCGACAAGCTGGTAGATGCCATAGCGGGCTTTGAGTTTCTAAGCTTCATCGATGCATATTCAGGATATCATCAGGTGAAGATGAACGAAAAAGATAAAGCATTGACTACATTCCGAGCAGCGGGGGGCCTCTATTGCTATAAGATGATGCCTTTTGGCTTAAAAAATACAGGAGCTACTTATTAACGGATGGTGAATAAGGTCTTCAGCTCGCAAATTGGCAGGAATGTTGAAGCCTATATTGATGATATGGTCGTGAAGTCCAAGGGACACGATCACACTGTCGACTTGGAGGAGACATTTAGCAACCTCAGGAAGAATAACATGAAGCTTAATCCGAGCAAGTGTGTGTTCGGTGTGAAGTCGGGCAAGTTTCTGGGGTTCATGGTGAACAAGAGAGGGATTGAGGCCAATCCTGAAAAAATCAAGGCGTTGATCACAATGAAGCTTCCTCGGTGCATTAAGGATGTCCAACAGCTTAACGGCAGAGTTATCGCTCTTGATCGCTTCATTTCCAAGTCGGCAGAAAGGTGCTTGCCTTTTTTCAATGTGCTATGGGGGAACAAAAAGTTTGAGTGGACAACGGAGTGTCAGGAGGATTTTAAGCAATTAGTAGAATATCTGGGACAACCTCTATTGTTAAGCAGCCTGATTGTGGGTGAGAATTTGTTTGTGTATCTTGCGGCCACAGAGCAGGCTGTGGCTGCTGTTCTAGTTAGGGAGGAATGTAACCTGCAAAAGCCTGTTTATTATGTTTCTAAGGCCCTCACTGGAGTGGAGGGACACTATTTTAATGCAGAAAAATTAGCTTACTCGCTTGTTGTTGCTGCTCGGAAACTTCTGGCTTATTTTTCTACACATCCAATTATTGTTTACACAGACACTCATCTCATGAAGATTCTGCATAAGCCGGATTCTTCTGGTCGTTTGATCACCTGGTCAATTGAATTGACCCAGTTTCAGATTGATTATCAGCCTCAACGAGTAATCAAGGCACATGCTTTGGCAGATTTTGTGGCTGAGACTAGTTTCAAGGATATAGGCGAGGAGGAAATTTCCTCTCCCATTACAACAAATGTTCCTGTTCAGCAGCCTCGCCCAGATTGTTGCTGGGAGTTATATGTGGATGGATCAGCTAGTAAGCTTGGAAATGGGGCAGGTCTTTTGTTGGTCCTGCCCGAGCAGGATATGTAATTTGAGAAGGCTTTACGTTTCAAATTTCTAGCATCTAACAACCAGACAGAGTATGAGGCTTTGATCGCAAGACTAGAGCTTGCACAAGATGTCAGCGTGCGTGAGATTGTGGTTTATTGTGACTCTCAATTTGTAGTCAACCAAGTCAAGGGTGATTATGCTTTACATCATCCTGTTCTGGTTCAATATTGCACGATGGTAAAAGAAATTCTGGAGGATTTTGATTACTGAGAGCTAGTCAGAATTGGTCGCGAGGATAACATGCACGCGGATTATCTATCGAAGATGGCTGAAGAGGAAATTCAATTTTTGCATCCCGGGGTCATGATCGAATACTTGGAGATACCGGCGATAGAAAAAGATGTAATCATGGACATTGAGCCTGCAACGAAATGCTGGATTGATGACTTAAAGGATTACATTGAGCAAGGAGTTTTGCCCGAAGATAAATCGGAGGCACGGACCATTCAGAAGCGAGCATGTCGGTATTTATACAACATATACAAAGTGTAACTGCTATCCTAGAAGATTACAATCATATTTGAGGGAAAGAATTATGGAGTATGTTAAGGAAATACATTTAATATAATATATAGCATAAGATTAGGAGAGAATTAGTCAAGGGATTTGATTTTGTGTATCTCTATCTTCACATGGGACACTCACAGGGAATTCATTCGGGTCTTCACAAACAAGACCATACGCATCTCAAACGTCGTAGGATTCCAACACTACTTTATTTAGTGTATTATCAATCTCTATCCAACTACGTTGAGTATTAACTCTAGATTTCATCTTTTAGGTCATTATTGACTTAAACCATAAAATCCATCAAATCATAACTTAATCGATATTCTTATGTCAATTATCACAAAACCCAAGTATCACAAGCATATAACAATTGTTATAGAAATCATAACCCAAGACTTTCTAAATAGTCTCTAATCATAGAGTTCCCAAGAGTACACTCTCAACAATCACACATGAATCGATCATCTAATCATATTACCATTTCACCATTAATCACACAAGAATCACATCTTAGATTCTATAGCAAGTCGACGTACTACTGTGCACTAAAGATGACTTCCCAAAATTCAACACTCTCATTAGTTGCACTCTAGCTATTGTAGAGTTTTGTATAAGGTTTTTAGACACTTCTAATACATTCATAGGGACTTATAATGAAGTCATAAATCATCAAATGTCACACAAACCCAAATTCTCCCAAAATGACATAGTGTCCGGATTTCGCAAATGAAATTCAACGATCTCCAAACGTTGTAGGATTTCATCCTAAGGCTCACAGTAACACATTAAAACCATATTTGACTTCGTTGAGCCTAATTACTAAACTTCAAAAGTTAGGTCACAAACTCATTTCACGATTTAACCAACATTTGGGTTCCTAAACCCATTTAATATGTTCTTTGCAACATAAACACCCAACAAACACAATCCATCACATATACTTTCAAACTCATATATTCTCAACATATAAATCATCATAAACTCATCTTATAATGGTGGGTATTCCACCCAAAGCATGAAAACTCATTCTCTAACATCCTAGCATGATATTAAGCTAGAGAGAGAAAGAAAATAGGGAAGTAACTTACAGATTTCGGCCATCAAACCTCAAAGGAAACCAAAACAAAACAAGGGGAAATGTTCTACTCATCGAGGACCTCGCGATGGTGGCCTCGGCTCGTTGATTGGATGGTCGTAACTCCGGGAATCGCCGGAACACACACTCATATCACCAAGAACACACACACTCACTCTCTCTCTCTCTCTCTCTCTTGTTCTTGAAGTCTCCAAGGTTGAAAATGAGGGATAGAGGGCTGGAAGAGGCAGATAAAAGGGGGGTGTTTCAGCCAATTAAAAGAGATTACAAAGGGTTAGGAGCAATCATAAGGTTTAGGCTTATGTAGATGTATTGTTGATTTTGTGTGGTTCCATTCCCAATTAGATTAGTTGTTAAAACACACTTAATCAATGACTAAAAACTCATCAAGATTAATATCCAACATAAAAGGACCAATATGGGTCTATTAGGGACCAATTGGAAGGGTTTCATTAAGGGCAAAATGGAGAAAACACATTAAAAATCGAAGGAGCAAAATACTGCCCGTTGTTACAATGTGTGTCGTGAACAGTAACGCAACCACGTTGCGTATTTTTTCTAGGCTTCCCATTTGAACTCCGTTCGTCGAAACGACACAAACTCTTCTCTTGGATGACCTTAAGGACCTAAACTAAAATCCTTAAAAGCCCCAAACCAAACTAAAACCTCCTTGGGTGATATCTCGATCAAACAATCCCGCTGCGTACCAAAAATCAGTCTATAACTACTGTACAAAGGATAAAACGACGCAGAATAAGTCAACAATCGAAACAACGAATGAACAAGTATACATACTTGTTTAAAACATGTTAAAAGACCTACTGAAGGGTCTTAAACACATACCCAAGGTTCAACCAAAACCAAGTACAACGAAAATACGAAAGGCGATACGTTAACGAAACACGAATCGCGAAACTAAACTTACAACAACGGTCATACCATGAACGTTATCATCACATGCAAACTTTATAAACATGATTATAAGGATATCAAATGTACCCAAGCAAGTACATGAAGACCTAAGATATCTCAAAGGTCGAAAGCAAGAACTAAGGAAGATAACAACGCTCTACCGGGTCGAGTTTTCAACCACGCCAAGTTATACATTGTAACTCCAACAACTCTAGGGTATTGGATATAGTCCAATCTACCCTAACACATAAAGACACACAACAAGTCTACCAAACAAGAAATTCAAACACGCAAAGTTTCAGGGTCTTACAAACACCAATAGGTTGCACCTTGTAGGAGAACAAACTTTAGCAATCAAAGTCGAGGCTTGTGTTGGACACAATCTTCGCAAGACGAAATTTCCTCATACTAGTGCTCGTGGTTCTGGACAATTGTCCCTAAGATGCAATGAATTTTCAATCCAAGTTAGCAACACTTCAAAATGTAGATTCTGGCAAAGTAGTTTGTGTTTTAAAACTTCCAAGACTTCGTGAACAAAGTTTATGCAACAATACGAGAGAGCATTCTAACAGTCTAACGTTATAGAGGCTTCTGTAATTGAATTGTCAACCGGGGGGAGGGGGTGGGTCTATTTATATATTTTGAGAAGTTGTGCCTTTTTGGTCAATGGGCACAAGTCAGGATCTCATGGGTGCATAGTAACCGCTCCAGTCGTGTCAATTAGAGCATGCACAAGCCTAATCGTCCTTAACCGCCCAACTACTCCACCCGAAACTGTCCGTAGGCGCCCATTCGAGTTGTCTGCAGTTACAACCACCTCGCAATCACGTGGACACAGTTCGAGCTCGAGCTGAGGTATGCCGCATCTGAGTCGTCATCATCGAGATGGACAAAATTTAAAGGCTCCAAAGCTCCTAGCGATGATACACTCGTGCGCCTCTAAAGCGCCCAATTAATGTGACGGGGCTCGTAGCGGTTTAATTAAGAAACTTGGTCATACACCAATTTTACTAAAACCAATTTCCAACACTAGGAGTTCTTCTATATAACGATTTTTTAAAGAATAATGCTTGAGTCATTCTCATTTTGCATCAAACTATGGGTACTCTATGACGTGACACACTCTCATTGGTTGGAGTGATGGGACCCACAAAATATTTAATCAATGAAAGTATATCACATCATAAAATACTCATATTTTGATGTAAAATAAGAATGATCATAGTTTTGCCCTTTTTTAAAATGGGATGTCTCCATGTTTCAATCGAGTTGAGATTAGTCGCTTGGAGACACCTTTTAAAGAATCAAAAAATGGTATGGTCAAAGATTTGAATATATTGAAGTTGTGTCTAATCTCTAATGTGACCTGGCCTCATAACATTTCTTGGTTAGTACTCACTGATAAGCTGGACCTTCTCCCCTCCGTTTCGGGAGGAAAATACTTTAAAAATTCGTTCCTGACTTCTTTTTTATAATAAGTAACAAAATTTCCGGCCAAGTCCCAAGTTGTTGAGTATTAATTAAATAGACCTTACAAATTTAGAAATGGTCGGAAAATAAAAATAGTAAAATACCAACACTTGCATCTCAATATCAACTCTGTACAAGTACAATGTATACATAGCACATAGCACATAGCACATAGCCCTTTTTTTTTTTTTTTTTCCTCCTAAGGGGGCATGGAAGGGATCGAACCTGAGACACACTTCATGCCTACCACCCCCTTAGGGGCGCACATAGCCTATTCTCCCTCACAAATTAACAATTTTACAATTAGTGGGTGTTTCTTGTCTTCTTGACCTTGCATTTAAAAAATAATAATTAAAAATAATCAAAAAGTACAGTTTTTGGACATTAATTCCAAAATTAAATCTATCCTACTTTCTCTACAACTAAAATGGAACTAAGTAAGATTTTAATTTTCTGCTTAAAGTTATCGAAATGGGTTGGTTAGTCATGTTCCCGCCACCTAAAAAAAGCTAGGTTGAATTGAGAAAATATGAGTGCATTAGAAGGTGCCTAACTAATAACCCATGATGAGTTGGGATGGGTTGATAATTTTCAGGTCCGCCTCCTTCGTAGGGTGGCTCAGCCCACCCCACCAAACGATGAGTTTTGGTGAGCTGTACGGCTGTATCCGTCAACCTACAACCTACCTTAACAGCTCTATTTTGATAATTGAAATCTTGGATAGTAGTAAAAAATATTGGATAAAAGTCATCAAAGTACCCTGAAGACAAGAAATTAGGCACACATGATGACATGAATCACGATTAACATAGCTGATAGCTTGGCCATGGTCTCATAAAGTTAAACAATTTACTTCCTGTTTCTTTGGGAGTCTACGTGTAGGCTTGCAACTTAATCAAAGGATTGCCTTTGACCGGCCTCACAAATAATTGAAACTTCCAACTGAGATTCCAATTTCCAAGTGGCCTTTTACTAAAGTTTTATTCATTCATTGAGCAAACAAATAACCTTTAAATAACCTCAAAACCATCTGTACACTGTATGATTGGAATTTATAACTTGAGGAACAAGTGTAACGATCCGAGTCGAAAGCCCGGTCCGCTACATATAGCCCACTAAACACCTAATATCTTTGGTTACCAGACCTACCACAAGCGGATCCAAAAGTTCATGGATGGTGTTGGTAATTAGTTGTAGTATGTGACCACCATATAAAGCACAATCAAGTTCCACACCTACTCAATGTGGAATTGGGGATATTACAACTAGCTCGACAAAAAATCGGTCAACAAGTCTTTCCAACCATATTAGGAGTACTAATCTTTGATTTATAATAGGTGTACATGCTTCATTAAACAGTAAACACCTCACTATAAGCTAGTTTAGCCAAGAGGGATTACCAGACAAGGCACAGTATAAATAAATCCATCTTTATTGACATGGATCACACCCCAAACACACCCTTAACAACAAACCAAGCATTATGGTTGTTGGAGAATCTGATAGAGCCAAAAAAGCTCCAAAAGATGTTGCAATCATCTTTGGTGTTACAGGGCTTGTGGGGAAGGAGCTTCTCAGAAAGCTACTTCTGCAATCAAAATGGAAAGTTTACGGTATAGCAAGAAGGCCTGATGTTATACCAATCCAAAATCCCAACTATCATTTCATTTCATGTGATCTTCTCCAACCTTCAGAAACCGGAAAAAAGCTTTCTTGTTTACGAGGTGTGACCCATATCTTTTGGGTCACTTGGGCAAGCCAGTTTCCGTTGGATAGTAGAGAATGTTGTGAGCAGAACAAAACCATGATGTCGAATGCGTTGAATGCCATCCTCCCAAAAGCCAAGGGATTAAAGCATTTCTCTCTCCAAACGGGGACTAAGCACTATATATCATTACAAGGGCCATTTGACCTCAAAGAAGTTCGGTACTACGATGAAGGTAGCCCCAGGGCGAGTTTAGAAAGTAACTTTTACTATGTTCTGGAGGACTTGGTCAAGGAGAAGCTAGCAGCAGGTAAGATTGCTTGGTCTGTGCATCGGCCTGGTTTGATAATGGGTAGTTCTTCAAGGACACTGTACAATTTCATGGGTAGTTTATGTGTTTACGGATCCATCTGTAAACATTTAAAGCTTCCTTTTGTGTTTGGAGGGACAAAAGATTGTTGGGAAGAAATGTTCATTGATGGCTCAGATGTTCGACTAGTAGCTGACCAACACATTTGGTCAGCTAGCAGTGATACAATTTATACCAATAGCGGGGAAGCGTTTAATTGTATCAATGGGCAGATTTTTACTTGGAAAGAGATCTGGGGAGACATTGGTAAAAAGTTTGGGGCGGTGGTCCCTGTCCCGCCAAACAAAGGGTTTTCGGAGGATCTTTCATATTCAAGAGCAATGGCTGACAAGGGAAGCATTTGGAAAGAGATAGTGGGGAAGGAGGGGTTGGTTGAGACGAGGATAGAAGATTTGGCTAACTGGGAATTCCTGGATGTTTTGTTTCGGTGCCGGTGAAGATGTTGGGGACTCGAGAAAAGTTGACCGGTTCGGGTTCACCACGAGGTATAATACATTGGATTCAATAATGTATTGGATCGATGTTATGAGAAATGAGAAATTAATTCCATGAAATTGAAATAAATTTGGGGGGGAGAATGTGGTGAGGTGCATCATTGAGTAAAAGTGTATGATATATGAATGTGTATGCTCGATTGTGCTTTGTTGTTCATTTTTCTACTGGACTGACATACAGTTGGTATTAGCTCATTAACTATTTAAGTAAGATGGCTTATTCTTTATATTAGAGGCCTCCTAGTTTTGCTGATCTTGTCTTAAAAAATCTAGTTTGTCTCTTGCCCAGCTCCAGGCTCCAGCTTTCTATGGTCGGAAGACTGGTAGTTCCATTGACTTCTACAAGTTTATTATATATGGAAATTTGGTAGCATTTGAATGGGTCAACAAAACATTACACTTTTCCAATAAAATAAAATAACAAACCAAACGAGCAAACGATATCACGAGTTCAAGCTTGAGGTATTTCTATAAAGTTCAGTGTTGAGCCGTTGGTGATGATTTAAAATCTTTCTGTCATTACATAGAAAATGACAAACTGATCGACTAGAGGTCTAAGTAAATTTGATATAACGGCAAGTCCGTACTAACACTAAACTTTGTAGAAATACCGGAGTTTGTAAACCAAGTCATAATAATAATACACTTGATGTGGACCTTGTTTTTACTTTTTAGCTGGTGAACGCTTAACTTTTGAACAGTGGGTGCTCAACAACAAAGCAGATGTTTTCTCAATATTTGCATAATACTAGTTGAAAACCATAGAATTTTGCAGGACTGCAACTAGTCTTCTCTCTCTCTCTCTCTCATTGAAAACAGTTTTAGTTAGCAGGAGACCCATCCTTGTAAGAGATCTTGCCAACAAGCTCAATAAACCTCAAAGTTCTGAACCACAGAATCGTGCCCACTATGTATATTGGCTTCCTCTCCAAGAAGAACTAGGTTCATGTCACATGCAAGCAAACCTCGATGATTGGGATCAAATATTTGTTGCCGGTCCTAGAGACACCAATGTCAGAGACCACAATTATCAATACGTGAAAACTGCGACTTTTTGCACCAAATTGTGGATTATTATATTGCCCAAGATGGATATTGTTAATGTATCTAGCTAGTTCACTACCAAATCTTCCTATATCTCATGTATCACTCTCATTTATATAAAGGATTCACTTTAATCTAAAGCTTAAACGACCTGATCACTCTAGCTTCCAAAAGATTGATGTTGATACTAGGTCCCAAGATTCTTTCTGCTCACTCTTCCAATCAATATAAACCATGTGCATCACTTGATCCCAAACGACGCATAGTTTAAAAGCTCCTTCAGCTTTAAAACAAAGTCACCTTTTCTGGAAGTTGAGAACTTTGAGCGAGGTAGCAAATACAGAAAAGAAGAAGATACTGAACCCGAGAAGCACAGCTACCGACGGGCCAACCATCCCAGAATGAAAGCCAAGAGATACCTTCAAATACTCTTTTTACGGTACCTGCAAACCCAGGCCCCACAATCTTTGTTTCCACATCACCAAGTTGGGAAGAAATGATACCCTGCAAGCTCCATGCAATTGGGCATATGTAGTAGAACCATATCCACCATCCAGGGATATTCTACATAACAAAACAATTAAAGAAATTCAATTACAGTTGTATGTTTATCTTCAGTGGTTCGGATAGATACTTGGAATGAGCAAAAGAAAAACAATGTACAGAGAACTAAACACAATGTGAAGCTTATTAACCAGAACGAAATTAAAACAAGTTTTTAGGATTTCAACCTAAAAGGAATCTCACAAAAATTTCCGGATAGTTTAATCTTTAATTATTCATAGAAAAAAAGTAGATGAAAGCATGATGGAACTTACTGGTCTTGGAACTAGAAAGCCAGAAAGGAGGTTCCACAGCGAGTAAAATGCAGAAGAAATGACAGCCGCCAAGTTTTGAGATGGGGTGAGGCCAACAGCCATCATGCCGTAAAGGTGAAGTATAAGAATGTGAGGAACATGAACACAAGGTAGAGCAGAAATTTTTCTGCACAGTAAGGAGGAAAGTTTAAGTAGTTGCATTTCATAGAAAAAGGTGTATGTCATCTGGCGGGAATTACGAAAAATCAGGTTACTTTTAACTTCTTCATGATAAAAGGTCACAAACATCTTAGAAAAATGAAGCTTTCAGCCAAAACTTTGATTAAAGAAACAGAAAAACACAAAACTCAGGCGCTTAATAATCGTATTTAGAAATAGCAACTGGTCAATTTGAAAGGAGGTAAAAGAAAAAAATGGAAATCAAGGAAGCATCACTGGTCAACCCAGAAGTACCCACTCTCACTCTCTCTCTCTCTCCCTCTTCCACATACAAACACACATATGCAGTGGCCAAACATAAGTCTGCAGGCTGCTACACACACACACGTTGAATTAGGCGAGCATAGACTGCTATCTATAGAGGAGAGAAAGATTGCTCACAGATCAAAACCTTGCTATTATGAGCGTAGAGTAACAACCCTCTAATTCTAACACATAAGCTTAGCACCGTCAGAGAAGCCAACCCCAATGCACTAGGAAATGCTCCCTACTTTATTCAATACATTGTAAGAAATAATACTTAGAAAAGGCAAGTATAGCAGGACCGCTTTAAAAGCTGAAACGCAAGCCCAAGCACGTTAAAACTACCTTACCCAGTCTCTATCAATTGTCTGAGTAGAAGAAAAATATTGTTTCCTATTAACCGAATTCGAGTCCTCTTAAGAAATGATCTCAAACAAAGCAACTACATGCTCTTTCCAGTCCATGTGAAGGAGTTTCAATTGTCGAAGTATAGGTAAACAAATAAAGAAGGCCTGCAAGTAGTTTATTAGGTAAGGTAATACAGGATTTCAGAAATTATAGTGCCCTTCATGACCATTAGTGAAAAACTAAAGGTGCCCAAGTTAGAGTTCATGATTTGGTTTCCTTTACCTGATTTAAGATTTCAGAAATTTTACACATTTTGAGTGTGATCATTTTATTAAAGGGAAACATGGATAAATAAATATAACTAACATTCAATCAACAAGATTCTAGGATATGCACCGCTTCCTCTTCAACAGGTAGGGGACAGTGTCGATCCAATGAATCATCCTTTTCACAGAGGTAAATCTTTGCCTGCTAAGCAAGATGACCGTAACCAATTGAAGATTCATTCGTGCCGGTGTAAGTTTCAAGACCTCAAGAAGTTTAACAAGGAATAAAGCCAACCCTCACTGGGGTTAGTATAATTCCCTAGTTTAAAATTCAACAGTAAACCAAAACAAGAAACCATGAGGATGACATTGAGAAATCATATTCCATTTGTGAGTATTGATACGCCAAATTAACCAAACCTGAATAACTATAACGATGGGTGAAGGGGATGCTAACTGATTTGCTAGATACTTTCTGCTGGGTTTTGACAATTTTGTGAGCTCATCATAAACTAAGACCTCAGATAATAATCCCCTCCATCTGTCCCACTCCTAACTAAAGCACCAAAAATGGCTATTGCTCATTTGGTACATCAGATAGGTTTCTGGAGGTGGATTTGGGAAGAAAGCCACGGTTTAACTTGCTTGCATAACAATGTGTCATCAAATTAGAGCCACAATTGTTTGGATAGCAAGCTCAGCTTTTACCTCTGTAACAGGCAATAGTTCATTCATAAAAGGAGACACCACAATTCCTAACTTTAAGAAACAATCATGATAACATTATGAACAAAGGGTTCAATATTTGAAAAACCAAACACTTTATCATACCTATTGTCCTCTCAAGTGAATCATGAAATATGTAATCACTCCATAGATTATTGTTTGGATTTGGATGTATGGGATCTCCACGAGGCCCTGTCAATGAAAACCAAGAAACTTACTGCCTACCCACACAAAGGAATAGGTTAAAAGAGCTGCATCATTGAATACCTAGTTTCCAACTTGTAAGAATACTTTCATGTGCATCTGGTATTTGGAATTACTCTCAGAAATGGTATTAAGAAAATACATCGCGTTACTTCTTCCATCATAACATCACTAAGACTTACTACCTCCATCAAAAATATTCCTATGGTACTCTTTAGTTTGTCACCAAAAAAAAACAATTTTTTTAAATTTAAGGTGTAAATTTTCATTTCTTTCTTTCCAAAACTGCGATGTTGCTTTTGTGTCCATGCAAAAAGTAGTGCAACTTAAGAAAACATTTAGACAGAAAAAATGCACTATTAAAAAGTTTAGACATTTAAAAATAGGACTCCTAGATAGTTTCTTTTTCCCTTGACTCTGACAAAAGACAATGATCAGATTTTGCCCCTAAAGACGGTGTCAAGCTACTGAGAGGGCCTTAACTGCTCTATCGTATGACGTCAATGGTCTTTTCT
>CM028378.1:137668378-137700133 GCA_013146195.2 Codonopsis lanceolata | reverse complement strand
TTTTTGTTACTATTTTTATGTTTAAAGAGAGAAAATGTTTAAACATAATTAAAAAAAAAGGAGATGGTAATGATGAGAGAAACAATAGGGAGGAGACGGAGAGAGAAAGAGAAATACAAGCAGAGAAGATATGAAAGAGAAATAGTGAAATAGTAATTCAAAAGTTAATAATTTAAAAGTGAGATTTGGAGGAAGAAATCTACCCTTGCCATTTATATATATATATATATATATATATATATATATATATATATATATATGATGAGTTAGGAAGAAAACACACTAGTTCACACACCGGCGTGCATCGCTTCATATTGCGGCATGGTTCTTACCGCCGGCTTCATGGTCGCTCAACTCCTCTAGCCCCCTCCCGATCCACCTTCGCTCCCTAAATCCTTTCAGACGCCCTTAACCTCTCTCCCACTTTTCCTAACACCTTTCTTATCCCTCCTTCATCATATAAAGGAGAACCCTCTCTCAAACTATCAACATATATTATCAAGCCCTCGCCAAACCGCTTAAAATGCATTGATCGGGAAGTTTTCCTACGGGAGGCCATCCATGGAATCTATTCGTAAATTATTTCAGACTTTTGGTCTCAAAGCTGCATTCTCTGTTGGGCATCTTGATGATAAGCACGTCCTCATCCAGGTTCACAGTGAAGACGATTATAAACGATTATGGATTAAAGACCATTGGTATCTTGGTCGCTTTCCTATGCGTGTCTTCAAATGGTCACCGGATTTTCGACCGGATGTTGAAAGCCCCATCGTCCCGATTTGGTTCGCCCTCCCCGGACTACCTATTCATCTTTTTCACAAGACTACTCTATTCTATATTGCCTCCTTGTTTGGCCGGCCCCTCATGCTAGATCAACCCACTATCAATCTCACACGCCCGAGTGTTGCTCGGGTATGTGTAGAGATCGATTTAACTAAACCAGCCTTCCAAAGAGAATATGGATTGATCAGTGACAAGTACCCTAGTTTTTGGCAAACCCTAGAGGCGGAGAACACCCCTCTCTATTGTTCTCATTGTTTTCGACAAGGACATTCTGAGATCGGCTGTAAGATAAAAAACGCCGCCTCCTCTTCTGGGGAACACATGTCCAAAGCACCTCCACCACCTCTTTCGCCTGCTACAAGATGGACTCTTAAAAAGAATGCAACTTCGACGGAGATGAAGAACTCTTCTGGTCATGATTTGAACCCGATAAAAGACCCTACCCCATGCGCAGGCCCTTCAGCCCCAGCTTCTACCTCTCATAATAATGTTGGCCTCGAAAATTCATCCCAGCAAGCAGTTATGGATCCTAATAAATCCCCAGTTATTGTCATTGCAAAGTATACATTGCATGGTCTCCAGAATCCGGATCAAACCATTGCGGGTATTGATAATGGTAGAGAAGTAGGGGAGGAGGGTTCCCTGTCACACATGAACCAAACTGAGGTGGGTTCACACACTACTCATATACCTGATGACATCGCAACAGATCCTTTTCATCTAGAGGAAGAGACAACAACAATTCTATCCCTGAACCGTTTTGTTGTTCTACAAACATTTGACGAAGAAGATACAAGGGAGGACAATGTTAATATAGAGGCTCTTAATCTGGAAAATGCTGCAGGTAAGACTAAGGCTCCAAAAACACATAAAGTGACTGGGAAAGGAATGTGCACCCGCTCCAAAAGACAAACAAAGTCCTACAATGAAAACTCCTCACAGCCTGCTCATGACGATTAAGACTCTATTCTGGAATTTGCGGGGAGTGGGAAATGATTCCACTATTTCTTGTTTGAAAAAGCTAATCAGATTACACAAAATCTCCTTTATTTCTATTTATGAACCGAAGCAAGATAAGTCCCAACTGCCTTTTATTGCTCATAAATTAAAGTTTCGCTATTTCTTTTCCAATTCCGCTAATACAATTTGGATCTTGGCTAAGTCTTCCTTTACGTGCAAGGATATTTATGAATCTGAGCAGCAATACACTCTTCGGGTCCGTCACTATTCTTGGGCTAAGTCTGTATATATAACCTCGGTTCATGCCAAATGCACCAACATTGAGCGGCAATTTCTTTGGTCGGATCTGATTGAAATGGGGCTGGAATTCAACTCTTCTCCTTGGCTAGTTCTAGGAGATTTCAACATAATCATTGATTCTCATGAAAAAATCGGAGGTGCCGGTTGGGATAGACAAGGGGCTCTTGATTTTCAAGCTTGTCTTAATGCGGCTGGTTTATCGGATCTGGGCTTTATTGGCAGCAAATATACTTGGAGTAATAACCATGATGGTCACGCCACCATTTTTGAGAGGTTAGATCGGGCTGTTTGTAACTCTAAATGGCTTTCCACTTTTACTTTGACATCGGTGGAACACCTAAATCGTACGTGTTCTGATCATGCTCCTCTCCTCCTCTCCATCACTTTGCTTCTGAGGCATAACACCTATCACTTTCGATTCCTTAATGTATGGGCTGATCATCATAATTTTCTGGAGACCGTTCAAAAGGCTTGGGAGACCCGGACATGTGGTAGGCCTATGGTGCGATTTGCTAATAAATTGAAAGCGGTGAGGTTATCGTTAAAGACTTGGAACAAGGCTATTTTTGGTAACATGTTTCAAGCCGTGAAACAGGCTGCAGATGATGTGTTGGACAAGGAAATAATCTATGAAAACTCGACCACATCTAACAATCGGGCTGCTCTCCATTTAACGCAGGCCAAATTAAAACGTACTCTGAAAGTTGAAGAAGAATATTGGCGTCAAAATCCCATTTGAGATGGCTCAAGGACGGAGATAGGAACACCAAATTATTCCATGCCTCCGTTAAGCATACTCGCAACAAGCTGTTTATTCACAAAATTTTAGATATGCATGGGAACTTAGCCTCCACTGAAGATGATATCAAAAATGTCGTTGTTGAGTTCTATAAAGACCAACTCACTGCTTGTGTAGGCAGTCCTAACAGCCCTATTGATGTTATTCCCTCTATTTTCTCGTCTGAACAAAATGCCATTCTATCTGCTCCTCCTACGGCCAAGAAAATTAAGGACACTGTATTCTCGCTATGCGTTGATAGTGCTGCCGGGCCGGATGGTTTTAACAGAAAATTTTATACTACTTGTTGGGATATTATCGCTGATGATTTCTGTCTTGCTATATTGGATTGTTTTGCAGGATTTGATATGCCAAAGTCATGGACTAGTACCCTCCTGATTACTATTCCTAAATCCAGTCAGATCAAGTCTTTTATGGATCTCCGTCCGATCAGCTTGTGCAATTTTTGTAATAAAGTTGTCTCCAAAATTCTTGCTGTTAGGCTTGCTAATATATTGCCTTTCATAATATCTGATAATCAAAGCGCTTTCACGAAGGGAAGGCTGATTCAGGATAATTTGCTGCTAGCTCATGAGCTCACTCATCAACTCAAGAAGAAAGTAAATGGTTATAACGTTATCATCAAGTTAGACATGGCAAAAGCTTTTGACAGAGTCTCTTGGTATTTTTTGATTCAGGTTCTAAGGAAGTTCGGATTTGGAGAATCATTTATTGATATGATATGGAGAGTCATATCTAATAATTATTTTTCTGTTCTGGTGAATGGATCTTCGGTGGGGTTTTTCCCCTCCTCCCGCGGATTACGTCAAGGGGATCCCCTATCTCCTAGCCTATTCATTATCGCGGCGAAAGTGCTTAGCCGAGGATTAAACAAGCTTCAACTTGACCACCCGAATTTTGCTTTTTCCTCCTCAAGCGGATGTCCTATTATTTCTCATTTAGCATTCGCTGATGATATCGTTATTTTTTGCAACGGTAACAGACACTCGCTAGCCCATCACCGTAAACTGCTTGAATCTTATGAAAATATTTCGGGTCAATCTATTAATAAAGGGAAAAGCTGTCTCATGGTCTCTGGAAATACATCATCGGAAGCTAGGGTGGCCTCGATAAAAAGACATGTGGGTTTTAATCGCAAGTTAATGCAGGTAACCTATCTGGATTGCCCGCTTTTCGAGGGCAGGAAAACCAAGAGCCTCTTTGATCCTCTGATTAGCAAACTTCAGTCCAAAATTAACTCTTGGACGAGAGCCTTTCTATCTCAAGCTGGTAAAATTACGCTTATCAATTATGTTTTGCAATCTATTGTTATGTACCAAATTGTTGTTTTGGATCCCCTGATGGCTGTCATTAAAAACATTCATAAGCTTTTCGCGAATTTCTTCTGGGGCTCTGTTGATTCCAAGCACAAAGCCCATTGGGTAGCTTGGGATAAATGTTGCAGGCCAACAGCGGAAGGGGGTATTGGAATCAGATCTGTTTCAGATGTTATTTGTGCATTTTCCATTCAGATTTGGTGGAGATTCAGAACATCTAACAGTCTTTGGAGTAAGTTCTTGACAGCAAAGTATTGCTCGAATTCTCACCCTTCTACCTCGTCTAACAATGGGTCATCCACTTGGAGACGTATACGTTCTGTACGTGCCAACACAGAGCAGTACATAAAGTGGATAATTGGGCGAGGTAACTGCTCGATGTGGCTAGATAATTGGATGCCGGTCACTCCCCTTAAGCCGATGTTCAGCAATTTTGTGCAAGTTAAAGACACATTCAGCTCGGTTAATAGGTTGTCTTCGGCTGCTATTTTAGAGGTTGGTCAAGAAGCCGCTGCTTCCATTACAGCTCATGGAATAATCCTTTCGGATAAGCGAGACACAGCGTGCTGGAGTATCAATAACAAAGGCAACTTCACGCTAGCTTCAACCTGGAATCTCACCCGACAAAAGTGGCCTATTGCTATTTCTAGCAAATATATTTGGCAGAAATATATTCCCAAAAAGCTAAGCATTTTCATGTGGCGTTTATGGGTTCAGAAATTGCCGCTTGATGAAAGCATTGTCAAAAAAGGAGTGCAGCTCGCACCTCGGTGTTCTTGCTGTCTTACAGGTAATGGTGAAACTTATACCCATGTTTTCATTAACAGTCCTATGGCTAGTTATATATGGGATGTTTTTAATGGGCTTGGAGGCATACGGTCTCATAACTCCTCGGTTAATCAGACTTGCCTTGCTTGGTGGTTTAAGAAAAATAATTCTATCTTACATTCTATGACCCCCACCTTCATTCTTTGGGAATTGTGGAAGAATAGAAATTTTTGTTTTTTTTGACTTCGAAACTATTATTTTTGATTTGGCTACTATTTTTTATGTTTAAAGAGAGAAAAATATTTAAACATAAATTAAAAGAGAGGAGATGGTGGTGATGAGAGAAAAAATAGGGAGGAGATGTGAGAGAGAAAGAGAAATACAACAAGAGAAGATAGGAGAGAGAAATAGTGAACTGGTAACTCAAAAGTCAATAATTTAAAAGTGAGATTTTGGAGGAGAAATCCACCCTTGCCATTATATATATATATATATATATATATATATATATATATATATATAAATTAAAAGAAATAATCTAAGTTACTCATAATCCACACTTTAAAAAAAACTTTCCAATGTGGTAAGCAAATTTCGATAACTTTATATTAATAAATTTTTACACAAAACATTTTTATATAATGTAATGTTTTTTTAATGAAACGAGACTAGCGGCTTGTCTATTACAAGAAAATTCAACTCTTCGGGATCATAATCAGATGATAAATCATTAAGGAGGGATTGAGTGAATTGAGGTTGGATTTCAAGTAGGGTGACGACTTTGAGCATGATAACGCGGTTGTGAAGCTTTTTAATAGTGTAAGAGGGATTGATTATTACCAAGTTAGGGTTGGTCAAGGAGATATCATCCAATTGCATTTTCCAATCGTCGTTGTAGAGCTTGTGAATGATTGAATGATGCAATCGAAGGGAAGTTGGTCGGTCAGTGGCCCCGGCGTCGATTGGATAAGGTCTATACCTCGCTTCTTTCTTCTGGGCTAGAGCATAGCCAATGCGAAACCCCCTCTTACTTTCTGCAACTATTTTCCAATCGACGACAAAATGAGTGAGTATTTTGAGGCAGGTAGGGAAGAATTCGGGGTCAGAGATTTGAGATGGGCTCCGACCAGTAGGAATGGAAGGCCACCGAGTTTTGTAGATAATGGGAAAAAAATGATGAAACTAATTGGGAATATTTGGTATACGCTGAATTTTCCCATCGCTTTATGAAGGTCTTCAAGAAAAAGTCTATTTTACCCTGTATGTGTTACTTAACGTTCCAATTGAAATGGTTGTCTGAGGGTGTACCATGGGACAATTTGTAATATCAGGTATGATTATGACGCAAACCTTAGATTGGGTATCGTTTTGGGATTTGGTAGAAACTTCAGGGGGTATTTCATATTTCGGCCATAAAAAATTGTGTAAAACTCCAAATTCTTAATTATTGTACAAAAAAGAAAAATGCCACTATATTTTCAATCTTAAAAATTATTATAAACAATAAAAGAAGAAGTAACAATGAGTCCTACAAAGTCTAAGAAGAACAAATTTGGATATAGAGAAAGATATGAAGGCATCTTCCTCCCTATCAACTCTTTAAGGTCATTTTCTTAGCTAAATCCTATTTTGATAGCTATATGAAGCTTGAAATAAGAAAGTAAGAAATTCAACTACATTGCTTACATGTGCTGCAAGTCTTTTCCATCTAGCCGCAGGGGCCATTTATACTTCTTTTATACTTTAAATGATTAACAATTTCCATCTGTATTTTATTAATAATATTTTTAATACCAATTAAAAATAACTAGCATGTCCATAATAATAAAATATGTGTTTATTTTATTTATACTTACTTTCCATCTTCACTAAATTAATAATATTCATTTATGTCAACTTTAATTTCTTTTACCAAACATGGAAGAGAGAAATTACATATAAATTTTGGCTTTAAAAAACTTTTGGGATAGTCCGATTACAATATTTTTTCCAAAACTATCTAAACTCAATAACTCATACAACAATGTAATAGTAGAGTTACTGTAAAAAAACGACAAGGGCCATTGCCCCTATTAGGAACATTTAGGAACAAGGTGGCTCCATCACTGCTTCTTGGAATAATAACGAGTAAAAAATGTGCCGTACTGTATACACCCCAATTTTGTTCCCCTGATATGTAATATGACATAAAATATCTAGACTTGTTAAAACTTAACAAATATCAAGTTACATGGTTGAAAATGCAAAAAGACAAAGCAGGATGCGCAAAACAGTGAAATATAGGGGTTAAAGTGCAAAAAATGAAAGAACTTGGCCTAAGCTGGCGCCACCCACACTCCAAATGGGGGTGGCGCCTGGTTTGAGCTACAGTGCTCCCCAAACTGTTACAGGACAGCTACAGTTCGCGTAATGTGCAATTTATCCAGTGTTCTGTACAACTGAATGAAGCACGAAGAGAGAAAATGCAATTCTTCGATGTCCTCTCTCCAGGCTATAAATAGAGCCTTTGGGGTTCATTTTCAGACACACCTTTCTTCCTCGAAAAAATCTCCGCGTCGTTGTTACGCTGGAGAAATAGAGAGCGAAGTGAGATAGTGAGCGATCATTCTCCAAAGCCTCAAAACCCTGTCAAATCTCCTCCAAACTTAAAGCCAACCGGTCAAAGTGAACTTTAGCCCCCCAGCTAGGTTTCCACCCTATTCCCCTAGTCCAAAAATCGTGGAAAGAGCAGTTGCTCTGCCCAATTTAAAAGGTCAAATAAGTCAGAAATAAGTCGTTATTCTGCCCGATTTCCGCCTCCCTCAAGCAAACAAATCAACCAAAATAAGCCGTTACTCTGTCCGGATCCCGAGGCAAAAAGTAACTTTTGGAAGCAGTTATTCTGCCCGAATCTCCACATCACTTCATCAAAAAAGACTCTCACTCCTTTAAGGACAGAGCGAGCACACCCTAGTCCACTAGTAGGAAAGTTTTAAATTTTTATTTGTAAAAAGTGCTACTTTCCATCCGGCCCAATGTAAAAATATAACCCGTTGTGTTGCTCGGATTTAGTTAGGAAATAGCACTAAAAAGAGTCATTATTATGGCCAAATATTTTTAAGTATATTTGTAACTATTTGTAAAGAGACGACTGCAAGTTCGTAAATAATGTAGCCGCGGATGTATTTGTTTTTATTTCCTTTCTTTTAATGATTTACTTATTTGCTAAATAAATATAACAAAAAACATACTTTAGCCAAAAACTATTTTTGAGACTGAAAGGACGAGTTGGGTGCCTAGCACCTTCCCAACTCGTAACTTATCCTCCGAACCCGTTTTACAATCACTGGTTTTCTTTTTTTGGTTTTGCTTTATTTATTCCTCAAAATAAAGATGGCGACTCTATAAAACATTTTGAATCCAGTGGGGCATCACAACATCTTTTCTTGCACTTTTTCGTTTTCCCCTAAAAAAGGGAGAATGAGAATAAAAAGGTGATGTATTCATATATCCTAGTATCCCCTAAACAAGGGATAACTTGATGCAAGAAACTCAAAGCACCTATAGTGATCCGAAATAGGCCATAAGACTATTTTCATAAAATCCATTGTGGGGCCTCGCAACACCCCTTTCTTGCACTTTTCCGTTTTCCCCTAAAAAAAGGAGAATGAGAATGAAAGGGTGATATATTCCTATATCATGGTATCCCCTTAACAAGGGATACCTTGATGTAAAAAACCCAAAGCTCCCATATTGGACCAAAAATCCACTGAAAGTTACCGAGGCGTATTCAAACGCGCTATCCTAGACAGCACTCCTCTCGCACTTTTAATTTCGTCTTCCCCTAAACAAGGGAGGGGGAATGATAGCAGTGGTGTCCCGCATCCGCACGTACGCGCACCCCTATCCAAGGGTGCGCGAGGCGCCGACGCATAGTCCCGGGAACCCACACCTACATCCAAAACACGTTAGCAGTTGGAATTATTATCAATTAAAGAGTATGTATTTTGTAAGACTGTCATATGAATCTTAATTCGTAAGAAGAAAATTCACTCTTTCATTATTCAACTCACCAACGAGTAAGTAGGATCCATCCTACAAAAAAACATCCGTAAATCATCTTACACAAATTTTTACCTCAATTATATATATATATATATATATATATATATTCTTATACGGAGTATTAAATATTATAAATATTACTGTGGTCTGATTTTAGAACCAACTAATAAGTTTCAAAAAATCGGAATCGAACTAATTTAATTACGAATTCTACTAAAATTCAAAATTGAAATTAAACCAATAAATTAGTTCGTTCTGATTAATTGTAGTGGTTATTGGCTATTGAAATCTTTTGCTCACCCTTTGCAATACCCCAATCCCACGTCGAGTAGATGTGGGATTTATGTATGATTTATAAAATAGTCATGCGTTATTACTGGGCACTAACATTATTCATGGACTTTTGGGTCGGCTTGTGATAGGCTTATGGTGGGCCTGAGCACCCAAGGTGCGGTGTGCTCAGTGGACCAGTGTGTGGGCTACATGTAGCGGACCGGACTCTTGGTCTTGGATCGTTACAAATGGTATCAGAGTGAGTCTCGATCGGAAATATGGGAACAAAGTGCTACACCGCAGAAGGTGGGAGCCACCTCTTAATCCCGTACGAGCCATCTCTTTAATCCTGCATTGCCCGGGGTACGATTCGCCCTTGATGAGGACGTCAACTCGTCAAGGATTTAAGTGGGGGAGATTGCAATACCCCAATCCCACATACTACTGGGCACCAACATGGACTTTTAGATATTCATGAACTTTTGAGTCGACTTGTAGTGAACCTGATGACCCAAAGAACTACGTACTCAGTGGACCAATGTGTGAACTACACGTAACGTACCGAACTCTCGGGCTCGAGTCGTTACACCCTTGTATACCACAAGTTTGATATTGGAATCGTGAAATCTGAACCATGAAAACGAAAAGACCAAAATATGAAAAACACCCCAAAGTAACCACTCAATCTCATAATGCCCCCCAATGTTAAAATTTTCCCAACTTCATACCCAGTCTTACAATTTGTCCCAGTTAGGACCCTCCCGTCAATGATCGTTAGAAATGCTAATGGATGAGGGGTCATTTTGATCATTTGATTCGGGGGGCAAAGTGAGATTTGGTTATAGTTCATTTCTGGAAAGACGAATCTATGTCCTCTGTTCGCCTGCCTGGACAACCGGCGACAAACACAACCCACCCAGGTCGAATTATCAGTTCAACACACCATAACTCACGCCGTCTTCTCTCTCTCTCCTTCCCTCCCTCCCAATCCTGGAAAACCCAAATTCCAAAACCAGTTTCCTCTTTTGACGTCCTTTGGTTTGATCCAAAACATGCAAAAATAGACATCGAAAATCAAAATTCTACGCAAATTTACAGGTACCCATTTCACAATTTCTTCATTATACCCAGGAATCGAATTCTTTCTGGGTCACACTTCAATTTTATGGAGAAATCATTCGCATAATGACATTGCCAATATAACTTATCCAACCCCTTTCTTTTGTATGAAAATCATGCTTCAAATTCATAACATTTAATTTCCAATTCTTATGATATTGAGTTTTTTTCTTCTTTTATATAATTATTTTGTTTGTGGAACGTACTTATGATTATTGATAATCTTCATTTTCTTCAACAGTTGAATTTGTCAATGTGTAAAAACACTCCCCCTACTCTCATTTATTGCTCTTCAGCGACCCCGATAGAGAGCCCAATTCTCATAATTATTGCGGCGGTTGAGCTCATTATCTCCCCCCACCCACACACACACACACCATACAGTATATTAGTATTACTTAACCACCATCGCCGGTAAACTATCAGTTCATGTTGCAGATGATGACGCGGGTCCTTAGAATTTCATTTTCTTCAGCTCGACATTATCGGTTCTTTTAGCAATGGAAGCTCAGCTCAGTATATTCTATTCTTTCTCCTGTTCTTTGTTGTAAATGTTGGAAAAATTGTGTTTAAAGAATGAAATTGTGCAATTTTGTGGCACATATTTCTTCACATGTCGTTTGTGTAATGATAAGGGTAATTGTGGAATCATGTTCTACTCCGTGAGAACATCGAAATCATATATTTATTTGTCTAATTTGGTGTTTGGATGAATAAGTTATGATTAATTAAAGTATGATTGTTGGAAGTAGGTTTATCCCACATTGGAAGATTAACAAAAACTTGAGTGGTTTATATACAAGTGCCTAATATTGTAAGGGTAAGCTTGTATAGAATAGAGGCTCTCTCTCGCGCACGCCTGCGTAGGGGGGGTGGAAATCATGGTCCAGTTTAGCCTTCGGGATACTGTACTCATGTGCGAACGCGTCCCGCAGACACGAATGTCGAACCAAATTTGCATGTTCATACCAACCCACGTTTTGTTAATTATTCTTTTGTAACAGATTTTATGGGCTGTTATTACCAGCTTTAATGAGAGATATTATTTGCCTATTGATGATGAATTTATTTCATCATCAATGTGGTTATTTAATTAATCTCTTGTCTACTCCTATAAAAGGTGATTACATCTACAATAGAAAACACAGTTTATGTAAGTCCCAGTAGGCTCGTAAAAATAGGCTAGGGGGGATGAATAGCCTATTTACCAACTAAAATTAAATCGCTTCCAATTTAAAATAAATTGATTCACTTTCCATATAAAGTAACCAACTATTAAATTAGTTGGGGCAGCGGAATTGTTGGAAAGTGTGTATCACAAAGCTGTTTGTAAAAATAGGCAAGGTTGTACCAGCACACTTTGTGAGAAGATGCAACATGTGGCTTTAACAAAGATTGCCAAAAGATAAGCAAATGAAAGAGTGAACAAGCTTCAGCTAGTTGATGCAAATATGTAAAGTACAACAAAGATTATTACTGAAACAACAGACGTGATAAATGACACATCAGCTGGGCAAACAAGCTATTTGGCAAAATTGTAAAGTACTTAAACTGTTTATAAATGATATAATATATAAAAAGCATCAGTAGGCTTTTCTGAAGTTATTGTGTAAGATTGAAGTCCAACAAAGTTTTCTATAGATTTTGCAAACATTGATAAATACACAATAACTTAATAAAAACAATACAAAAAAAAAAGTTAAGTAAGAAGACAAGTATTTGAAATGGTTCACACTGTAAATAATGCTACGTCCACTACCAAGGTGGTCAACCTTGGATTTCAAACTGTGCACTATTTTTTCCATCAATTACAAGTATAAGATCTACACAATTGACAAGTTTTCACAAATAAAAACTTGAGTGTAAAAACAAACTTGAACACTAATGGATCGTGTACAAAAACTATTTTGACCGATCGTTAAGGAGTATGACTGAGGAACAATCACACTCGAGGGACAATCAAAGGTTCCTTAAAGATTTGGAAGAAGAAAGAAACAACAATACAGTGATTGTCTAAATAAGAACTAGAAAGGGAATTGAAATGAAAGGTCATATAGTAAATGTTTAAAATTTGGAGCACTTTAAAGAAATAATCGCTTGATGATGAATGAATGCTAGAAGGGGGTTGAATAGCCATTAACACTTTAAAACTTTTAAGTAAGTTTCTTGAAAGTTACTTGCAATCTATGGAAAGAATCAAGTAGCGGAAGACCTGAAAATTGTTCTTCAATGTCCTTATATGAGGTCAATGAGAATTAGACACAACACAAGTATTTTGGGATGGTTCTAGAATGCAAGTTTGAATTTGAATTGTCACAAATAATATCCCTAATGATAATTGAAGAGTATCTCTTCACAAAATCATAGTGGAAAGACTCCCTTCAAGTGTGAGAGATATAAGAGATATTAAGATATGTCAAAGTGCAAATGAGATAAGTGTCAGTAGTGGAATGTTTTAACAAAAGAAGTAAGATTGCTGACACTTAAATAGGATCAGCAGCTAAAAGCTACTGATAACTCTTTAGAACACAAGTCAACAAATTGTAGCCGTTGGATTTTGTCTTAGTGGATACAGCTGGAAGCAACAATGCATTAAATGCATAGAGTTGAATTGAGCTCCAAAACCATGTGCTTGGTTTTTGGTAACCTACGTAACTGGTAAAAGTATGGCAAAACATCAGCTCTTGTATTTTGCTAAAGCAAGCATCAGCTCCTTCGATAAAGCAAATGTTAGCTGCTTCTGGAACAAAACAAATGTCAACTTCTGGGACAAGGCAAATGTCAGCTTGAACAATTTACTAAAACAAATATCAGCCGCTTCTTCCAACTGACCAAAGCAAGTAGACACTATTCATCAGTGGTCACTATTCATCGATACTATTCATCAGCTGATACTATTCACCAACTGGCACTATTCATCAACTGATACTATTCACTAGCTGATACTATTCACCAGCACTGTTCATCAGCTGACACTATTCTCCAGCTAATACTATTCACCAGCATTATTCATCAGCAAACACTATTCATTCAACAAAACTATTGAAAAGTCCTAATAAAGTTGTCATCTAGTGTGTAGCACACAGTCTACTAACAAATAAGTTTATAGACAATCTTTTAAGGCTTAAGTAATGGTTACAAGCAAATCTAATATATGAAAGGAATATTCACAAAAATGGTTTTAAATAATTAATCATGTTAATATTCCCAACAGTTTATCACAATCTCTATTTCTCATCTGCATTCTGCAAATCGTTGAGCAACATTCTTTGGCGTCTTGTTTCTTTTTGGTGATAGAGTCAGGCACAGATACAGTTCGCCGGATACCTTAGTGCTAGAGGTTTCTCCGGTGACTCCGTTGTATCCTGGGAGACAGACGTCCATTAGAGCTTCTAAGCACAGACGGGAAGGAACGAATCAGTTTTAAGGAAACTGTGTGCGACACAAGCCTCGGATCTGAAGTCTACCTGCAGACATGAAGTCTTCTCAAGTCTACATGAAAGTCTACCAAAGATACTTGAAGTCTACCAAATAGACTGAAGTCCACCGATAGGGTGGCAATTGGGTGTTACTGGTTAATTTGGATAAAATCATTATCTATCAAATATATTTAATGGTAATATTATCCAATAACACCCATTAACCTTAATGGGTGTTATTGGATAATATCCAATATTATCCATTAATAAATGGGTATTATCCGGATAATATCCAATAAGAAATATCATTTATTGTTTTGAGTATTACTTGTTTACTTATATTATGATTCACTAAGCATAACATACACACACAAACCCACTCAAACACACACATGCCAAAAAAACACACACACACACACGTCGCAAAAACACACACATGCACACACATACACACAATGATAAGTTAATAACTTAATATTCATAAATCATAATATTTTTACAAACTTTTCACATTTAATAAAAAATTAATGAGCCCTACGTTCAATAACGACCAAGATATTTTCTTAATTTTGATATTTATCTTTTCTTTCCTTTTTTTTACACCTCAAATAAAAAGTGATATTTGCAATGCGACACTATTTTTATCACCTAATATATATAAAGTTGTCAACATTTTATAATAGTCTTCATAGTTGTGAGATAGAAAATATACGTGTTTATTGATTTGACACTAATAAATGATTATGTAAAAGTAATAAAAAATAAAAAAGTCAAATACCTTTTTAAAAAATTAAAATTTTATATTCATTATAATTATAAATTATAAATTATAAATAACAAACAAATATTCTTAATCCAAAACAAATAGCAAATACGTTCATAATAATCAATAATTTTTTTGATTATTTGTTTATATTTATATTAACTTTCAAATATATACCAAAAAGTGGTGTAGCCTAGTGGTAACAAGTTTTGTTGTAAGACAATTTGGTTCAGGTTCGAATCTCGTAAGTTATGTATTTAATTATTATTATTTTTAAATAAAGAGCCGACAAGAATCATAAAGGAGGTGGAAATGGCGTGGGCGATGGCGTTGAGGCGTGGCCAATGAAGGTGGTCGCCGTTGGTGGTTATCGAAATGACCGGTGACATTAGTGGATAACCGGTTAATATCCATAATTATCCATTTTGTTAATGAGTGTTAATGGATAATATCCATTAACACCCATTAACTTAATTGGGTGTTAATAGATAATAACCAATAAGTCTTTTATAATGGATATAGTAGATAACCCAATGGGTTGGATAAATTTTTACCACCCTTACCTGCAGACTTGAAGTCTACCTGCAGTCTTAGAATACACAGCAGTAACCATTTTCAACTGTTTCAATTTTGTATTTGATTTAATTATTGTTTTTCCCATTACTTTATCTCTAACAGTAAACTCGGTGTTGACTTAGGAGGAGCAGCCGCCGGTGAGTTATGGGTTTGAACGGACCGCATATTTTGACCTGCGATCGTCATTAGGGATTAGGGTGAGATATTGGCCAAGAAAATTGAATTTGTGTGCCAACTAGACCGGCGTGGACTGTGCCAACGGGCGGGTTGTTAGCATTAACTTATCGGGGTTGAGGCGAACTTGGGTTGGACGTCGCAATCCTCAATTTTTGGTGGATTTTTTTAGCTAATTTATCAGTCTTAGTTTCGTTTAATTCGTTGGGATTTAGGCTGCTGGGGTCAATACTGGATTGGTTAGGTCAACGTCTTGTTGCACTTCCAAGTGCTTGATTTTAGGTCTAGCTCAATTATTAATATTTTAATTGTTAAAATAATTTTGAATTATATTTTTTAATAATTACAAATAATTTTGAATTATAAAATAATTTTTCACTTAAAAATATCTTAAATATCAACTAAATGATGAATTATATTCAAATTTACTTTGCACCTGAATCAAATCACCAAAATAATCTTTCTTCTATTAGTATATCTAATGATCATTGACGAGAATGTCCTAACTCGGACAAGTGGTAAAATTAGATATAAACTTAAGAAAATTTTAATATTAGGAGACATAATGAGATTGAATGGTTATTTTAGCGAACCAGAAAAGGTTTGAAAAAGAGAGAGAGAAATAAATTGAATTTTTGTTGGGAGTAACGTATCCAACCACACGCCACGCAGTAGTAATTGCACTCATTTTGCAGCTTTTCTATGAACAAGTAAGTGATACGATGTTTATACTGAGCCGCCCACGTGTCAAAATTAAAGAAACTTGGGTACAAGTGGTAGGCCTGAATGACGTAATTTGAGTCGGAACTCAGAAGGGCAGTTGAGATAAAGTTACCCAGCTCCAGGCTACAGCTGGCAGTTCACCGACTTGGCCTTCAGTTCACACTTCACAGTTCACATACACGACGAAACGTCGTCACAGTTTCCATCTGTTTTCTTTTGTGGGACTGGGGACAGTCCAATCTCGGTTACAATCCCTAAAAAGAGTTGGATTTGGGGGAGATATTTTACCTGACGAATGGATTTGAGCCGCTTGATTTGTTCCAACTTCCAATCATGGGGGACCCACAATGTACGAAAATTGCTGCCGCTGTTGCCTGTTGGTGCTTTGTAACCGTATATATACAACAAATTGACTTTTGTAGGGTTTGTTGTTTGTCGCTTTGTGAAGCAATACTGCAATAGTCAAATGAAATTGGTTATTGTCATTCTTGTTTCCCCATTTGATTGAATTTAACTTCATCCAACTCATTTGTACGACAATAAGTTGCTACGAAGGGAACAATCAGGCCACGTGCTGAACCCCGAATAATATATGATTTGGTTCCTCAACTTAACCTTTTTTTCATTTTCAATAAGTAAAAATTTATATAACAAGATCTTACATATATTTTATGTAAATAGTTTTATTTTTTTTAATTTATTGTATATTGATGGGTTAAGCTTTAAGAGAATGAGACTCAATTATATGAATTAAGATCTGTAAGACATTATTATAGAAGACCTACTCTTTTCTATATTGGTCAGTGAAATTTACTTTAGTTTGCATATTTATATCTCAAATCATTATCTCAAACAGAATCGTTAAAAATATCTAAAAAACAAAACTACCCTTAGAGCGTCCACAATGGGACCAGGTATAAGCTCTCTAAAACCCTTTTTTAGATACTTAGTTCCAGCTATCTTCGCTGTGGACAATTGCCGAAGGTCTCCATCTCCATAATCATGTAAATCACTCTTCTATTTAGAAGAGTGATTTACCTTGCACAATAACTCATCTCCCGTGTTCTCTCTCATTTTTCTTGTTGGCGCAACCTTTGTCGATATCTCTCTCCCCCTACTGTTTTTTGGTGTTTTCACGAAACGAAATTATTGTAGCAAGCCAGTCTGTTGGAAATTCCTGATTCAAGCTGCAAATAGCGCCCGTCGCCCCCTATAGTAAGTGGAAGACGGAGAGAGGAGACGGAGGGAGTACCTGTCGTTACACTCACACCCACACGCGGAACAGAGGTGTAATCAAATTCGTGACAGTGGCGGATCCGCATGAGGACTAGGGGTGTCCATGGACACTGCCCAATAAAAAATAATTGGGCGTATGTTTGTGATATTTGACAATTGAACACCTCTAAAAAATTTCATTGGACCCCTCCCAAATTCTTTGTAAAAAATATTGTCAAGACATATTTACGAAATCGAATATCCGATCAATTTTTAAATGATTCTCTTGTATGTTATATCGAAAAAGGCATGTTAATGAATGCTGGTGATTATGATGTAATTACGCGTTTTCAACGTATGAAAACGCATAAAGGACAAATTGTAATTTCTATTTTTTTTATATAATACTCTCTCCGTCCCAAAATATATGACGTTTTGGGAGAATTTTTTTGTTCCAAAATAGATGACACTTTGTAATTTTCAAGGAACTTTTTCCCTTTTTTCTCAAATTCTACCATATTTATTGACTTCGTAACCCGTGTTTGGCTCTTTGGACAAGAATATCAAGACACCTCATTAATGTTTGGATAGGGGTAGTTTAGTTTATACAATATGTTTCCTTGGTCTGTGTGAAAAGCCCTAAAACGTCATATATTTTGGGACGGAGAGAGTAGTTAAAATTTTGGACACCGGTCAAGATAATTCTTGGATCCGCCACTATTGGTGAGTTAATTTCCGTGTTTGGAGTGTTAGGGTTTGTGCGTGCCCCGGATCGCGCCCGCGCCCCGCGCTCCATTTTCTAGGGGAATGTGGCGTGCGGAACGGACACCACGCTTTCCATTCCACCCTCCCTTGTCTAGGGGAAGACGAAATTAAAAATGCGGAAAGGATGCTATCGAGAAGCGCATTGAATACGCCTCGGTCACTTTATTGATTTTTGGTCCAATATGAGAGCTTTGAGTTTTGTGTATCAAGTTATCCCTTGTTTAGGGGATACTAGGATGCAGGAATGCATCACCCTTTCATTCTCATTTTCCCTTGTGTAGGGAAAAACAGAAAAGTGCAAGAAATGATGTTGCGAGCCCCACTATGGACTTTGCGAAAATTGCCTTAAGGCCTATTTTGGATCGCTATGAGTGCATCAAGTTATTCCTTGTTTAGGGGATACCGGGATTATATCGACCTTTCATTCCCATTCTCCTTGTAGGGAAACGAAAAAGTGCAAGAAAGGATGTTGTGATGCCTCACTGTGATCCAAAATGTTTTGACAGAGTCGCCATCTTTATTTTAAGGAGAAAACAAAGAAAAAACCAAAAATAAAACAAGAGAATGCAAAAAATGGGTTCGGAGGCTAAGTTACGAGTTGGGAAGGTGCTAGGCACCCAATTCGCCCTTTCGGTCTCAAAAACAGTTTTTGGCTAAAGTATACTTTTTGTTATATTTATCTAGCAAATAAATAAAGCATTTAAAACAAATAAATCCAATGTCTACATTATTTACGGACTTGCAGTCGCTTCCTTCCAATAATTACAAATACATTTAAAAACATTTGGCCATAATAATGAATCTTTTTAATGCTATTTCCTAAATAAATCCGGGCAGCATAACAGCTTATATTTTTACATTGGGCCGGATGGAAAATAACTTTTTTTATAAATAAAACTCTTAAAGGCTCACCTTTAAAAGCGTTGGTGTGCTCGCTCTGTCCTTCCGGAGAGGGAATCGTTTTGATGCTGCTGCTGCTGCGGTTCGGGCAGTGTGACTGCTTCCGAAAGTTGCTTCTGGGCACCATCAAACGGGCGGAGCAACTGCTTGTATTTTTGTTGCTACGTGTTTACTGCTAGTGGAAATCGAGCAGAGTAATTGTTTGCTTTAGCGGATTTGGTCTTTTTACTCGGGCAGAGCAACTGCTCTTTTCGAGATTTTTGGACCGGGGAAATAGGGTGGAAACCTAACTGGGGGGGCTAAGGCTCACTTTGACCGGTTGGTTTTGAGTTTGGAGGAGATTTGGCAGAACTTCGAGGCTTTATAGGAGGGGGAACTCACTATCGCTCACTGATCGCTAACTATCTGCGTAAAATAAACGCACAGAGTTTGTGAGAAGAATTCCTGTCCTTAAAGCGAAGCCGGGGCCTTCTATTTATAGGCTGAAGGAGGGACACCGCTGAGATTAAAATTTGTTCTTTGTGCGTCACCAGCTTGTACCGCGTGCTTGAGAATTTGTGCAATGCGTTAAGTCGGAGGCACTGTTCAGGGCCCTAGGTGCCGGTACCATTGCTTCTGGGCGCTGCACCATTATGCTTTATTGGCCGTGTCAGTCCTCTTTTCTCAGCCTCTTTTTGGACACTTTGGGCCTTTGGCCCCTGCATTTTACTGTTTTGCTTATCCTGTTTTGTCTTTTGCATTTTTAAACTCTGTAACTTGATATTTGTTAAGTTTTAATATGTCTTGATATCGCATGTCAATGTTACATACCAGGGGTACGAAATTGGGGTGTCTACAGAGCCCCTCAACGATGGAGTCTACGGGTAACCCGCAGCTTACTGAGTTGACGAACATCGTTGATAAGAAATAGACTCTCCAATTTTGGCAATTATAATGGGGGAGAAATGCAACATATAGCAGTTATAATGCAACAGTTTATAATGCAAACCAAACCTCACATATCCTAGACATATTTAGTCGGTTATAGCATGTTATCGTAGTTTTTAAGCAGATATACAAATTATGTGCTCTAATGGTCGGACTTACCGAGGTAGGCTGCCTACGTATCCTTTAATAAAAGGAATCAAACCAAATGTAGTTTGGCCAAAAGCCGAAACAAGCATGCTGCAATGGTCGTACCTTGATTGTCCTTAAGCTGATATGCAAATAAGTGCTCTGATGGTCGGACCTACCGAAGTAGGCTACCTACGTATCCATATCAAAGGAATCAGACCAAACGTAGTTCCCCATGCAAACAAACAAATTCCAGGTGGGATGCCACGATCAAACATCGTGTCCTCAGGACAGGGTCCTTCGTCGGAGCACGATAGCCTCTCGATCTCTCTGACCCGGGGTCTCAGCCCCTTCGTGAGAAAGGCAAAACACAAATCACATCAAACGTCGTATCCTCAAAGGGTCGAAACCATTTGCCGAACACGACGGTGGGATGCATCGTCTCCTGAGGAACTCAGTCTTTCGTCAGAGAACGATAGCCTTTTAACTAGCCCGGGGTCTCAGCCCCCTCGCAGAAAAGGCTGAACAACAATCAGGTGGAACACATATCATACATCGTGTCATCAAAGGGTCGAACCCTTTGCCAAACACGACGGTGGGATGCATCGTCTCCTCGGGAAACTCAGTCCTTCGTCAGAGCACGATATCCTTTTAACTGGCCTGGGGTCTCAGCCCCCTCGCAGAAAAGGTTGAACACAAACATAATTTTTAATCATCCATCTCGGGGTTACGCCCCGCGAGGAGAGGATCCTATGCTACTCCTAGAAAGCAAGAAATCATTGCATCCTCAGGAACTCATTCCTTCGTCGAATGTGATGGTGGAACCGATCCTTTCCCTCTGACCCGGGGCCTACACCCCTTAAGGAAAAGATCCAACAACAAGGTGGAACATAATCATAGAGGGTTGATCATTCATCTCGGGGTTATGCCCCGCGATGAGATGGTCCTATGCTACTCCTATAAAGCGGTAAAGCATCGCATCCTCAGGAACGAGGTCCTTCGTCGAATACGATGGTGGAACCGATCCTTTCCCTCTGACCCGGGGTCTCAGACCCTTCAGGGAAAGATCCAACAACCAGGTGGAACACAATCATAGAGGGTTGATCATTCATCTCGGGGTTTGCCCGCGATGAGATGATCTATGCTACTCCTATAAAGCGAGGGAAGCATCGCGTCCTCGAGCGAGGTCCTTCGTCGAATCACGATGGTGGAACCGATCCTTTCCCTCGACCGGGTCTTAGCCTCTTCGAGGGAAAGATCCGACAACCGTGGAACACAATCATAGGGTTGATCATTCATCTCGGGGTTACGCCCCGCGATGAGATGATCCTATGCTACTCCTATAAAGCAGGAAAGCATCGCATCCTCAGGAACGAGGTCCTTCGTTGAATGCGATGGTGGAACACATCATGAGTGCAAAAGGTAAAACACTTTACCTTTTCTTACCATTGCTTTGCTTTTACTGATTCTGCTACATTTGTTGTATTTACTACTTTTGCTGCATCTGCTGCTTTTCCAGCTTCTGCGGACTCATGCTTGGGGATTTTCTTTCTTTTCTTTGCATTTCCATTTTCTTGGGAATTTTCTTTCATTGCATTTCCGGCTTTTCTTTGGAAAATTCTTCTTTTCTTTGCATTTCAGGCTTTTCTTTGGAAATTCTTCTTCTGCTTTGCCTGCTTGTTTTTTTCTTTCTTTTGCATGCTTGCATTTTTCTTTTGCAGAATCTCACTTTTGCTATTGCTTTTCCTTGTTCTTATGCTCATTTTGCGGCTGATCTGCTGGGGATATGATTTTCCTTTTGATTTTGGAGGAATGACCGTCAACTTTTGTTAACAAAGCTAACTTTGTTAACTTTCCGTTAAGCTTCAAGGGCCATTTTGCATCTCTGGAAATTTGAGGACTTAAGTGTTGAACCTTCAAACTTTGGAGGAAAAAGAAAAAATTCCCTTTTTCGTCCCCTTATAACTAACTGAATGAAAGCTTGCTTCTTCTTCATTTCTTTCTTTCTCTTTTTCTTCTGCATTTCGTGGCTGCCATTGTTGGTGCTTTCATTTCTTTTCCATTTTCTCTCATTTTCTCAATTTTCTTTCGCCAATTTGCGTGTCTTTTTTAGTAGATGGCTTCTTCTTCGCGATCACGGAAGGGAAAGGCTCCAATGCACCCGAAATCCGGCGAAAGGAGGAAAGAACTTCCTCCTTTGATCCGGAATTATGTCAGATACCATTACTTAAAGGACGATTGGAGTAACCTCCATCGTGATTGGAGCACCCATGTATCAAATCTTCCAAATTCTGCTGTAAGTTTCTTTTTTTTCTTAAACCCATTTGGATGATTTTTCAGATCTGCTAGATTTTTCTGCTGCTTTGGGCTTTTGGAGCATTCCTGACCCTGCTTATAATGCTTATACATGCAATTTATATGCTAGAATGATGCAATTTGACAATTTATTCATGAAATTCATGCGATTTATTTTTGCGATGCATAATCTAACTAATTGGCACTATTTGACTCTGCAATGCATGTTTTATATTATTAATGCAATTTGACTATATGATGCATGTTTTAGGCTGAAAAATATTTATATATGATACATGCTTATGAAATAGACTTTTGGAATATGATGCATTTTTTTCGGACATATTTTCGGATGCATTTTTCGGATACATGCAAAATATAACAGAATACTTTATGCAATAAAATTTACTTTTATGAATGCATATGCTACAAAGACATGATAAATGCCATGGAAATATATTTTCTTTTCACGATTTGCAACATTTTATTTTTGCGAATGCCAAGTAAATGCAATTATTTGGGGAAATAAATGATAAATGGCTAATGCATGCATATATCATTTTTATGCAAACGTGACATAGAAAATTTATGGATGCACGCTAACGAGGTTACATGGGCATCTTTTATTTTATGTATAAGAAAAATGCAAAAATGTGTTATATTTTTCAAATGCAAAACCCACATTTTCTATTATTTTGGATAAACACAAATTTTTTATTTTTGTGCCGAAACGCCAAAATATATTTTTGAATGCAAAAGATGCATTTTTTAATACAAAAGATGCATTTTTTCCTTATTTGATGCAAAAGATGCAAATAAATAAAAGAAATTTTTTGAATGCTAAAACGCAATATATAAAAGATTTTTTTTGAATGCAAAAAAAAAAAAAAAATATAAAATATATATATATATATATATATATATATATATATATATATATATATATATATATATATATATATATATATATATATATATATATATATATATATATATATATATATATATATATATATATATATAGTAAAAGATGCAATATAGAAATTACTATGCAAAAATTTTATGATGATTTGTAAAAATTTTATCTTTTCCTTTTCTTTTTATTATATATTTTTATCTTTGATATGCCATTTCTTCTTCTTGCAGATGCGCAGACCTTTGATCCGCATTCGTGCAAGTTGCGCTAATGTTTCAGATATTTATCACTTAATGCCCGAGGCGGCACATGTCCTAGTGGAGGGTTTAGGCTTTAGCACATTCTCGGAGCTTTTGGTCCCTTCCGCATGACTTCTTGCCCATTTTGAGGTTCGAGGTGCGGTGGGATACTACCCACACTTTTCATTTCGGTGGGAGGCGACCATGACCCCAGTGATTTTCTTTGCGATCACAGCATTCCTACCGGCATTGGTTGGATTTTGGAGCACGATTATACCCTCGTCACCACCATGACGTGCTAGAAGATCTCTTGGGCCTCGTGCCTGAATATAAATCCGCTGATGAGATCTACATTGGTAGTGTGCGGAAATGGCTTTTAGCGAATGATGGGAGGGTTCCAGAGAATGATAGCGATGCTGTAACTCGCGTTGCCAGGACATTCTTGTTCTTTTTTCTTGGGACGTCGCTTTTTGCCAATTCGTCCCACAACCGAGAGGTTTCCCTCTTAGAGGTAGGGATTTTGATCACATCACGATTACGGGGGCAAGAGGGACTGTTTGTATGTCTCGATGGATAGAGCTAGCTGTAATGATTTGCCGACTCTTAATAGATTTGCTCCGGCGTGTGAGGTATCTTTTCTTTTTGCTGTTTTTTTTATAATAAATTTTCAGTAGCATTTTTTCTTTTTGCTAATGATTTTTCTTTTTTTTTTTTTCCCGGTTTGGGCTTTTTCATTTTTCCATTTCACACCGGGTCGATTGCAGCAGCGCTTTCACGAGCCACCTTATTTGGCTGAGGATTTCTTGAGGACTATGCTCCATCCTCCCCCTCCTATTCCTGCGGCAGCCAGGCGTGCTTCACATGCTTCTGATAGGCCGAGGTCTTCTATTCTAGTTCTTGACCAGCATCTGGAGTTTACTGGGCCTGATAATGCTTTTTCTACCTTTTGATATCATCGAGACGGCAGGATGGTGGAGGAAGTGCTTCTAGATGCCGATATCCCTGAGGAGTACTAGGTCCCAGAGCAGGCTTGCACGGTAGACAATTTTTTTTGGCATCTTTTTTTTCATTTTTTATGTATATATTTTTTGGAGACTGGTATATTTTCTTGTTGTTGTCTCACTCTTTTTTTTTTCCAGGTAAACGTGTCTACGTAAAGGCTAGCTGCGGGGGGGGGGTTCGGTGGGGGGGTAGTTGTGAAATAACTTCGATTTTAGCTTTATCAACTTCAATGCCTTTATTTGAAACAACATGCCCTAAGACAATTCCATGTTTGACCATGAAGTGACTTTTCTCCCAACTTAAAGTTAAATTTGTTTCACATCATATTTTCAGGACTGATGTCAGATTTTCTAAACAATGATCAAAAGAATTCCCAAAAACTGAGAAATCATCCATGAAAACTTCAACGCATCTTTCAACTAAGTCTGAAAATATAGAAATCATGCATCTTTGAAAAGTAGCTGGTGCATTACATAATCCAAATGGCATTCTCCTAAAAGCAAAAGTACCATAGGGACATGTAAAAGTTGTTTTCTCTTGGTCTTCGGGTGCAACAGGGACTTGATTGTAACGAGAAAAACCATCAAGAAAGCAATAATATTCATGACCGGCTAGTCTTTCAAGGATTTGATCAATAAATGGCAAAGGAAAGTGATCTTTCCTGGTTGCCGCATTAAATTTTCTCAAATCAATGCACATTCTATAACCAATTATTGTTCTTGTAGGAACTAATTCATCTTTCTCATTTTTAACAACCGTAATTCCTCACTTTTTAGGAACTACTTGGACAGAACTAACCCATTTACTATCTGATATAGGGTAAATTATACCCGCATCTAAGAGCTTAAGAACTTCTTTTCTTACGGCTTCTTCCATGTGTGGGTTAAGTCTTCTTTGCCTTTCTCTTGAAGGTTTACTACCTTCTTCTAGATGTATTTTATGCATGCACATAGAGGGCCTAATGCCTTTTAAATCAGCTAGGGACCATCGTAAAGCTTCTCTATGTGTTCATAAAACTTTCAATAAACTAGATTCTTGCTCTTCCGTTAAGTCGGCTGCTATAATAACAGGCAAAGTGTTACCTTCCCCTAAAAATGCATATTTTAAATGGGGTGGTAATGGTTTTAATTCTTCAACCTTAGGAGAATTAATGGATGACATAAAATCAAAATTTTCTGCTTTAATTGTTTCTTTTATTTTAGCCTCCTCATTCTCTACTTTATTATCTTCTTTAATTTCTTCCTCAATATTTTCTATTTCAATTTCTTCAGAGAGAGATTTCAGAATCTCTACTTCATCTTCCTTGATTTCATTACTTTCTTCTTCTACTTTTTCAAAATTATTTTATGATTCTTTCTCTCTATCTTCTTTATCTTTCTTTTTACTAGCTTCTAACTTTTCTCTCTCTTGTCTTTCTTCTTCTTCTATTTCTCTTTCAATCTCATCAATGTCAATTTTTATGGGAGGGATAGGACTATCATCATAAACTATGAATCTATCTCTCTCATAATCTTCCTCTTCTTCAAAAGTTTCAGTTGATAACTTTTCAATTTCATCTATTGGAAAACAAGCACTTATGTCACTAGGTCTATTCATAGCATCAAAAACAGAAATTTCAACAGTTTCACCTAGGACTGACATTGTGAGTTTACCATTCTTCACATTAATCATTGTATTGGCAGTGGCCATAAAAGGTCTGCCTAACAATATAGGGACTTCATTATTAGTGCAAATCTTCCTTTCCATCTCTAGAACCACAAAGTCAACTGGGATGATTAGTTTATCAACTTGAACTAGGATGTCTTCCACTATGCCCAAGGGATACTTAACTGAACGATCAGCTAATTGTAATTGCATAGTAGTGGGTTTTAGTTCTCCTAACCCTAACTGTTTATAGACCGCAAAAGACATCAAATTAATACTTGCTCCTAAATCTAGCATTGCTTTCATCTTTTAGAGCTTCCCAAGGAAACTTGGATATTAAAGCTACCGGGGTCTTTCAACTTAGGGAGGTAATTCGGGTTGTAAAAGCATAACTTACGTTTCGAAACAATAATCTTTTCATTGTTTTCAAACTTGTGTTTCTTAGAGTGAAGATCTTTGAAAAACTTTGCATAAGCTGGAATATTTTTAATAACATTAAGCAAAGGAAGATTAACATTCACCTTGGATAACATATTATAAATTTCCGTAAATTGTTTGTCCATTCGGTTTTTCATAAGTCTTCTTGAAAACGGAATTGGAGGAACATAAGGTGTTGGAGCCACATAAGGTTCCTCTTTTTCTTGATCCAACTCTTTTTCAACTTCAATTGTATTATCTTTATTTTGAACCTCTTTTTCTTGTTCCTTATTTGGAACTTCTACTTCTACTTCTACTTCTTGATTATTTAATTCATTATTCTCTTTATTACTATCACTATCTTTTTCGATCTCTTTTTCAATTTCCTTTTCAGATTTTTCTACTGTAGCATGCACTTTAGAAGAAGGATCAAAATCACTTACCTCTTCACCTATTACCTTACCGCTTCGCAAGACGGTGATTGACTTGGCTTGCTCGGTTTGACTAGGGAACTTCCCTTCTTCTCTTTTATCTGTTCCAGAATTCGCAATGTGCTTCTTTAGATTTTCAATCTCCTCAAGCATGTATTTCATCAATGCTGCTTGACCTTTACTTGCTACATCTTGTTTGGGAACTTCTTCAATTCTCAACTGGTTTTGATTTGGCAGCTGTGGAGGTTGTAGTGGTTGAGGTTGGAATTGTTGAGGTTGAAAAGGCTTATTTCCTCCCCAAGGAAAGCTAGGATGATTCCTCCAATCAGGATTATATGGGTTTGAGTAGGGATCATTCCTAGGCCTTTGAGGGTACATATTCATAGCATTAGCCTGTTCAGAATACATAGCACTTGATGGACAAAAATTAGTAGCATGAGAATACAATCCACATAACGCACATGCTTCTTGAATTTGCCAATTTTCAAATTGAGCTTGTGTATTTGAACTATCTTGCAATTGATATATGCTTCTATTTTTACTTCTCGCACTTTTCTGTTGGGAATTAATACTTAACATCTCATATAATTCTTCTAGTGCTTCTGGTGTCATTCTATTAATAGAACCACCAGCTGCATTATCAACCATAGTTTGTAAGCCTGGCGAAAGACTATGATAAAATTGAAGCACTAACTAAAGATGTTAAATTAGGATGTTGGTTATAACCTATAGAGATTAAACCTATGGTCAGCCCTATAGGGCAGCGTGCCTATGGGGCAGGTGTTAAACAGGTCATTTAAGCGGGCCACTCAAATCACAACCCTAACCAACCACGGCAGAGTGCGGTTTAACTGGTCATCCCTATTAACACATGATGCCTTATTTAAATCAAAAAAATCGAAATTAAGTAACAAACATATTGACGGACAAATGACAACGATTAACAATACGAATTAAAAACATGAAATCGAGTTTTCTTTTGAGAAATTATCTTCTTCAACATCATTATCATCTTCATCTACAATAATAAAATAATATAAAATAAATGTTCGTAAGAAGTTAATACAATCAAATATTTTAATAAAATAATAAAATATAATACTAAGGTCAACCCATTTAGCACGGAATTTAAACGGGTTGCATTTTCCTTGGCGCTAACCCTTTCAGAGATTCACGATTAGCGGGGTCAACCATACGGTTCTCGACCCTTTTAACATATTTAATTATGTATCCAAAAATATCATTTTGACCAATTTTGGAAACTTATATGTCTTAGAATTGTACTTACGACCATGTTTGGGTTTAACTTTCATCAAATGCACATACATCATCACAAAGCTAACAGGGCATAGATATTGGTTTAGCAAATGAGATGATAATATATATTATGCATTTGAACTTAGAAACAACAATTTAGGATTGTTGAATGGTATAAAGAGTCATCCATAAGTTCTTATACTCCTAAGAGGTTGCGGGTTCGAATCTCCATTTTAACATTTTCGAACAATTATTTTAGCCATAAGCTTCGGCCCGCCCGAGCCAAGTTAACCCTGACCTTACGAGGTCGAGTCCCGCTTAGCCGTGCTTGGTTAATGCAGGCGGGGTTGAATTTTCCAACCCTAACCCTTTCATGTTTCCGGTTAATAGGGTCGACCCTACGGTTTCCGGCCTTTTTAACATCTCTAGCACTAACACATGTTGAGCCAAATTATGATGGGGACACATAATGAACAGATTTTTAAATCTATCTCATGACTCATGAAATGTTTCACCTGGTTCATTTTGGAATGACATGATTTGTTTTCTATATTCAGTAAGAGATGCATGCTTATAAAATTTACTCATAAACAAATCATATAATTGAGCCCAAGTATAAACACTATTAGGTGTTAAGTTCATAAACCATCTCTTTGCCAGTTCTTTTAATGCCTTTGGGAAAATATTTCATTTAATTTGATCTTCGGTCCATACCCTCTAAAGGAAAAGTACTCATCATGTATTCATATTCTCTTAAGAAGCGGCAGGGATCTTCATGGGCATCCCATGAAAAGATGGTATTGCATTAAAATAATGATCTTTTAACTCAAAATTCCTTACAGCATCTAGCAAGACTAAACATGATGTCACAACATTTAATGAAGGTCTACTGAAATCATTAATAGTTCTTTGATTTACCACTACTTCCATATTTCTTCTTACAGGTTCTTCTTCTCTTTGATTCATGTTAACTTGGTCAACTGGATTTTCAGGATTACGATTATTATTATTTTCTTCCATTGTGGGATCAACCAGAGGATCCTCTTGATTCAATTGGTCTTGATTGTCAAACTCGTGAGCTAGATTTTCAAGGTCTTCTTGATTTCTTCTAACAATATTTATATCTTGATTTAGTTCTACCAATTTAGGATTCAAAGATCGACGACCGTGCATAAAAATAATTTAAAGCAATTTAAAAACAACTAACTATTAAAAACAAAATAAAATCTTTTTGTATTTTTTTTTATTTTTGTAAAAACTGAAAATTAAAAATTAAATTAAATTAAAAACTACGCTACCAACAAACTAACTACGTGAACTAGCTTGTCCCCAACAACGCCCAAAACTTGATCGATATTTTAATTAATCTTTTTTCCTTGCAAGTGGACAAGACTATTATAGAATAGTATTGGAAGCAAGGGTCGAACCCACAGAGACAAGTGATCACGAACAGTGCAATTTATTGATAGCAAATTATTAATCTAAAGGTGGTTTTTATATTTATTTCTATTCTAAACTACTATTTATAGATGTTTAACTAATTAGCAGTAATAACAAATATGAAGATCTTATGGTGGGTGGCAATCTAGGATTCTGGGTTTCACTTGTATCTCCTTTATGTTCAATTCCTAATAATTATCATTCAATTTCTTGGGTTCGTTCACTAAAGATATATATAATACGTTGAACAATTGGTTCGGCCTCCATCCCCGCAAAATTCATTCATTCTATATCCTAAGCACGAGGAGCGTAAATCTAGCATCACCTAGATTTATGATCTATCTGTCACCTAGATCATGTATGAACTGATCCTAACTTATCACTCTCGTGCATCGATAGGTCCAATTTATTGTGTTGGTGAGCGATTAATGCGACATATGCACATTGGTCATGTAGTTATCCGCACCTCTAGGCCTTTATTATTTGCAATTACATTCATTTGTTCACATCAAAATAATATAGGGATTGATAAACAACACAATCAACAAGAATTGGATGATCATATATAATAATCAAAACATAAATTCGATACAAGTTACCTCCCTCTAGATTATGGATGATTTAGTTCATCATAGACAATGACAGCGCATGGAGATGATCGGATACATGATTTGATCTTCAATACTTGAAATTACAAAATCTAATTATGATATACAATCTAAAAACTACCTAAAATCTACTAAAGAGTGCTTCAGTAGTCTCCCTTCTTTGGCTCGGCATCCTTCAAGGAGTTGTAATCCAATCGAATCGCGTGGTGAAAATCCGAGAATATCGCATTCGACCACCTTGCGGTCACAAGGTGTTGGGTACCTTGCGTCATGAGGTCTCCGATGTGTTTTGGTTTTGCTTGACTTTTCATCGTCTTGCCTACCTTGCGGTCGCAAGGTCGATGTACTGTGTCCGCAAGGTCTCAGTTCGGCGACTTAGTTTCTTCTTCATTTTCCTTTTGGCCCAAATTTGCACTTAAAACCACGGAGTTTGGCATATTTTCATTAATAACCACGAAACTTACAAAACTCGCCAAAAACATATATTAGTAGCAAAAAGCCTCGTGAAATAGCATAATTTAAGCCATAGAAGCATATAAAATCGGCGTATAAAATACATCGATCAAGCACAAATAAAAACAAAAAAGGAGAATAAGGGGTCGCTAGATTGAAAACTTGAAAGAGGCGGTCTAGGCAAAAGTTAGAGCAACAAAAAAAAAAGAAAAACTAGGAGAATGGGAGAGGGAAGGCGGTTTCCCGGTGTTTGATCTCCGGCGGTGAAAGTCTTCAACACATCGAGAGAAGAAAACACGACATCACAAGAAACAGGTTTGCCATGGTGGCCCGACCAAGAGAAAAACCACAACATGGCTCATATCATAAACATAAAAATATAAAAAGTCCATAAGGTGCAACTTAGGAATAGGTCTAAGATATTTAGATTATCATTTATTCCTATACATGTACCTATATACATCTCTTATATCTCTATCCCCAAACTATCCCTCTTTTCATGTAGCTCCACCTCGGCCATCCATCAACGTCTGCGACATTCGGCGAGACCAAATGCTTCTGCGAGGTGCGAGAGGAGGCCCAGACTCACGGCATGGGAACCCTCGGTGGTGTCCTCTTCCTCATCATCGGCATCCCATTATCTTGTAGAAGCGACGCGACTTGGTCTAGCAGTCATCCCTTTGGCGTTGCTCCGCCTACTGTCGATTTGGACCAATTTCATTAGCTCGTTGGGGTACTCTCTTGGCTCGCATTACTTAGCCTCGGAGGTGTATTATTGGGTCCCGCCTTGTCGGGATTCAGTGTCTAAGCTCTTGCGTGCACTCGCCGAAAATCCTCTTGCAAAGCTTGAGTAACCACCGGCCACGACTTTCCGGATCTCGCCTATTTCCATCGGTCGAGCATCTATGCGTTAGTCACTCACCTAGCAAGGATCCTCCTTAGCACATGCCTTATCACCCGAGAATGCTCCTCGGCAACAGCCAATATCCACGCCAGATACTCGTGGGATAATAGCATATTCTCAGCAAAAGTGTAAGTCGTGGCCCGCAGGGGATAATCGAGCTCCCACATATCCTGGATGAGACCCCACGCTCTCTTCATCC
>CM028378.1:137331681-137668278 GCA_013146195.2 Codonopsis lanceolata | reverse complement strand
TTTGCTCGAAGAGTAAGGCTCTGATACCAATTCAGGGTCCCAATGAGCACAATAATAAGCTAGAAGGGGGGTTGAATAGCTTATTAACACTTTAAAAACTTTTAAGTAAGTTCCTTGAAAGTTACTTGCAATCTATGAAAAGAATCAAGTAGCGGAAGACCTTCAAGAAAATTGTTCCTGTGTCCGCCGATAAGGACTACCGGTAGACCTTTACGCATTACTTAAGTTCTCACTGAAATGGATAATATAAACAATGAAACTAAGCAGTTCAATAAATAGACAGACAAGAGGAAATTACACAAGTATTTTGGGATGGTTCACACTATAATGAGTGCTACGCCCACCACCAAGGCGCTCAACCTTGATTTAAATTGTGCACTATGTTTTCCACTTAGATCAATTACAAAGAATATCCCTAATGGATCGTGTACAAAATATTGACTTGTGTTTGGGTCTAGGGAATTAAATATCTGTAAATACAAGATATTTAATTGCAAGTGTATATAGTTAATGGAAGTTAACAACAAGAAGAATAAAGCAATAAATGTTGAAGAGCCTTCTTGTTGTTGACGAGGACTTCTAGATCTCTGTTGAGGATCTATTGAATGCACTGAGCTAAAGACTTGAGTTGTGTAGATTCGAATATTCTTTAAGTGTTCGATTGATTCGCATAGCTTGTCTCTTGTTCCAGCCTTCAATGCAAGATTTAAAGAGTGTGCATTTCAAAAGAATCCGTTGAGAGACGAAGACTTCAACAATTTCTATTCATAAATGCATTAAATGCATGGGGTCGTCATCAAAGATTTTCGTCTTCACGTATATCTAGAGCGTATAATCATTTCGAGATCTTCAAAAGGTGGGCGATTTGTGTATTCCGAGAGATGAAGTGCAGTAGGGACAGCCTCGCTTTTATCGCCATCGCTCAGACAAAAGTCTTCCCTGCTGAAAGTTGCTTTCGCGGCTTGACATGTCGGAATGACTTGGATTAATTCAAATAATATATGGGAAATAAGTTTGAATTAATCCAAATTTGGGCCGGACACGTAGAAGCAGATCACTGACACGAGGTCTACCGATCTTAAGCTGGAGCGGTGTCTTCCTGAAGCCGAGAAGGGTCTTCCACTGCCCCCGAAAAAGTCCTACAAAAACTATACAAGGCAAAGTTCTATACACGCAAGCCACGCTAATCGATACGCTGCCGATTAGCCAATCGAAGTATAAAACTAGTAATGTAATCGATCGATATAAATTTAACATAAGAATCAACAAAGACGTCCTTCCCCGTGAGTCGCTTGCGTAAATCTTTCTGCTCGTCCGAACCCCTGGGTGCTTTTGGGAAGGTCACTCGGCCAACCGGCTCAGAGTCTCGTTGTTGCTTTCATAGCATGGGTGTTTGTCAAGCTCTACTGCACCATTGCAATCGGTGGTTAAGAAATTTGCGCCATAAAACTTGAAAAGGGTGGGAGGTTGATGTTTCCCAAGCAATACTCCCAGGAAAAGTGCAGCCATCCCAAGTAAGGACCCAAAAGCTTCTAAAGGCAAATATCATCGAGGAAATACAATACCCGACACGGCTAGCAAACGTAGTGATGGTCTGGAAAAGGCCAATGACAAATGGCGGATGTGTGTTGACTTCACAAGCCTCAACAAAGCCTCGCCTTAAAAGACTGCTACCCGCCGCCTTGAATAGACATGCTCGTGGACTCCATCGCCGGCCGAGATGCTTACCTCGGATGCATACTGTGGTATCACCAGTCGATGAACAGCAAGACAAAGCAAAAAAAATTTCTTCCGGCAATGGGGCCTATATCGCTACAAAATGATGCCGTTTGGGCTAAAGAATGCAGGGCAACTTATCAACGCATGGTTAATAAGGTCTTTGGCTCACTGGGAGGAACATGGAAGCATACATAGATGACATGGTCATCAAAACCAAAGGCCGCGACCACACTCTTGACTTGGCGTAAACATTTGCCAATCTAAGACATAACATGAAGCCGAATCCGGCAAATGCGCTTTGGGGGTTCGAGCAGAAAATTCCTCGGGTTTATGGTTAACCAACGCGGCATCGAAGCAAACCCGGAGAAGATCCAGGCTCTGCGCGACATGGAGCAGCCTTACTGCATCAAACACATACAACGATTGAATGGTAGAATCATTGCTCTTGGCCGCTTCATCTCCTGGCCACGGAGAAGTGTCTCCCATTCTTCAAAATCTCGCGCAACAAAGGATTCGAGTGGAATGCCGAATGCACCAAAGCCCTAGAGCAGCCTCGTGGAATATTTGGGCAAACCTCCCTCCTCGCAGCCTCCGTGTCGGTGAACCTCAGATTTAGCGGCCACGCACTGTGCCGTGGCCGCTGCTTTTGTTGTGGAAGAATTAGACATTCAAAAACCTCGTGTACTATGTATCCAAAGCCCTCAGTCCTGTTGAGGGTCGTTATTTTAATGCAGAAAAATTAGCTTATTCGCTTGTTGTAGCTGCCCGGAAATTAAGGGCTTATTTTTCTGCACATGTAATCATAGTATACACAGATGCACCACTACGCAAGATTCTTCACAAGCCCGACTCGTCGGGCAGACTGCTTAACTGGGCGATAGAGCTCACTGAATTCCACATAGACTACCTGCCCAAGCGAGCAATCAAGGCCCAAGCACTGGCCGATTTTTTGGTAGAAACAAGCTTCACTCAGCAAGAAGAGCCTGAAACCCAGCGGTCAAACGAGCCCGGGCAAGAACAGCTGCCACAACCCCGACCTGCCTACTGTTGGGATTTATATGTTGATGGAGCAGCGAGCAAGGTTGGGAGCGAGCCGGCATCCTTCTCATAGCTCCCCACTGCAAGTTCACTCGAACTAGCATTACGGTTCAAATTCCCCGCCTCCAACAACGTTGCCGAGTACGAAGCAGTAATTGCAGGCCTCGAATTAGCAGCAGACATGGGAATAGACATGATCACAGTGTACTCGGATTCACAACTGGTTGTAAACCAAGTCCAAGGGGAATACATGGTGCATCACCCCACACTAGTCAAATACTGCGAGCTTGTCAAAGGAATTTTGAAAATTTCAAATTTTGGGAAATAATCAGAATTGACCGAGCAGACAACATGCGAGCAGATTATTTGTCTAAGATCGCTGAGGAAAGCCTATCACTGTTAAATCCTTCAAGAATGGTCGAGCACCTAGATACTCCTGGCCATCGATAGACCGCTGGTAATGGACATTGAGCCAAACCGTAAGTCGGATTGACGACACAAGGACTACATCGAGCAAGGGATCCCCGCCTGCACAAGGTCAAGGCCACCACAAATAAGCCAGCCCTGCTCGGCATCTGATAGTAGGGGGAATTTCATACAAGCGATCTAAGGTCGACCAATGCCCGCTATGCCCCTGCACTAATCAAGGTGTCCCGTATGAAGTACATGAGGGAGAATGCGGCCATCCGCACCCGCGCCAGCGTAAAGGGTATTACGCCAGATACTACCGGATAACCCTCGTAAGGGATGCAGAAATACGCTCGTGAATGTGACAAGTGCCAAAGATACGCGACATACCGAGACTTCCTCCACCACGCAAACCCCGCCGCTGCGGCTCGGCCCTTCGACATGTGGGATTGACTCGACGGACCGCTTCCACTCGCACAAGGCAAGTACAAATATGCGCTTGTCACCATTGATTACTTCACTAAATGGATAGAAGCAAAGCCTCGCCAAGCCAAGATCACGTAAGCAAATGTCATCAGTTTTTCCATCGTGTGGTGTAGGTTTGGCCTTCCGCGGCAATTGTATCCGACCATGGCACATACGCTTCTGACAAGTTTATCGCAGAGTGTGCTCGCTAGGCGTCAAGCATTGGCAATCTCCGTAGCCTACCCTCAAGGGAACGGCAGCCGGCCGAAACAAACAAATTCCTACACGCACTCAAGAGAAATTTGGAAGGGCGAGCAGGAAATGGGCCGAGGAGCCGCCATCGCCTTTATGGGCAAATAACTATCAGACGCGGTCCAACTGGGAAACCCCATTCGCTCACTTATGGGTCGAAGCAATGATACCAGCTTGAAATGGCTTTGCCAGCTATCGAAGTCTCCCACTACAATGAAAGCGTAATAACCAACTTGCGCGGGCAATAGACCTTGACCTCTTGGAAGAAAGAAGACTGGATGCTCGACTCAGAATGGTCAACTACAAACAGCGAGCAAAAGCTCATCATGACAAGAAAGTCCGGGGCAGAGCCTTCATGATTGGTGACCGGGTACTGTGAAGATTGAGGTAACCGCCAAAGCGTAATGGGGAAAACTATCACCTAATCGGGAAGGACCTTTCCGTGTTACGCATAATTAGAGTAAGGCACTTACACGCTCCTGACTGGAAGGAAAAGACTTAAAGCATCCATGGCACGCTAACCATTTGAAAAAGTACTATCCTTAGATTCGATCTTCAGTACATGTACGGGCAAGACCCTCAGCCCTGTTGAGGGTCACGAATATTATTCAATAAAGGCAAATTTTCGAGCAATGATTGTTTACATTATATTCGGAGGAGCCGCCGCTACAAGTGACTGTGGCCTAGCCTACCAACCCTCAAAATACCCGAGTACTAGTGAACTTAATTTCTCCGTGGGTGAGATGTGGCCCCCCTTGCTCACATTTTGATGCCCGCCACGCCAGGGGCCTTGCCCAACTGATAGCGACTAAACTACCTCGGGTTCCTATAGTGACCGAGCAACACCGCTTAGTCGTATATCCTTACACCCGCTTGATATACTACAACCGATTCGGTTACCCACACCGAACAATGGCCATGCCCCAGTTAGTCGCCGAAGCCGGGCCATGCCCGCTAGACAATCAACTGAAGCTCACACCAGGCGATAGGGGCTTTGCCCGCTCAAAAACCTTGGTCTATGACAAACATTCCGAGCAGGAAACTGCTGACCCTATGCCGGTGAGGACTCCAGCCGGCATCGGGCACACAGACCAAGTTCCTACTCGTAAGGCATTAACCTAAGATACACGATATGTTCACTTTATTGTTTCTGGGTTAATATTTTTGCACGATTACTTAATCAATCATTATTGCCCGATATATTTTTGGGGGACTACCCCGCATACAACTGTGTTGGCACTAATTAAATGCAGGAAAAACACAAGCAAACATTATCGGGCAGAATAACAATGGATAAATACGGGTTACATGTCAGCCAAAAAGATCAAAGATCCAGTGTTCGAAAATAAGTGTTCAAAACAGTCATCAAATTTTACAACTGCAAGTACAAATAGCTCATCGGCCAAAACATGGAGCCTCTATGATGCGTCGGGAGCGGTTTGAGTAGCACCAATGCTCCTCGACGGGCACGAGCTCTCCACTTGAAGCCGAAGCGGCCTCCGTGAGTCGCCCCTCTTTTTACACCTTCTTCGCGCTCTATCAATCGCATTCACCGCCACGGGGGATCCCACGCCGCCGCCCAGGTCATCTCGGGCCATAGCTTCCAGTTCGGCCTTAGTATAAGGGACTAGATGATGCAGCTTCCGGGCTTCCAGACTGTAGGGGTCGAGCAACGCCCATTCAGCCATTGTTCCCATGTCAACCGTCCCCGTCCCCGCGAGCATCCGCAAGATATGATTAGTGCCCACTGCATAATATGGAAGTATGGCTCGGCGCACTTGCGAGGCATAGATAGGGGAAGCCTCGAAATCCTTCACGGCTTGAACTCTGGCCGCCGCCAGCTGATCAGAAAAGGAATCTATGGCCGCTACATCCTTGGCCGCCTGCTCCTTCAGTGCCTTCACCTCAGCCTGAAGCTGGTCCCGCTGCTCGATCAAGGCTCTCTCAGCGGCCTGGGATTTCTTTTGTTGGGCCACGAGGGCCGTCTTTTCCTCGGCCAGAGCCTTCTTGTCGGCCTCCAGTTTCTTTGTAGTGGCGTCACTCTCTTTCAGGGATCGGTCAAGAGCGACCACTTGCTCGCTCTTGTTTTTCACAAGGCCAGACAGCTCCACCCCCTCGGCCTCTGCTTTCTTCCGATCGTCCCTCTCCTCGGTATATCGATTGTAAAGGTTGGTGCAAGTAGAGGCAATCTGAAAAACAAAACACAAAGACAAAGTCAGTACGGGATAAACGAAGACATAGTATGGAAGAGCAACCTCATACATACCTCGCTCAAATTCAAGCCAACATGTCCGAGCAAGACATGCCCGGGAGTCTCCCGGTCGTGGGTCACCTCCTCCTGCAGCAGCCTCTTCACAATGCCCTTACCCACCAAGCCGGCGGGGCTTCCACGGGCAGATAGGTCAATATGCCCGACGTTGGGGACCTCTGAAAGCCCGCTAACCACGGCTCGGGCAGCGGCAACGGTAGTCGGCATCTCATAACCGGGCACCAGCCAAGGCTTCAAGGACTCCCGATCGTAATCCGTGCCCCGTGGACGGACAGGTCTATCAGCTGCCGGAGAGGGTGCTTCTTTTTTCCAGCCCCTGCGGCCAAGAAGATCATCGGCGAGGCGGGCACTTCAACAAAGCAGTAAAGAGGAGGAGGAGGAGGGATTGTTTCAGTCGGCCTCTTCGCCGCATGAGTTTTCTTGGCCGTAGGGCCAAAAGGGACAAGCGGGACATCTTGAGGTGGTTTGCTCGAGCCACCCTTCTACTTTCTTCGGCCTCAAGCCGCTGCAGTTGTCGTAGGGTCATCATCGCTGCAAAAAGAGGGCAATGAAAATCAGTACGACATTTATAAGCAAAACAACTACTTAAAACAGTCAAAGAGGGAAAGGAACCAGGAGCAAGGGTATAAGCGGGCGTGCAGTTGTGCCCCAGCCTGCGGCATTCCTGGCAATTTGCCCGAAAATTTCGACCATGGCAATCACCCCAATACATGTGGGCCTCTTCTTCATCAAATGAGCACAAAGGCTCAACCCCGGGAATGGTTGCCCGGAGCACCCCGGCCAAGCATAGATTTTTGGGGTTGCAGCAGAGCTCCTTCCAGTCAAACAAAAACTCTTGGCTGATCCGCCTCTCGCCTTCCATCACACAACCTAGGGCATCCCGAATAACATTCAGGCGACCAGTGTCCCCGGTTTGAAAGCTGCCGCGAGGAAGTTTGGGGACGTGGATGCTAGCCTGACTCATCGGCATCATCGGCCAACCTCTCCTCGACTCGACTAAAAGGCCTCTATGGTCCCAGGAATCAACCTTGCCCGGGACATCAGAAAGAATCCTCAGGAAACTCGAGTTAGACCGCGCATTCACTCGACCATAGGCATCAACGGTGAGTATAAACAGACGCCGGAACAACTTGATCGTGGGCTCTATCCGCAGCAGCCGGCAAACCACGATGTACGCCATCAGTGCCCGTACAGTGTTCAGCATTAAGTCACTCGGCATCGGGCAAAAAGTCTTCAAAAATTGGAGGAAAAAGGGATCCAACGGCAAGCGGAGCCCAACTCGGAAAAAGTCCGCGTAGAAAAGCAGTTTACCATCCTGCTCGCGGGGGAATTCGCCGTCAACCGGTACGGCCTTCTCTACCCGGTAATCTCTAGCCTCTATTCCCATCGAAGTAAACCAAGCGGTCAACTTAGCTGGGGTATCTAACGACGCCCAGTGCGCTGCGTACAAAGTTTCATCTGCATCCGACATCCAAGCTGGGGTGAGGGCGGAAGTAGTAGCCTCATTTTCTGGGCGCGTGGCCCTTCTCCTCCTCGCGATGGGGACATTGTCAGAATCTTCTCCAGCCGAATCACAAGCCTCGTTAACAGGCAAAGTCTCCCCAGCGGCAGGCAGCACGTCCTCGTCAGCCCGCTCTTCGACTACGTCTTCTTGCTCGGCCAATCAGTGGCCACGCCCGCCAAGAACTTCGGCCTTGCTACCTCCCCTCGGACAAGCTCGAAGCGGACAGAGTAATTACAGGCACATGGGCCTCTGGATCCACGGGCACGTGAGGTCGCGCAGCTACGACCTCACCGGCCACGGACGCGTCTCCCTCTTCGTACACAACGTCCAGGGATGGGGATTTCTCACTGCTCATCGGGTCGTTTTGCCCGCCGTAACTGAACTCTTCTCGATCATTTTCTGAAAACTCTCCGTCGGACATCTACAGAGATCGAGGAAAAAAGACGGTCAGATCCTGCCCGTAGCAGAGAACACTCACTAAAAACCCTAAATCTAGGTAAATCCAAAGGGCCTTGCCCGCCTAACAGACACGGCACAATTGGGGACTCTCCTCGATCTCAGCCTAAGGTCTCTCCTAACCTTGCCAAGGCTACCCAGAAAATGTAGAGGACAAAGAAATGAGGAAAAATCGTGCCCAGAAACGTAAATATCACAAGAACAAATAAACACGAAAACAGAAACAGAGATAAAGAAACTTACTGTTAAATTTCTGAAGGGAGTCGGCTTCGTGAAGTCAAAGTATTCAAACGGCAACGACACCGGCGACTGGAACGACCTCAAGAAACCGGCAGCAAAAGTTAGCAGAGCCTCTCTCTCTACTCTTTTTCTCTCTCTAAAAATCTCCAAACAACGTAAAGATTCAAATGGGTGAAGCGGCCGGGTTAAATAGGCGAGGAAATCTGGGATACCGCGCCGGAAGCTGAAAAGACATGTACGCCGCCGTCAAAGCCCACGCACGCGCATTAAATGCGCCGTCCCGGGACTAGTGCCCCCGTCTTTTCGATCACCCTTTTGGTGGCTCACACGCGCCCCGTCCTATCCTCTGGCAGAACCACTCAGCGAAGTGCTTCCTTGATACGCCTCATCTGGCAGTTACACAAAGTTTTAGAACCATCCCCAGCAAAGCTCAGCCCGATCATTTGCACTACGGAAATTCACAAGGGGTCAAGCCCGAGCTACGAGCAATTTCATACCATACTATACGCTTCCCGCCTCGAGCATGAATACTCACCAGGCAAGAAGCTAAGGGCCACTGATATGCCCGGCCCAAACCTGAGCACGGGCAAAGCACGTGTTATCATCACGTGCCGGTCACAAGCACAACATTATAAGGCCCACAGGCCCAGCGAGCATGAGTAGAGCAGCATCTAGCAGCGAGCATGATATTCCCGATCCAACCTGGTTGGGCACGGGCCCAGCCTGTCCGACCAGGGGCCTTGCCCGGGTGATATATTCGCTTCAAATACATAAGCTATCGTACAGGCGAGCAGGGTCATGCCCGCTCAGTCCAAATCGAGCAGAAGACATCAGTAGCTTGCCCGCCGAGACACGGCTAAAAGTTACCATATGTAGGCAGGACACTTGCCTTATCTATTCCTGATATCGCGCGGCCAGCTGCATATCACCATGAAATCTAGAGTTTCACTCCTTGTTGAACAAGATGACTAAAGAAACCGAATCCTTCCCGGATTCAACCCCACAAGGGCCAATAAATACTCCTCCACCAGACATCACAAAGGTACACGCTTTCAGACACTCTGAATCTTCCTTGAGTTCTGGTTTTCTGTCTTACGCACGATATTTACTCTCACACCGGAGGGGTTTCGCGAGGCCCTGCCTTGCACTTCCACTCAGGTTTTCTTTGCTCTCAGCCAGGTTCAAGGAAGCAGATTCAAGCCCAGATATCCTACCTACTGAATAGACGGCCCAAGCTGAGGATTTTGCCATATCACCTACGATGCTTAGTTTCCAGACATGCCTTCGATGTGGGCGTCGTTATCTATAATGTGGGCGTCGTTGCCTACGATGTGGGTGTCGTTACCTATGATGTGAGTGTCGTTTCATATGATGTGAGCGTCATTTTTGAATGCGCTTAAAATGCTCCAAGGAGATGTAGAGGTACCTGTGATTTTCGATAGGTCTACGTTTGGTTATTCGAATAGTTTCAGCAAGGCTTTAGGTGCAAATTAATTAGGTGTATTTGGTTTTTTTTTACATGCATTCTGATGTTCAAGCAAGTAAGAAAGGATGTGTGTGTGTGTGTGTGGAGATTGATTCTTCATTGTTTTTCAAATGTTCAAGAGAATGTATATATAAACAGAGTTAAGTAAGAACAAGAGTCATTCGAACTCAAACCTAAAGTTGGCATGGATCAAATCATTTTTCAAGATAACTAACATAAGAAAAATACCCTCGTAGCAATGTAAAATATGGCATCACAAATTTGGGCAGTGGCTTTTGCACTGTGATGCCCAAATTTTTTAGCAATGCCCAATATTTTTCCTTGCGATGTCCAAATTTGGACAGTGGCTTTTGCATTACGATACCCAAAATTTTAAGAGATGCCCAGATTTAGACAGTGGCTTTGGGCGCGTGTCTTTTATTCATTAAGAGTATCTTCGATATTTTACTCTAAAAAATATACTTTAACGATTGAATAAAAAGAAAGTGAAGTGAAAAAGTTATAATATCATCTCATGGACCGACCCGATAATCACCCAATAGAGTTCTCATTCTTGCTATTTCGAAACTTCATATTGGAAGTTGGAACCCATGCCCCCCAAACACACACAAAACCAGGAAATATTATAGTAACAAGATTAATGATTTAAGGTAATCCTGTTTTTGCATTTGATTTTTAGTTTGCTAATTGCCTCCAAGGCTCCAACTTTAGTCATTATTCTTTTCCTTTGGTGATGTTTGGTAGTCAGAATTAAAGCTAAATAAGATTAATAATAAACCAATTTGTTTGATGCTTGGTACACAATAGGTAGTCGGGACTAATAACACGAGTTACCCGAATAGAGTCATTATATTATTAGCGTTCTCACTAAAAAAATTGGGATTAACATTTTTTATCTCAAAACTACCCCCGATATACAAGTGAAAATTAGTAGCGAGGACACTAATAACATTGAGATTAATAATATTCATTATTCATATCCGACAACCAAACAAGCCCTTCATCTCAAAATAATGATAATAATCTCACTTTCTTATTGTAATGTCAATTTATGACAATTTCAAATTACTACTAATACTTATTTAGCCTAAAAAAATTTAAATAGTAATATTATAATCTTCTTTTGTCCTCAGTTTGGAAAATAAGTTATATAAAATGTTGCAAAATTAAAATTTTGTCTTAATCAAATTTTTACAAAATTAAATTAATAGTTTACTTAAAAGTATAATGAGGTCATTTTTTATAATAAAATGCCCTAAAAGTTATGTTTTTACAAGTCATTTAGACTGCGAAAGTTAATTTTCCAAACTGAAATGTCTGATGCATTTGTAGAAAAATATATATTTATATTATAAAACAGCTAGGTAATTTATTAAAGTTATTCATAGTTTGAGATTAAATTATCTTTAAAAATTTAACGATTGAGATTCACCCTCATATTTATATGTGTGAGTAATTATCTATTTTTAAGTCCTTATTTTTTTTCTCTATTACAAGTCACCCTTACACTTAATATTATGAGCAATAACCTCTTTTTCTTCTCTTTATGCTTTATAATTTATCCCGAGGAACCATTGAGTTATATTTAAAACGTTTGCTTATAAATCACCTTTCTAGAAAAAGTCAACTTCTTATTAATATCATTACAAAAATGTTTCACGAGATTAGGCCTATGTCTTAGGTAATTAAATATCAATCACTAATCTATAATACAATAGGGCTCACTCTCGCACGCTTACAATTGACAAAAGATAAAGAGCGGCTGAAATCGATTCATTTACGAAGATCCTACGACCATAATCGCTGCCCAAATTCACATGTGTGAACGGCAGTTGAGCGGTTGAGCAACCCCCTCTGCGTGTGCGTACCCCTCTCCCCAATCCTTTTTCCCTCTCTTCCTCTCTTCCTATTACTACTCCTACTCCAACTCATATTCTCAACTTACTCGTATTCTCAACTTCCTCTACCTTTCTCTCTTCTTCTCTTTTCTCTATCTCCAAATGGAATATCACTCTCATCAGATTCACAAACACAAGCAACACTCCGGAAAATACCTTTACCAAGAAGACGATGAAGACGGACAACAAACACTCCCCGTTGTCTCCTCCCATCACGGCTTCCTGTTCTTCATCCTCTATTCCGACTTCCTGTTCTCCATCGGCGTCCTCCTCCCTCTCTCCTATGTTACCCGACGAATCCCTTCATCCCTTTCTCCCTTTCTTTTTTGACTTTGCTGTTAAGGTTGCTTTTCTGAATGAGGGCTTTGACCAGACAGCAGAATCCCAAATTTCAAGTACTATAAAAATGAAAGCTTTTTTTTGCCTTTTCTTTTGTTAATGTTTATCTGCTCCTATTGCAGGCTGATTTCAATAGAAGCCCTCATTCTATAGTTGTAATTCTTCATGAGTTTGCTCGATTTCTTGAGAGAAATGAGTCTTGGGGTGATTTCTGCAAAATGTGGGATTTTTTTGTGGCCAGTTTCTTTCTTGGTATTTTTGAAAGCAAGGGCATTGTACATGGCGTCGCAGGGAGATGGAGTCGATGGTGGATGCCTTGGAGAGCCTGAGATGGTCAAGAGCCGGGTTGAATCTGGGTGAAGACAACGGAATTGGAGCCTGGCTTGGAGAATGACGGCGTGGCCGTGAAGCTGTTGATTCGCCGGAGATGGAGGGACAGTGAGATGGATTGGAGGTGGCCGAGGAGGCCGGATGTGGATAAAGGGAGGTGGACACCAAAGAATTGAACAAGAATGGGGAGATTTCCTGAGAAGAAGGGGAGAAGATGTGGGGCCTGCTCGATTTGAACGGAAGAAGACGGTCGCGAGCACTTGAAGTGGGAGGCAAAGCCGAGATGGTGGGGAGAACTGAGAAGACGAAGGACGGAAAGAGCGAGGAGCGAACCGAGTTTGCTTGGCGATTGCGTTAGCAGGAGAAGCGGGAAAAGGAGATTTGGCGGTGGGTTTTGTGACAAAGGGATGTGGGGATGGGTGAGAGATGAGAGAGAGAGAGAGAAGAGGGAGATGGCGATTTGCTGGAGATCGGGAGAGAGAGAGAGAGAAAGATGAGAGATGAAGAGGGATGCTCTGTATCTTTTCCCCTCTTTTCTTTTTAATTTTTCTTTTCTTTTATTTGTTTAATAATGAAATCCCTTCAACAACGGCCTTTCCGTTTCCCTTGCGAGTGCAAACTCTTTTGGGCATGCGACCGCATTCTTTTTACTTCAAATTTGGATTTTACCAATGCATTTTACTTGTAGTCATATATATTTATAAATTGATTGTTTTAGGGGAAGAGTTTTACATTAAATAGGTGATGTACCATGAATTTTATGACCCTGATTTGACTATTCAAAGCACACCATTAAAATTCTAAATATGCAACTCAATTGACATGTCAACTCAATTGTAAAATTAGGGAGGAAATCCTCTCCAATCCTTGCACCGACCCTATTTTTGAAAAAAGCAAAGGTTTTATCTGGTAGGAAAGGGGAGTATAGTGTACTGTCTCACTAATCCCCTACCTGTCTAAAATTACAATAAGGTACAAAATTCCAAAATACTCAGCAGTGCTGACATAGTTAAAAATCTACACCCAATGTATGTTATTATGAACTTGAAATGGCAGCAGTTTTGATGCCTCGAAGGCGGTCATGTGGGAACAAATTGATGAGATCATAACCGTTGAGTTATTATAATAATTTTGGACGACTAAATTGGATGCTCATGACTCTTAATTGTTGTCCTATATTCCTATTTAAGAATAAAAAAATTATTTTTTATGTTGTCTTATTTACAAAGTTAAGAAAAATATCAAAATTTTAAATTGAAAAATAGTCAATTTAAATCAATAGAAGTGATAATAATAATTTAAATTGAGTGTATAAAACATTCTTCCGATTTTTAAAAATATCTAAAACACAATTTATTGAGTTTTTCTTTAGGTGGCTTGGGTTTTAAAATGAGTATTAGCTTTTTTTGGAAATTTTTTGGTTTAACTAAGAATATGTATAACCATTAATTGGGAATTCTTCCAATTTTTTATGTTATTAAGACCACTCTAAAAGATAAGTTGTTTTTATTTTATTTTTTAAAAATAGAATAAGTAATAATATGTATAATTACTAATTTTGAATTCTTCCGATTTTTTACGTTGTTAATAATATGTATAAAATATAAAATACACTTTTCATTAAACACATAGTCACTTTTTTATACCAACATAAAAAAGAGATATTAATTGTTTAGTGTCTATCTTCCACAGTAAATTTATAATATAAAACAGGTTACGCGGTTAAAAAATTAATACCCTTGGTGTATGTGTTAAAAAAAATTTATATTTTAACGAAAAATTATTAATTGTATAAGGGCAAAGCTGGTTGTCCTCCTCAAATTTGTAATTTTATTTCTATTAATAAAAATTAATAAGGTATCGTCTCTGTTTTCTTAAATAAAATTACTAATAAAAGTTTTAATTTTTTTCTCCACTGTTGAATGATCATAATGTTTTAATTGATTATCGAGAGGTCTTCATTTTCAATTTGTTATTTTAGACTTTTTTGAAACATGATTAAAATATATATTAATTTATTTAAATATTGACACCCTCCAGTACTGATATCATTCTCTACTTGCGCTGTGCCATAGACACAAGCACAAAGACTAGTACTATATGAATACTATCAATCGCTAAGACCCTTTTTTTTATTTTTGGGACAAAGGAATATTATTTTTCTAACATTCAAATATTTAAAAGAATAAAGTTGTTGAGTAGTTAGTAATACAACTAATTATATCATCCTACAATGTCTAGTGTAATTTTTTTTCTTAAATTACCTTCATAATAATAATAATAATTGTTATAAAAACGAAAAAATTCTTGGATTAAAAAATTTAAGTTTCTATCTTTAATGAGGAAGTGAATCGGTCAAAAATAATAGCATCAAGTATTTAGATGAATAATGACAAGATAATAGAAAATAGAATGAAATAAAGCAAAAGGGAACAAATGATTTTACGTGGTTTAATCAACACCAAGGCAAACAACAACTTCACTATAAACGATGAGGAATTATAATAGAGAGTTTTCAATATACTCACTCTACATAGGACAAGGGTTACAAGGATCGATACGATCCCACAGAGTACCTCACCTCTCACAGCCCAAAATAGTCACGCACTATTTTGTCTAACAACGCTAAGACCTCGAGACTTTCGACAGCAATTATATCGTTGTCGTTCGTCTCCACTTCGTATCATAAATTCATCTTTGACACCATCTATGCGGCATATACATGCCCTTATATAGGTCATGTTCACAAACAATATCCTTCACTAATTAGGATTAACTACTCCTAATCCTTTAGCAATTTATCAATCCTAATCCCAAATGAATTTGAGACATCAATTTTAACAAATCTCCACCTTGAGTCAAATTCTATCAACTGCTTATCCCCATTGTTGCTCGTCTATCATGCACCCCACCATGGGTGCCTAGAATTGATCTCTAACACACGAATCCAAGCGGTCCTTGAATTCGTTCCATGAAATACTACCAAACCGGATACTTCTAAATTCTTCATATTTGACATATTCACTTTGAAACATAATATGAGCTTCACCTTGAATGATACTCCTTTGTAATAATACAAGTTGCCCATTTTGTTTCCACCTATGAGAAAACAACCATCACAAAAGATTTTCATTTTTCCATCACGAACATTGTAATTGCACCCTTTCAAATCCAAGTAACCCAAAGAAATCAAATTCATCCTCAAGATAGGAACATGAAGAACTTCAGTTGGTGTTTTCACTCCACCTTGAGCCTTGAATTTTATTGTTCCAATACCTTTAATCTTGCTTGCAAGAAAAACCATCCGCTAAAAATATATCGTCACTTGCACTTTTGTAAGTAGAAAACATATCTTTATTGGAGCACATGTGAAAAGAACAACCGGAATCAAGGACCCATTTATTCCGTAGATTATCACCTATGGTCACATTGAGTACATCACCACTATCCTCGCCATTGCTAATATAACCCCCATCAAAGGTGACAATATTACATTAGAATTCAATTCTTTCTTCATTTCATCCTTAAGTTTTTGACAATTACGAATAAGGTGACTCATCTCATTACAATGCCAAATCTTTTGCTTGGAAGTCTTCTCATTCTTCTTACCACCACTTGAACCTTGATTGAACGAATAACCAACATGTTTAACTTTGTTTCTCACATACAACGCATCACTATTATTATTCTTAGAACCATTGTTCATAGAATCATCAGTTAATAATGAAGTTTGTACCTCACCCAAAGTAAGCATGTTTTTCCTATGCATAATAGTAGTAACTAAGTACTTGTAACATGGTGGCAAAGACTTCAACAAAATTAAATATTGATCTTCATCCTCAATTTTAACACCAATATTTGCCAACTCGCAAAGTATCTTGTTAAAAGCATTTAAGTGATCATGAATATTCTTATCTTCGGACATCGTGAAATTGAACAATTCCTTCTTTAGGTAGTAGGTACAACCAGTTTGACATTGATTTCCTCATGTAGAGATTCTCCAACATCTCCTATAACGCCTTTGCAGATTTTTCGAAGATAACGTTGTAGAGAACATTATCCGCGCAACATCGTCGGATAGTGCTAGCTGCATTTTGTTCAATTCTCTTCCATACCTCATCTTTCATATCGTCGGGTTTTGCTTCCTTTCCTTCCAAAGCAATTTCTTAATCTGTCTGCATCAATACATCTGTAAATCCAGTTGGCAACAAAATAAGGCTTGATGGGTGTGTGAATAGCATTTAAAAAACTTTGAGAGTTGTTTTGAAAACCTTTAAGAGTTGCAGCGGAAAAGATAAGTTTTCAGCAGCTGATGTAAAATCAACAGGTAGCAGCTGCTAAACGTAAAATAGTTTGGTTTGGTTTTCTTTTGATCACTAAATTATAGAGACTGAAATGAAAGACAATATATATAAGATCAACTAAGCAAATAATTCAAGAATGTAACTGTTAAACACTTAAGTAGATATCAGATGTTTAAGTATATAAACAATGAAAACAACAGATACACCAAACGTAGTATTTTGAGTGGTTCGCAGAATAAACTGTTACGTCCACTACCAAGTTGGTCAAATTTAGATTTTTAAAGTGTACTAAAATATATTAAGAAACTAATGATCACTAACGAATTGTGTACAATAAAAAAACCAGTGTTTGAGTGAGTTGATCTAAGCAATGATCAAACTCGTGCAACAATCAAAGGTTCCTTAAAGATTCTAAAGAATGAAGGAACAAACAAAACAATGATTGTTCAAATAGAAACTATAAAATAATAATATGTAAGTGACTATCTAGTAAATGCTTTAGAGAAGAAGCTCTTCAAAGAAAGATTGAAGTTCTAAGTTTGAATGGAGGCTTGAACGTATTTGTCTCTTTCAGTGTACTTTGAGGATTTGAGATTTATGAGAACAATGCACGTAATTCTGCGAATGTATCTTCTTCAATCTTTGCTTCAAATGTTTTATAGAGATCTTTAGGAATGTAGCCGTTTGAGACTTGAATCTCTTAAAGACATGATGATGGAAGAAATATTTCATTAAATGCACATAAATCTTGCAAAGGATAAGAGAGAAAAATATTTCCTAGAATGAAATAATAAAGAGGGTGGCTAGTTAGGATATAACAAAGAAAAACATTTAAAACATACACGAAAGTCTTCTATTGACAAGACATTTGAATAGTTCTTTTGTTTGAAAATAGACGATCAAATAATAATTTAATATAAGAACGTGAATGTCAAACGTTTCAATAGTAAATAGTTTTCACTTTTCAGTAGATAGAGATTTCAAAATATATAGCATATACTGACACGATGTTATCAGCAGCTGCTAGGTGTTGATGACTTAGCTTTAAGCAAACAAAGTTTTGATTTAAAGAAGACTGCTTAACCAAGTCCAAAAAGGGTATCTGTTGTATTTAAACAAAAGAGGGCATCTTATTTGCTGAAGGTTTAGCAGATAGATTTAGACTTGATACAAAGTCTAAGTTAAAGCAACTTTAAGGATTTGATCAAATATTAACTAGCTGTTTTAACTTTATGGTTTTAAGAAAATTTAAAGCATGTAAGTTCTATAACATCCTTAAATTTAACTTGCTACAAGCCAAAGTTATTACTTCAATTAAAATTTTCCAATTGGAATTCTGTAGAATTTCCAAATTCTGTCATCTTAAAAAAACTCCAATCTCCTAATCTCAAAATTTCGACTAGTCCAAAGATCTGATACTAGTTTGTTATAAAAATTGGGAAATTTTTGGATTAAGAATTCATAGTTTCTATCTTTAATGCAGAAGCGAATTGGTCGAAAATAATAGCACCAAGTACTTAGACAAATAATGGTAAGATAATATAAAATAGAACAGAATAAAGAAAAAGGGAACAAATGATTTTGTGTGGTTTAATCCACTCCAAAGCAAGCAACAACTTCACTATAAACGATAAAGAATTACAATAGAGAGCTTTCAATGTACTCACTCTACCTAGGACAAGGGTTACAAGGATTGATAAGATCCCACAGAGTACCTCACCTCTCACAACCCAAAATAGCCACGCACTATTTTGTTTAACAACACTAAGACTTCGAGACCCTCGACACCAATTGTATTGTTGTGGTCTGTCTCCACTTTGTATCAGAAACTCGTCTTTGGCACATCATTTATGCGGCATATAAATGCCCTTATATTAGAGGTGCACAAACGGTTTCGGTTCCGGAATCGTCGATTCTTGGAGGGCAAAAGGAGGAATCAGATTCGAACCGTGAACCTTCACGGTTAGGTTCTGAACCGTGAACCTTAAATCCGGTTCACGATTCCAAAAAAAAATTATTTTTTTAAAACTATCTAAATGAAAATCGTTTGGGCCGTCCATTCCGATCAATCTGGGCTGTCCATTTGAATTTGACATTTTTTTAAATTTTATCGTTGGAATCGTGAAACCGACGGTTCACGGTTCACTTGGACGGTTTAGAACCGTCGGTTCACTAAAAACCAAATGCTCGAACCTTTATTGAACCGATGAACCTCTGATTCACTTAAAGATGGTTCCGGTTCGGTTTTGAGGTGGTTTGGTTGAACCGTGAACCTTAAACCGTTTGGGCATGTCGTCATGTTCGCAAACATTATCCTTCACTAATTAAGATTAATATACTCTTAATCTTTTAGCAATTTATCAATCATAATCTTAAAAGGATTTGTGACACCAATTTTAACAATAATAATAATAATAATGGGAAAGTGGAATAGGAGTATTAACAAAATAAATAGATCTGTCATAGTGTTACTTTTATTAAATATATTTGAATATACTGTATAATACGAAATGCCGGAAATGGTAACATAGAGAGAGAGAGAGGAATATAAGAAAAAATGGAATAGACAGAGTAATTCGATTTGATTAATATTAATAATTAATAAATAAACAAAAATGCAAACAAATTACACAATTAATGAAACAAAGATTTCCATGTCCAATGTACAAAAAATCGTCGGGTCTCCCAGGATTCCATGAAATTATGAAAGATAGGGACGCGCCTCTCCTCTTCTGATCTCGTTACCCCCACACATCAATACCTATACAAGACAATCTCTCTCTCTCTCTCTCTCTCACCGGATTCCACACTGTCCCCAGCAGTGACATCTCTGTTCCCTATCAAGCAGCGTCATGTTTTGATTTGGGATTGAATTTTGCAAGATCCTCATTTTCTCTTTCTCCCCACTCCAAGATCCGTGAGTTTTCGTTACTTGGATATGCACTCTTCTTGTAAACTCGTCTGGTCTTGTCTATTTTACCCTGTTCTTTCTTGTCTCTTTTGTTTTTGTCAGAACAATTTCATAATTATTTATTTTTAGCTTGTTATGGGAGATGAATGAACTTCTTTTTGATCTTATTTGAGTTATTTTGTAAAAGGGTTATTTGATTATTTATTTATTTATTATTTTTGTTGTTGTTAGTGTTTGGTCCGGTAAGTTGGTTCGTCCAGAGGGGCTAGATTTTTTTTTTGTTGATAAATTTCGCCTCATTCCCTTATTTTGGAATATCAAATGTGGTTGATGACTTTTATTTTCTATAATATATAATATCAATTTTCTTTGAAGCTTTACTTTTATTTAAGATCTTATTTGTCTGATCTAATTGTTTTTAGATTGCAATGCACATGCACATATTATACCTAGTTAGTTCTCAGTCAAGAACCGACAATCAATTATATGCCACAAGAGATGTACTCACTTTAATAACTGGAGGCTATTTTTACAAATTTAAACTTCCCTTGTATGAAGTTTCGATTTTGAGGATGAGGAACTCTAATGTAGGCTAAAAGGAGTACTATGTTTGATAGCTTGTGAGTCTCAGATCAAACTTGTCATACGCACGTTCAAATATAAATGCTAGGTCTGTCTGGCCGACCTATCGGGGAGAAAAGAGTGTTCTTTGATAGTTTGATTGGGAATTCGGTTGTGGAGTCATTGAATGTTATAATCAAGAAAATATGAGAGAAGAAACGGCATGTCTCGTTTTGACTTTTGAGCATATTGAGTTATCCCATAGGCAACCAGTTTGAAAGCTTGTTTGATTCTACATGACGTTTTGGATTCTCTGGTCTGTAATTTGAAGTGTCTACTTTATTAGCACTGCATCTAAGAGAAGTCTCTGACTTATCTTAGAGCTCTTTCTATATTGAATCTCAAATTGTGACATTTGTAATGCAATCTCAAATTGTGGCAGGTCAAATATATATGGCGACAAAAGGGAACCCAGGAGACAATAAAACTAGGTGCTCCTTGTCTATCTTTATTGTGTTTGGACTGTGCTGTTTCTTCTATCTTCTGGGTGCATGGCAGAGAAGTGGATTTGGTAAAGGAGACAGCATAGCTCATGAAATAACTAAGCATGCAGACTGCAGCATCCTATCCAACTTGAACGTAGAGACCCATCATGGTGATGGTAAGGCAACTGATTTTTACAAATCCGAAGTTGAGGTTTTCAAGCCCTGTGACGATCTATACATTGATTACACGCCCTGTCATGATCAAATGCGTGCCATGACATTCCCTCGAGAAAATATGAACTATAGGGAGAGACATTGTCCTCCCGACCATGAGAAGCTGCATTGCCTTATTCCAGCCCCAAAAGGGTATGTGACCCCGTTTCCTTGGCCCAAGAGTCGTGACTACGTGCCTTATGCTAATGCACCGTATAAGAGCTTAACGGTCGAAAAGGCAGTCCAGAACTGGATTCAGTATGAGGGTGATGTGTTTAGGTTCCCAGGTGGTGGAACACAGTTTCCTCATGGGGCAGATGCGTATATTGATGATCTTGCTTCTGTGATCCCAATAGGCAATGGAAGGGTTAGAACTGCGTTGGACACTGGCTGTGGAGTAAGCAAATTTATTTGTTTATATATTTATGTGGCTCTTTCATTGTTTGCAGCTTCTTTATTCAGCCTCATTAATTCATAATTTTACCTAAATATATGCATAGGTTGCAAGTTGGGGTGCATACCTGTTCAAAAGAAATGTTATTGCCATGTCATTTGCACCTAGAGATTCGCACGAGGCCCAAGTACAATTTGCTTTGGAAAGAGGGGTGCCAGCAGTAATTGGAGTTCTTGGTACGATAAAGCTTCCATATCCTTCTCGAGCCTTTGACATGGCTCACTGTTCTCGTTGCTTGATTCCATGGGGGGAAAATGGTAAGCATGGTGATATGGATTTAATCGTTGTAAATATTCTTTAGAGTATACAAATAAAGCCGTAATAGGATGTTTGCAGTTATTGGAGTAATCTGTTACTCTCTCTGTCCCTAAAAGAGTGTCATTATTTAGCTTCTCCGGAAATTAGGGAAGTTAAATTTACCATACAAACCTTCCGTATATTATTAGGACAAGTGAACATAAGATTACAATAGATGACAATGGTGATTTGGTCAATTCCATCATAGATATGCCTGATTATTTAAAAACTGACATTTAGGGACAGAGGGAGTGTGAGAACCCCGTTTCAAAACCCCCGTTTTTGACCCCATTTCAAAACCGTCATCAAGCAAAAAATGATGGATTCGAAATGGGATTCTCACAGGGATTAATACATATCTGATTATGGAAATGTCTGATGTTGGCAGAAGGAAAGTACATGATGGAAGTTGATCGAGTTCTTAGACCTGGTGGCTACTGGGTGCTTTCGGGCCCACCTATTAACTGGAGAAATAACTATAAAGCATGGCAGCGCCCTAAAGAGGATCTTGAAGAGGAGCAGAGAAAGATCGAAGAGATGGCTAAACTTCTTTGCTGGGAGAAAAAGCATGAGAAAGGTGAAATGGCCATATGGAGGAAAAGAGTTAATAAAGACTATTGTTCTGAACGAGACTCTCGAGTTGCAACGTGTGAATCCCCAAATGCAGATGACGTTTGGTATATATACCTTTGCCTGATAATACATTCATCGACTCTTCTATTATTAATATTATTATTTTTATGTGTTCGATTTTGGAAACCACATTAACAACATCAATTTGCTATTGACATGTAAGGTATAAACAGATGGAGGCATGTGTAACCCCATACCCAGAGACAAGCAGTAATAGTGAAGTTGCTGGTGGGGAATTAAAGCCATTTCCCGATAGGCTTAATGAAGTTCCTCCAAGAATATATAGTGAATCCATCCCTGGTGTATCTGCCGAGTCATTCCAGGAGGACAATAAGTTATGGCAGAAGCATCTCAATGCTTATAAGAGGGTAAACAAGATCATTGACTCTGGGCGGTATCGCAATATTATGGATATGAATGCTGGTTTAGGAAGTTTTGCTGCTGCACTTGACTCTCCCAAATCATGGGTTATGAATGTGATGCCAACAATTTCTGAGAAAGACACATTGGGTGCAATTTTTGAACGAGGCTTGATCGGCATATACCATGACTGGTAGGTTTCTGAATTAACTTTTTTTATTTTTTTATTTTCAATCATAAAATATCAGTTCTCGTTGCCTTCCCAAGTGTTTGATTTATTTAATTTCTGTCATTGTCATTTTCAGGTGTGAGGCCTTCTCCACATACCCTAGGACATATGACCTTATTCACGCCAATGGAGTTTTTAGCTTGTACAGGGACAAGTAAGTGCCAACCTCTGCATTTTAAGATATGTTTTCGTTTTATTTTTAAAAATGACATAATTAATGTGCTAATTTAAGAGCATCCATAGTGGTAATCTCATTTGATAATTTGCTTTCATAATCATTTTCCATTCTCAATTTCTATTAAATTAGGGTGTGAGTGTGTTTTTTTTTGCACTTATTATTTCCCTTTCCTATTATTTTTAACTTAAAATTACGAGTAAATTGGTAATATTAAAAAGTGTGACACGACTTCATTTAAATAAAAGTAAACATATAATATAATTTTTTTTAATATAAAATTTAAAGCATATATATTTTATTCCGATTGCGGTAGGAAAATAGAAATAAAAAGGAGGGAAATATATTGATAGTTATGTTATTAGTTAAATGATGTTAATTATTTAGAGGGTTTTAGAGGGTGCTGAGTGGAGTTAAAACTTTTATAAAGGGTCTCTAAAAAGATTTAATAGTTGTATAGAGGGTGTTTTAGGGTGCAACCACCATTGTAGATACTCTAAGATAGAAAGAGATTTGATCATCACAATGCAAGTATATGTTGTCCCTAAGTTATCAATTAAGCAGGCACTAATTTGTTTTTGGAAGGTGAAATTTGAATTTAGAAATTGGAAACCAAAAAGGTCTGAAAATGCTAAACGAACATAATTGTGCTTGACCCTTATTGTGCTTTATGCCTTCTACGTGCCACTTGTGGCTTTGAGCATTACCTCACTAGAACAGAAACCAATGCTGCATTGCGGAGATGATTTGATTTTACTTTTAATCGACACTTGCAGGTGTAGTATGGAAGAAATTCTCCTAGAGATGGATAGGATTCTTCGGCCTGAAGGTACAGTCATAATTCGTGACCATGAGCAACAGATTATCAAGGTCAAAAGAATGGTGGCAGGTATGAGATGGAACACAAAAATGGTTGATCACGAGGATGGCCCGCTTGTTTCTGAGAAGGTACTATTTGCTGTCAAACAATATTGGGTTGCTGGTGAAAATAACTCCACATCTCGGCGGTGATTGATGTATTGGGATTTCACACCTGATAGCAGGCCGGCAATGCTGCTATGACGGATTGAAAAATCAAACTAACAATGTTGGGAAGGTGAATTTTTGCAGTTTTCCATGTCAAGTAGATCAGCCCACCTAGTTCTTGGGAGTAATTATAGGTTAAGCTTATTTAAATTGTGTCTGTCATATGATTATCTTTTTGTATAACGCTGCCTTTTGTATTTACTTCAACAATTTTGATGTATTACTTGTGGAATCGTTACTGTGTTGTAAAGATTTTTGAATCGACACAAATTTGAGGTTGTCAAGATGATTTTTGAGCTCGTTTGCTACGTCGTGAGGTGTTCTAACTTCACTTATTCTAACTTCACTCGAACCGATGAAGGTGACATGGTTGACATTACTAGAGCCTAGAGGGAGTGTTTACTTGGGGTGGAGATCAAAGATTGGTCTCAACTCTCAAACTCTCAATCAATGGATGAATAGACAATTAATTTCGTCGAACTACTCGGGATAGAATGTTTGCTTCAACCATCAATGCATTCTCTCTGTCATTTTGGGGTCCATTAGAAATGATTGGGGTCTTCCTTCTACTGTCAAATTGTAACCACATTTGGAATTAATATATCTTTTTTAATTACTAGCATGCTGTTTCGTATGACTATATACTCCAGCTTGTAAGGTTTAAATTTGACATATTGAAGTGATATTATATTTGGGATCTCATTTTTCAACATCCTCTCTAGCCTATTTATAGTGCTACTACTCTTCAGAAATTGTCATAACAAGCAAACCCTCTCCCCAAGCCAAACACTACTTGTCTTGAAAAATTTCTTCTTATTTCCTCTAATAAGACCATCCTCGAAAGCCAACCCCGTGCACCAATGGAAAGCGGAGATAGCTCTAGCAATCTTCGAGTGGCCTCCTTTTCTTGTTACCTTAAAACCCAGGAAGACAACTTTGTGCTTAAGCTTGCGGGAATTCAGGATGCAGCACCACCCTTCATGTCACCTCCAGAGACACCAGTTCCTAGAGGCATGGGAAGCACCACCAAGGAGAATCAACGCGATTTCAGCATTTTTGGTGCTGATAAGTACTATAGTGGGAGAATGGAGTACAATAGTGGAGTCGATAAACAAGGCCATATGGATTTGCATCATGTAAAACCAAGTATATTCACAGCAAGAACTCCAAGTATTAGGTCTGAAGCAACCAGTTGGAACAGCCAAAGTGGATTGCTACAAAGAAATCCATCTCAGATGAAGCAGCGGGGTGCAGTTTGTAAGAGGTTTTTCCCCAGTTTTGGCTGCAATGGACCTTGTGCCACCAAGAAAGCGGTTTATGTCAATGAAATTGGATATGAATCAAAGCAATCTCAGCCTGGAATTAAGAACTGTGAGCAATTCGCATTCCCAGTTAAAGTAGAAGAAGATCCGCGAAAGTCTATTGAGGTGTTTGGCTCCAACGCACTGAAGAAGGGAGACATAGCGAAGAATTTGGAAAGGAAGTTGTCAATTCTAACATGGGATGCCATTCCAAAAGCTCCGGACCTTCCTTCAACAACTTATTTAAGCAGTGGAGTGTGTGATGACATGGCAAGCGAAGCCAGCTCGGATTTGTTTGAGATTGAGAATATCTCGGGAACTGGATTTTCATCACTGACAAGGCAACCGTCCGACAGAATATCAAGCTGCATGATGAGTCCCACGACCCAATATGCACCAAGCGAGGCTAGCATAGAGTGGAGTGTTGTAACAGCAAGTGCAGCAGATTTTTCATCAGTAATGTCTGAATACGATGAAAATATAACTGCAAACAAGAAGACTGGCAAAGCTAAAACAGGAATCGCAAAAGAGGCACAAAAAACACGTGCTACCAGTCTGTTGGGATGCAAGAGTCTCAAATCGGTGAGAGTTTCAGAGTCTACGTATAGGTCCTCCGACAAGCCAAAGCATTAAGGGTCAGATTAGTCTATTTGATCATCTGAGAAGGCACAAATCAAACATGTTCTTTTTTTTTCTCAATTATTTGTTTATGCTTAATTTGTTCCTTGCTTTATATTCAACTTTAGTAACTTTTGAAATAAAACCATGCTTTTAGTTTCATAATATCTGTTCTGTCATCAAAGGGCACGGCAGTTGGGCCAAAACAATTTTTTTCTCCATTTTCTGTAATCAGTTGGACCCCTTTTAAAGATTAAAGTTACAATGACCACCCTTGTCTAACATCTCAATATCCTCTTTTATCATATCTTGAAATTGTTAACTGTAAGGGGCATTCATTTTTGGAGCATCTGTTTGGTAATCAACCAAAGCTACTTTAGGCAACATCAACTTTTTCTTTGCTTAAGCCTACAATCTCTTATCTTTAGGTTGGAAAACATCTCAAAACTTAGCCTTCAAGGACCTACTAATATAGATTCTTGCTTTGGAAAGTGATACACTTCAGAATTCTCAAGTGTTTACTCAAAGTGATGCTGTCCTCGTTAGGGAAATCCTTCACCAACACACTTGAAATCGTAAATGTTTCACAAACTTCCACTTCAAGGTTGTTGACACGACACTACACAAGAGTGTTTGGGTAACAAAGTCCTAGATTGTATGAGAACATCTTCCATAATGGAGCTGGCTACAAAAAAAAAAATTTGTATTTCTCTTTTTTAATGGACGGTAGACAGACCACACATTTGATTCATGTTTTTGCTTTGATCGAAGATTTTGTGCTAATAAATTGAACTATCAAGGAATGTGTTTGATGAAGTATAGGGTACCTGTCAAAAAGGCTATGAGGTGGAAGGTGGAGCCATTGGGGTTTCTTCTCTAAGCTTTTGATGAAGCAGTTACTTAATTAGGTTGGAAATCTGGTAGGCATCAAACATTCAAACCACACCAGTATGGAGCAAATTTTATCAAAACAGTGAAAGTATGTAAGAACAAGATTTGTTGTCAACTAAAAGGCAGATAAAATGCCCCTTTATGCACCATAAAGATGAGCCTTTCAAAAGTCTGATGTTTGGCCTAATGGTTTGGCTTGTCTACAACTTTTATATTTATGGAACATTAAAATGAGGCTAATAGAAGAAAGGTGAATTTGAGTCACTCTCCATGTGGCATGATTTGAACAATGAGGATAAGTGAAATGTCAAGGCAGGTAAGCCTTAAATGGAGATATATAGAGAGAGAGGTCGCTAATTGTATTAAATTTTAAGAGGATAATTTTGAAGGATAATTGACCGGCTTAAAGTGGCATGGATGAAATGTCTTTGACTGCCTCAGAAAAGGTAATTTGTGGACATACGTGGAAACTGACCGAAATTAGATCAGCTGGGCAATAGAATGTTAAAATGGTTAACTAGAGCAAATACTAATGTTGCTCAATTAAGTAATTTATGTTGGAGACTTATACCGCATGCATTGCTTGCGGAACATCAACCAAAGGAATGTGTTTGAAGGTTTCATTTGTTATGAAGTTTGCAACTAAATATTCTGTTAAGGTCCAAGTCTACCAAAGGAATGTCTTGAAGGGACCATTTTAGAAAAAAGTATTTATGGACACAAATGCTATGCAAGTTAATAATGGAGAGAAGAATTAATGCTCAGAAGTTCTCAACCACTAACTTTATATTGGTATGTCCATCATGTTTTTAAAAAGCAAGTTCAACCTCAATACAGATGAGTCTTTAAAAATGAATTCTTGTAGGGACTAAGCATTAATCGAAGAAAGCTTGGAGAGAGAGAGGTTTTCTTGATCAGTAGTAATCTTACAAGATAGTTATCAACTGCGCATGTTAGTAGATCCCGCGATTGGATCAAGTGAATATGTGATTATTATGAAGTAATTAATGAAACCCAACTTCTTGTTCGAATTTGATAGAGGATTTAGCTTTTTCTGGTGACTTGGGAGAGAGCCACATTTATGAGATTGTTACGTCCAACTGTCTCCTTCTGGTCCAAGCCGTAAACTAAGAACTAAAGAGCATATCAGCATATGGTACAGTTGCAGCGTTGGTCAGAATTCTCAACCATCTACGCATCTAGTGATTCTGGTTTAAACTGATATGAGACTAACCATGACTACAAAATTAAAATCTTGATGTACAGATGACTCTTTTTTGGCAAGTGATGACATGCATGCTTTCCAGGAATTTGTTGGCCAATAATATGATAGGATGCTTATATTTTGTTTCTCTGCTGATTAATTAATCATTTTTTTATGCCAACTCTAAGATGAACTTCAAGTTTGAAATGTTTTTTTTTAATGCCTAATAAATGAAGATTTGCAATTTGGAAGCTAGTGTTGGAAACTTGGTTTCCAATAACTTGAATAAAGCTAAGTCATGTAAAATGAAGTGTGGGAATCCCACATTGGGAACAAGATGAAATAAACTTTACCTTATAAGGTAGAACTTTGAGGCTTTACTTTCAGCCTTTGGGCCACTACACTTTTGTGTAGGAGGGAAGACCTACCTAGGTGCAGGTCCAAACACGTGGCTCAACTGGTTGGTTGGTTGGTCGGTCAGCTGGCTTGCTTGCTTGCCTGACTGGACCCTTATCTATTTGCTACCAATTCATTTGGCGTGTGAACCTTTTTATAGAACAGGTTCACAGCCTTTGACCTTACGCCGACACCCGTGAATCGCTACTTGTGTCTATTTTCGCATGACCAATGCTCCAACCGCCATCCCCAAACTGTCACTTAAATACTGCATTCAAACACAGTTTTTGGCATCGAAACTCTCCTCTTTTGCACAACCATTTTCTGCCCATACAGAGATACAACAGCGCGTTCGTGATTCGCCCAGTGACTGGAGTTTGGAAGACTGCCATCTTCAATCACGTAAGTTTCCTAAATCCTGAACCTTTTTACAGAACATGTTCAACAGCCTTCCTTGACAGTTACGTCAGACACCCGTAACTGCTACGGTTGTGTCTATTTTCAGACAGCCAACTGCTCCAACCGCCATCCCCAAATTGTCACTTAAATACTGGAGATAATTGCAAAAAAAACCCTGACCTATTTTGTGTTTTGCAAAATTAACCTCGTGTTTTGATTTTCGACAAATTGAACCTCCACCTATTTTTTTTTTTGCAATTCAAACCTTCCGTTAAAGTGGAGTTAATTTTTTTAACGTGATGATGAGTTGGCTGCCAGTTGGCGGTAGCGTGGACGATACACATTCAACCGATTTTTCCGCTTTTTTTCATTGCAAATTAAACCTTGTACATTTGTTTGTATTGCAAAAACAACCTTGGTCAAACCGTAGTTTATTTCCTGCCGTTTTTGATTGCAAATTAAACCCTGTACATTTGTTTGTATTGCAAAACCAACCTTGGTCAAACCGTAGTTTATTTCCCGCCATTTCGATTGCAAAATAAACCCTGTACATTTGTTTGTTTTTGCAAGATGAACCTTGTTCAAAACCGTAGTTTACACACGTGAGTTTCACGTGATCAATTAAAATTAATTCCTAACCTCTAATTGAATCAGTTGGCGATTTCTTGGGAGAGAGAAGGAGGCGATTTGTAGGGTTTTTTCATCAAGACCAAATTCTTCATTCAGACTTGGAAATTATAGTGAATCGAGAATAATAGTGAATGCAATGCGGTCTCTAAGGTTGTTGAATGATCATGGAGCCCCTAATTATGGTAAGTAAACTAACCTAGAATTTTTTATTTCATTTGTGCTTTGGTATTCGATTTCCCAAATATGAATCATGATTTTTTAATCACCTATGTTTTGCTTTGGTAAACTAACCCTATGTTCTGCTTAATGGTTTATTAATCACCTATACTTGATATAGAATGTTGCATTACAGAATGTTAAGTTGTCAGCTTTGTTAGGGTTGTGTTAAAAATTAGACATACTCTCTCTCTCTCTCTCTCTCTCTCCACTGCACTGATATGTGTGTGTTTTGTTATCATGTGCTTTGTGGTTCACTCCACTTGGAGAAATAATTTATTTTTGTCATATTGACCTTTTCAGATGTTGATGGCCCTTTTTTTACCGTTAAAGTGCATCATGGTGGTCAATTTGAGTGGGGCAAATATGTTGGGGGAAATGTGAATTTGTTTGATAATTGTGATATAGATGAATGGTCATTGATTGAGATGAAAGATATGGTGAAACTTTAGGTTATGATCCAAGGTCCATAAATTTTTACTACAAAGTGTCCATAATGGGGATGAATTTGTGCGGATAAAGGATGATAAGGAGTTGATGGGTTTAGTCTCGTGAACAAATTATTGTCTTTTTACTTCATCAAGGCTAATAGTAAAAATATTGAAATATCAGAGGTTGAGGAGGATTTTGATTTAGGACTTGATATAGATGTTGATTTAGGATTACAAAATGAGGTAGTTGGGGGCCAAGTCAATACAGGGGATGTCAATACAAGGGAGGTAAATCTGAGGGGATGATGATGATGATAGTGATGAGTCATTTGATAAGGATGATAATTTTTATGGACGGTGATTATGATGCGGGTGATGATGGTTTGTTTGATGCAAATATTGATAAGGATCTTTGAATGGGGTGGTGTAAATAACAAAAAAATGACAAAGGAAAAGGGGTTGTTATTGTTCCATTGATGTGGAAGGAATTGAGGATTTTAATGATAAGTTTCACAAGTGATGATGATTTGGCTAGTTTAGATGGTGAAAGTGATGAAGAAACAGGGGAAAAAGTTGTAACATTTCTTGAATTCAACAAAGATCTTGATATGGAAGACCACTAGGTTTAAAATTGGGATGACATTTAGTAGTATTGCGAGTTTAAGGATCTTTGTTACACAACATTACATTAAGTGGGGAAACTCATAAGATATGCCAAAAGTGAGAAGAATAGGGTGAGGGTAGTGTGTAAGGATGGATGTGATTGGATGGTTTATATATCCAAGGTTCAAGGCAAGAATCAGTTTCAAGTGAGGACATACAATCCGGTCCACAAATGTTATAGGACTTTCTATAATACAAATGTCAGAGCAAAGTGGATTGCTAAGAAATATTTGGAGAAATTTAGGTCCAATACTCATATGCCATTACACACATTGCAAGTGATGTTTTGGTGAGCACCAAGCAAAAGTGTCAATACATAAGTGTTTGGGGCTAAGCAAATGGCATTAAAGGCGTCTGAGTGCAGAGGAGGAGGAGCGATATAACGAGGTTGAATGATTATTGTGAGGAATTAAGGAGGGCTAGCCACGGTTCAAGCTGTGGAGTTGATGACGGATGAGCTTAATAGATTTCGAGGCGTACATACGCCTTGGACCATTAAAGAAAGGGTTTTTAGAAGGGTGTAGACCAATAATTGGGCTGGATGGCGCCATTTGAAAGGTCTGGGGAGGGATATTCTTGGCTTGTGGGCATAGATGGAAATAATTGTACTTATCCATTTGTGTATGCTGTTGTGGAAAGTGAAAACAAGCAGTCTTGGTTGTGGTTTATTGATTTGTTGAAGAAGGATATCAAAATGGTCAACTCCTACCATTGGAGTTTTATGTCAGATAAACAGAAGGTACATTACCCTTGAACTTTTTACCTTTTACCTTTGTTTATAATATATTACAACTGCTTGTATTGTTTAATTTAAGAATCATGTTAAACTCTTAATTGTTTAATTGTTTAAATGTTTAATTATAGGGATTGGTTCTGCACTTGAACTCTTGTGTCCAAACTCAGAGCATAGGTTTTGTGTTAGGCATTTGTATAACAACTTCAAGCTTATACACAAAGGTCTTGTATTGAAAGATAGACTGTGGGACTGTGCAAGGGCTTCAAATCCTGCTTTTTTTGAGAAATGTATGGAGAATTTAAAGGATACAGATGTAGAAGCATTCAAGTGGCTTAATGCAAAGCCACCTCAACAGTGGTCTAGGTCACACTTTAGCACATGGCGAGAATGTGATACGCTAAATAATTTATGTGAGAGTTTTAATGCGGCAATCCTAGAAGCTAGGGATAAGCCTATAATCACCATGTTGGAGAACATTAGGGCAATACTGATGAGAAGAACACATGTGTTGAGAGATAAGATGAAGAAAAAAACAAGCTTGTTATGTCCTAAGATTCATGTCATTGTAGAAAACCAAGATAGAGTCCACACATTGTGTACCTACAGACGAGGAAACTCAAAGTTTGAGGTTTTAAGTAGGGAACACGGTTCATAGTTGACATGGAAAGAAGACATGTTCTTGTAGAAGGTGGGAGCTCACTGGAATCCCATGTGTTCATGGTATGTCGACCATGTGTTATAGTGGTTTGGAAGTGGAGGACTTTGTGTCACTTGGTATAAAGAGAATTGTACATCAAGCTTTACAACAATACTTGGATGCAATCCATGGATGCGCAATGTGGAAAAAAACGGGGCTACCACCTATCCTTGCTCGGTTAGGAAGAAGAAAAAATTTGGGAGGCCAAAAAATTGAGGAGGACAGAACCTAATGAGAATCAAGATAACAATACACTGTTGGGATTCGAAACTAGGTAGAGGGGTGGGTCGATCACTTGTTCTTATTGTCGGTTACTTGGACATAGTGCAAGAAAGTGTCCAAGTAAACTGGTCAACTTGAGAGCAATGTCAAAAATCTTGTGAAATGCTCCATTTGTAAGGAAATTGGGCATAACAAAGAAAATGTCCAAGTAAGGAAGCTAATCAATCCCAAAGCGATCATCAACCAATGGAAGACCAAGAAAATGTCTTGCATGAGCCACAAGAAAATGTCCAAGAAAATATCTTGCATGAGCACAACAAGAAAATGTCAAGAAAATGTCAAGAAAATGTCTTGCATGAGCCACAACAAGACCAAGAACACGAGGAATTTACTATGAGCCAACTTCTTTCAACACCACCACCACCTTCTACACAACTGAACCTACTCCAAGACAAGCTGCATTGCTTCAACCTGAGCCCTAGGAGGTCTTTCAGTTGCTTAATGTCGGGTTCTCAACCAAATCGGATTCAAGCACGGAGAACATATTGACCTTGATGAGTAGACTCTTTTAGGTTAGTCTATTATTTTAATTATTGCTTGTTGTTGGTGTATATTTGTATAATCTCATCGACTTATTTTATTGCATTTTACGTGTTTTGCGGTGATCGAGGTATTACTTTTTGGACATAGTGCATGGAATCTGAGCCTTTTTGAACATAGTACATGGAATACATGAGTGGCTCTTGGGGATTTTTTTGTGTTTTGTAGTGAAGTCTGGGTATAATACATGGAATTGTGTTTGTGTTTCATTGTCTTTGTATAATATAAATAATTAGGTGTTTGTTGCAGCAGTTTGTTGATGATATACATATGCATGATCAGAGTATTACTTTTTGGACATAGTGCATGGAATACATGGCCTTTTTGAACATAGTACATGGAATACTGCTACTGGGGATTTTTTTGTGTTTTGTAGTGAAGTCTGGGTATAATACATGGAATTGTGTTTGTGTTTTATTGTCTTTGTATAATATAAATAATTTGGTGTTTGTTGCAATAGTTTGTTGATGATATACATATGCATCAAGATTTCTTACATTAAAAAAAAAAAACCATTCATTTCCAATAGGCAAAATAAAGAGAATACATTAGGGGTTTAATAAGTTTCCATTTTAACACATCCAACAAAACATATACAATACCACAAAATTAACCCCAACCATTTCTTAATACTTCCATACTCCGAAAGCTTAATCATGCCCGATTATGATTAAAATGAAGATGATGTTGAACACGAATGATAACACAAAACAAAACCAAAGGCATTTGTTGCTTTTTTTAGTTTCCACTTCAACTGCCTTTAGAGGAGGATCAAACCAGAGGAAAAATCGACATCCACTTTCTAGCTACAAGAACAGAAAAAATAAAACAAGTAAATAAAAAAATAATTTTTTAGAAAATTAAAATTTTTAAAAATCAATAACTTACCCCATATTTTTCACAACCCAAGAACCTCCTTCCTGGATTTTGATCCGTCCATGATGTTCGTATGACAGCCATCCTTCCACAATGGCAGCGAACTGTGTTCATCGTGAAATAAAAAATATAATTAATGAAATGGATTGTTAGTTAGAGAATGAGATGAATTTTTTTTAGGATGAAATGAGTATATATATAGCCAAAATCTGGTTTTTGGCAAGGTTTATGTTGCAAAAAAAAATTATACAAGGTTTACTTTGCAATAAAAAAGGCGGGAATTACCAAGTAATTTGACCAAGGTTCATCTTGCAAAAACAAACAAATGTACATGGTTTATTTTGCAATAGAAATGGCGGGAAATAAACTACGGTTTGACCAAGGTTGGTTTTGCAATACAAACAAATGTACAGGGTTTAATTTGCAATCAAAAACGGCGGAAATAAACTACGGTTTGACCAAGGTTGTTTTTGCAATACAAACAAATGTACATGGTTTAATTTGCAATGAAAAAAAGCGGGAAAAATCAGTTGGAATGTGTACTGTCCACGTCAGCTGCCAACTGGGCAGCCAACTCATCATCACGTTAAAAAAATTAACTCCACTTTAACGGAAGGTTTGAATTGCAAAAAAAAATAGGTGGAGGTTCAATTTGTCGAAAATCAAAACACGAGGTTAATTTTGCAAAACACAAAATAGGTCAGGGTTTTTTTTGCAATTATCTCTAAATACTGCATTCAAACACAGTTTTTGGCATCGAAACTCTCATCTTTTGCACAACCATTTTCTGCCCATACAAAGATAGAACAGCGCGTTCGTGATTCGCCCAGTGACTGGAGTTTGGAAGACTGCCATCTTCAATCACGTAAGTATCCTAAATCCTGGGAGACTCACTGGCACCTCCCGTTCAGTCTGTATACGGGGCCAGTTTTTGTCTTAAGGACAGAGCTTAATTGCCTCGAGGATCCTTCTTAATCTGTCCACAACACACACTGCCGGAAACACAAATAATTCAAGCCATATCCTTCTTACAATCTTAAGACAAAAAGTATTTTTGGCTTGGTGCTTTCGTTTCCAGCAAAAGGACAGATTCTGCATGTTATTATATTCTGCTTCACTATTAAAATCTGTTATATAATCAGAAAACACTTTAATCTGTTACTATTGCACAGATTCCAGAACAAACATATTCTGCATGTTGTTTCTGTACACACTCTTTTAGAGTCTGCATACTGTTTATGTCTATCTCATTCTGATTCTGCATGCTGTTACTGTCTATCACATTCAGACATCTTATAGACTGCACAGGAGAAACTGCAATAAACAGACCTTATATTATAATCTGTTTCATTACAAAGTTTGTTTCAGTTTCATAAATTCTGTCTCTGCACTGCAATTCAGAACCTATTTCAATCTGCATTCAAAGCCACACCTGCTTAAGAACGCTTTCTTCATGCACTGATACCATTCTTTTCTCGCCGCCTAACTTCTTGTGCTGTTTCTCCTGGACTGGAAATTAAAATATGTATATTATAGATTCAACTTCAGTTTTAATCTGTTTAAGAACAGTTTCTTTTAGTTCTGCTCAAAACTTCAGATCACACATAAGTCTGTTACAGATTAGAGATTCATGCACTGATCAGTCGATTTCTACTTCAAACAGTCTACTTAACTGCATCTGTTTGTGTTTATACTGCATTATTCTGTTTACATTACATAACCAGATTTCACAGATTTGATTATATTACGCTTTTTATGTTTTACATCACCGTATTTTGGTTCGCCACTATATTTGTTTCTCGCCGCAAAACTGCTTAATCCATTTCGCTGACTATATACTATTTTTTAATGCAGGTTCATTCAATGCATTAATTTATTTCTGCATTAAAACCATAACACATAAAACTATTCCAGAATCCATTTATGTTACAGAACCTGCTAGACTGGACTGGAAATTAAAACCTGATTCTTAAACAGCCTGCTCACTACATTATTTGTTATTGCATTAATCTGTTTTTGTTACAGATTTTAATCTGTTTCTGATTCTGCTTCTGCATGCTGCTTGTGTTTTCACATTCACAAACTTGCATACCATGCTTGTTTTCCAAAGATACGTATCCTCGATTTTGCTTTCGCTCGGTTTTAATTTTTTAGTTACGTATTATGCCTTTTTTAATTTGTTTACGTATTCGGCTCATGTTCTAATCGTATAAGTTACGAACCTGCTCCAGCTTTTAATACCTTGTAATAACCGCTTAAACTTTACCTATTCAGCCTGTTTTTGGCAAAAGCTAGTTCAGCTTGTTCTAAAAAACTTAATTAAGGCTGTGTGAAATCAGATTAATACTTAACTGTATTAATTAAAGTGTTTTAATCTGTCACACAGAAATAAAACAACATAGACTGCACAGGAAAGTCTATTAAAATCTGGTTGCTAATTGTATAGAAACAATAGTGTTTCATATAACTTAGCATAATCCTGTTTTGTGTGCAACATGGCTTCCAACTCTGAAAAGGAACCCGCTGCATCATGGCGTAATCGATGCATACCACCGTTCACACTCATGGTGAGCGCCCGGAAAAGTTTGTTGGCAAAGAATTCAAAAGATGGCAACAAAAGATGCTCTTCTACCTTACGACGTTGAACCTGTCCAAGTGCCTGAAGGAAACAACCCCTATCTTGAAAGAAGGGGAAACAGATCGCACCACCGTGGCCGCTGTCGAGTCATGGAAGCACTCCGACTTCCTTTGCAGGAACTACGTCTTAAATGGATTGGATAACTCGTTATACGATGTATACAACCCATTTAAGACGGCTAAAGAGACCTTGGGAATCATTGAAAAGAAGTACAAAACCGAAGATGCGGCTCGAAGAAATTCGTAGTTGCTAGGTTTTTAGAATTTGTTATGAATGATTCCAAAAGTGTTATGACACAGGTTGAACAACTCCAACTTATCTTGCACGAGATAGCTGCCGAAGGGATGATAATTTCTGAAGCATTCCAAGTTGCGGCAATGATCGAGAAGCTACCTCCCGCATGGAAGGACTTCAAAAACTATCTCAAGCATAAGCGCAAAGATATGTCGTTGGAGGATTTGATCCTAAGGCTAAGAATTGAGCAGAATAACCGGGTCGCCGACAAGAAGCAGCTTCGCCCCATAGAAGGGGCGCATGTGGTCGAGCAAGACTCCAAGAACGGGAAGCGTAAAAGCTCCGGAGAAGGGACGTCTACGCAAGGAAAGAAGTACAAGTTCAAAGGCAAGTGCTTGAACTGTGATAAGAAGGGCCATAAAGCTGCGGAGTGCCGAGGCAAGAAGCGAGTCCGCAAAGAAGCCAACGTGGTTGATGAAGACATCAACATGATCTGCGTGGTTTCCGAGACAAACTTGGTCGGCACGGGTCGTGAATGGTATGTAGACACCGGCGCCACACGTCACATATGCGGCGATGCAAAGATGTTCTCATCTTACTCCAAAGTGACGTCCGGCGAAGCTATTCATGGGCAACTCTTCCACCTCCTGAGTGGAAGGAAAGGGGCGAGTGATACTCAAGATGACCAATGACGGAATTGGTGCTCACCAATGTCCTCCATGTCCCTGATATTAGGAAAACCTAATCTCCGGCTCCCTTTAATAAAGCATGGGTTCAAGTTGGTCTTCGAATCCGATAAGTTTGTACTTACGAAGAGTGGAGTTTTTATGGGCAAGGGTTACCTCAATGAGGGCTTGTTCAAGTGTAATGTACTGGTGGTAACCCCACCCAACAATAGTAGCATTAATAACACAGCATCTACATCTTCTTCTTACTTGCTTGAGCACTCAAATATTTGGCATCTTAGACTAGGTCATGTTAACCATGATTCTATACGACGATTAATGCAAATGGAATTAATTCCAAAAGCTCGAATCGACACTAAGGAAAAATGTCAAATATGTGTTGAGGCCAAACAAACAAGAACCTCCTTTCAAACAATACAACGTGACACTCGACCACTAGAGCTAGTTCATAGCGATCTATGTGATTTTAAATCCATAGAGTCATGTGGCGGGAAAAATTATTTCATCACCTTTATTGATGATAGCACACGTTATTGTCATCTTTACTTGCTAAATAGTAAAGATGAAGCGTTCGAGGCATTTAAAATGTACAAGAACGAAGTAGAAAATCAACTTGAGAAAAAGATAAAAATTCTCAAATCGATCGAGGAGGTGAGTACGCACATCCTTTTAAAGACTTTTGTGCAAAGACATGGAATAATTCATCAAGTGACTCCTCTATACCCCACAATCCAATGGGATTGCGGAAAGGAAAAATCGCACACTCAAAGAAATGATGAATTCATTATCGATTCAATCAGCCTACCCGATTTAAATGTGGGGGAGGCAGTGCTCACAACAAATTACTTGCTCAACAAGTTACCACACAAGAAATTGGAGCAAACTCCTTATGAATTATGGACTGGTCGAAAACCTTCCTATAAATTCATCAAAGTGTGGGGGTGCTTGGCTAAGGTGGCAGCACCATTACCTAAAAAGATGAAAATCGGTCCAAAAACCGTAGATTGTATCTTCATAGGATATGCAGCTCGAAGTAGTGCCTATAGGTTCTTAGTGCACAAGTCTGACAATCCAAACATTGAAGTAAATACAATACTAGAATCAAGAAATGTCACATTTTTTGAAAACATATTTCCATTAAAAAATAACCAAAATACTAATGGAAAACGCTCATTTCCTTGGAACACAAGCGAATACGAGAACGAGGTCCCCACGGACATTGGTCCCATAGACATAGTCCAAGAAGACCATCCAGCTGCACCGGATGATGAACCAAGAAGGAGCAAACGGGCAAAAATAACTAAAACCTTCGGCCCCGACTTTGTGACCACATTTATAGTGGATAATGAACCTCGCACGTTCAAAGAAGCAATGTCTACTCCCGAAGCTCCTCAATGGAAAGAAGTCATTAATGGTGAAATATCTTCCATTATGCAAAACCACACTTGGGAATTAGTTGATCTTCCCAAGGGGTGTAAACCATTGGGCTGTAAATGGATTTTCAAAAGAAAATTAAAACCCGATGGTTCCATTGACAAGTATAAAGCACGATTAGTCGCAAAAGGGTTTAATCAAAAGGAAGGTATTGATTATTTTGACACTTATGCTCCTGTAACCCGAATTACGTCAATTCAACTAATAATTGCTTTTGCAGCTCTGCACGGTCTTAGCATACATCAAATGGATGTTAAGAATGCTTTCCTAAATGGGGAACTCGAAGAAGAAATCTATATGAATCAACCCGAAGGATTCATAGCTCCGGGCAACGAAATGAAAGTATGTCGATTGGTCAAATCGTTGTATGGATTAAAGCAAGCACCAAAACAATGGCATAAACGTTTTGATGACGTAGTACTTGCTAATGGGTTCAAGATCAACGAATGTGACAAATGTGTGTACGCCAAAAATACACAACATGGTTACGTCCTTATATGCCTCTACGTAGATGACATGCTCATCATCGGCAATAACGATAACATGATCAAGGACACCAATAAAATGTTGGCCAACATGTTCTCTTAGGTATTAAAATATCTAGAACATCCAAGGAGATCATATTATCACAATCTCATTACATCGAGAAATTACTGGAGAAATTCAGCAATGGTGATAATAGTATTGCAAAAACTCCAATAGACCCAAACTTTCATCTAAAAAAGAACCTGCACGAAAGTGTATCTCAAATTGAATACTCTCGTGTAATTGGAAGTCTAATGTATCTCACGAATTGCACGCGACCAGATATTGCTCAAACAATCAATCATTTAAGCAGATTTAATAGCAATCCTGGACATGATCACTGGAAAGCTATTGTAAAAATCCTTAGGTATCTTCAATACACTAAAGACTATGGGTTGCACTATTCTAAGTATCCAGCAGTAATAGAATGTTATAGTGACGCCAACTGGATATCTGATACTAATGACTCGAAGTCCACAAGTGGATTTGTATTTACACTTAGGGGTGGTGCTATTGCATGAAAATCTTCCAAACAGACTTGCATCGCAAGATCTACAATGGAATCAGAATTTATCGCTTTAGATAAAACAGCGGAAGAAGCCGAATGGCTACGTAACTTCCTAGAAAATCTTCCAGCATGGCCATAACCAGTGCCAGCTATATGCATCCATTGCGACAGCCAAGCCGCAATTGGAAGGGCACAAAATAATATGTATAACGGTAAATCGCAAAACATGCGAAGGCGTCACAATACCGTTAGGCAACTGCTCTCAAATGGAGTAATCACCATCGATTACATTAGATCGAAAGACAACCTAGCGGATCCACTAACTAAAGGTCTGTCTAGAGAGCAAGTATGCAACTCATCGAAGGGAATGGGCCTAAAGCCTATGAAATAAAGAATAATTTAGCGGCAAACCCCACCTAGCTGATTGGAGATCCCATGGTCTAGGTTCAAAGGGACAACCCAACTAAATTAATCTCCAAGACAACACTACGGGACTTAAGTCCTACCCATTCCTATGGTGAAACACACTAGTGTTATCTGTCATGGTATAGGATAAGTTTTGATTTTAATGGTTCCTATGACTTGAATCGTCAAGCGGAGTTCTGACAGAACAACTCTTTATAGGCAATCACCTATGTGAATGTAAGACTGGTCGATCTTTTGAGAATTACGAGGCTAAAATTCTCTAAAAACATTCACAGAACCAGGTATCATTCAGGGCCAAAATGAACACAAATGAAGAATCACACCATGTTTGAGGTTAGCTGTGTGATTGCTATTGTCTTGGTTGACATCAAACACTAATCAGTTCAAGACACTCAAGTCACTAATTAGTAAGTCATCCCAATAGTATATCATAAGGAAAGGTTCAAAGCCAAAAGCTACCTATTCCAGTACAGTTACTCTCAGTTGTATCTATGTAAATATCAATATGTCATCAACTTACATGATATCTTATTCAATGTGGAGGATTGTTGGAAACTTGGTTTCCAATAACTTGAATAAAGCTAAGTCATGTAAAATGAAGTGTGGGAATCCCACATTGGGAACAAGATGAAATAAGCTCTACCTTATAAGGTAGAGCTTTGAGGCTTTACTTTCGGCCCTTGGGCCACTACACTTTTGTGTAGGAGGGAAGACCTACCTAGGTGCAGGTCCAAACACATGCGATCGCGCTGCCGCCGCCCGCTCGGTTCGGCTCGGCTGGCTGGCTTGCTTGCCTGACTGGACCCTTATCTTTTTGCTACCAGTTCATTTGGAGTGTGAACCTTTTTCCGCGAGTTCAGCCCTTCCTGACAATTTAGCGATTATGTCGAAAGGGTGTGTTTGTTTCGAACACCTGCTACATTTTCAGACAACCAACTGCTCCAACTGCTCCCAACCGCCATCCCCAAACTGTCACTTAAATACTGCATTCAAACACAGTTTTTGGCATCGAAACTCTCCTCTTTTGCACAACCATTTTCTACCCATACAGAGATACAGCAGGGCGTTCGTGATTCGCCCGGTGACTGGAGTTTGGAAGACTGCCATCTTCAATCATGTAAGTATCCTAAATCCTGGGAGACTCACTGGCACCTCCGCTCGCCTATATCGGGCCGCTTTTGTCTTAAGTGACGAGCTTAATTGCCTCGAGGATCCTTCTTAATCTGTCCACAACACATACTGCCGGAAACACAAATAATTCAAGCCATATCCTTCTTACGGCTAGTAGGCACAAATGTATGATCCTGTTCATTATGCCTAGCTACTTAGCTAGCTCTGCTCATTGCTTCTCTAGCTCCAGAAGAGTTGGGCATTGGCAAGTTTTTAATTAGAATTCTAAAGCTTTTCCAGTGTCTATCAGGATTCAGGGTTCAGACACATATATGAGTACTTCAACTTTTCCAGGATTTCTCGGCCCGGTATTACTTCTGTAAATAGTTCATGCATAGTAAGTGTGCGATCTGATTACATTTGAATGCTTGAAAGACAGTAGACATGAATGACCAATACCGGTGATCGTTCCACTTGGACTTCCAACCTAAGTTAAAACCAATGCCTCCATAGTCCGTTTAAAAGAAAAAACATGCCTACTTTCCATCTCTTAAATGGGATGGGAGAGGTTTGGTGTTCAAATCTTATAAGAGGCAACTTGTTTACGAATTTGCTGCCATAGCAGAAAAACAAAAAGAGGATATTACTATTCTTTCATTCTCATAAGTCGTAATGATAAATTAAACGCAATCTCATTATCTTAGTTAGTTGTTACTTATTAGTATAATTCTTCATTCTCATTCCCGTCCCACTTGACCCCATTCAACTCTTAGTTTGAAGAAAATTATAAGAGTAAATATGGAAACATAATTACTTTTTGGTTAAATTACAAATTTTCTCAATGTATCCAACTAATCTCATACTAGTAAGTAGGGGTGGCAAAATGGGTGTTATGGATAAATGGATAATAGGCTATTATCCATGGATAACCATGGATAATAGCCTATTATCCATTTATCCATAACACTCATTTTGCCACCCCTACTAGTAAGTCATAATGCACCTTTAACCTAAGATTTGTTCCATAATTATTATTTTCTATCCTGGCCGTTATTAACATTATAAAAAGTAATGAGAACTAACATGTTTATGTCACGTGAGGGCTATTGTAGTCATTACAGAGGCCGCAAGAGTATTGAGGTAATTTTCAATCTCATATCCCAATCTTATCTTTGACCCGCCGCCAACCTTCGTACATCCATATTTATCTGCATTATTAATTCTCCTTCGTCTTCAAACACCCAACCCAGGCCAAAGATCCACTGGATAGGTCTTAAATTAACCATACCCTTTTATCAATTTCATGATTAATAGCACCAGAGACCATCTAACAAACGAAGAAGAATTGATACGGAGAGATGACGACATCGATGGTGAGATACGAACCTTGGTCGAGTTAATCAAATGACGAAGAGACAATAGAGATAGATAGCGACGATGATTGTGAGATTTGTCCTTCGGACGAATTTATTACCACTGATCCGCCACTGATGGTGACGAGCTCAAACTTGATTCCGCCATTGACGGCGACAACAATGGCAAGAGCAAGAAATTGACTCCCTACCATGTTCGATTTCTGTTTTGGGTTTATGATTTCATCTTCTGCCAGTCACGACGATGCTTAGAAAACGAGGAAATGGTATAAAGGATTCAGTTGATGGCTTGGAGGAGGAGGATCTGAAGTGGTGGTGCTATTGGTGGCGACGACGATTTGTAGAGATGAAGGCAGAACAGTGATGACGCCTTACATGTCCTATCTTTTTTGCTCCATGCTCTTAGATCATTCTGCCATAGTTCCATTAGGTCTATCCTTGTGCTGTTTATGCAACGGCTGGGAGGTCAAATAGTGGTGGGGCATTGGTGTCGTGTGTGTGAAAGCGAGGGTGTAATTAATGATCGAAATTAGGGTTTTACTTATCAATAATACAATAGAGCTCAGCATCGCACGCTTACAATTGACAAAAACTATTTAGGGGCTGAGATCTATTCCTTTATGGAGATCCTACGGCCAGTGCCCAATTTCAATCGTAAGCGTGTGAAGCCGGTTCCCCCGCCCCACCCCCACTCCTTCTCCCACGTCTTTCTCCCTCTCTCTCCTCAAACCCCTCTTGCCAGCGTCACCCCCAGAAACGCCCACACTTTCTAATCTAAAAGAGGAAGAGGAGAAAAGAGAGAAAAGGAACCGTATGCTCAGTTTAGGTCAAACCCAACGACATCAACCATCAATAATACAATAGAGCTCAGTCTCGCACACTTACAATTGACAAAAACTATTCAGGAGCTGAGATCTATTCCTTTATGGAGATCCTACGGCCAGTGTCCAATTTCAATTGTAAGCGTGTGAAATCGGTTCCCCCGCCCCACCCCCACTCCTTCTCCCACGTCTTTCTCCCTCTCGCTCCTCAACCCCCTCTCGCCAGCGCCACCCCCATAAACGCCCATACTTTCTAATCTAAAAGAGGAAGAGGAGAAGAGAGAGAGAGAGAAGGAACCGTATGCTCAGTTCAAGTCAAACCCAACGACATCAACCACTTCAACAACATCGAAGCCAAATTCTCGGCCCCCTCCCCAAATCCCCACCACACTTTTTCTATGCGTGTCTGGTTGATTTAATGCCCTATCTGATCATCAATTTTCGTCGACGTTCGGCGGCAATTAGAGGCGACGACGACGGTAGTGGTGGTGGAAGGTGGAGGGGGTGAGTTGTTGTATATTAACAGATAGTCTATCTCAACGAATGTCCGGTCTGTCGGAGCCTCTGTTGCTGGCTCCATTTCTAGAGACTCTGAAGAACTTCGTAAAGACCAGGTTTTTTTTTTTTTTTTTTTTATGATCACTTCATTTGTTGTTGAATTATGCAGTCTGTTTTTACTTCGTTGTTTTAACAAGTTGTTCGATTTGAATTTTACTTCTTATTACTAACAATTTGACTTGAAAATTTAAATCTGTTACGGCTAAGCAATGTCTTTGAATTTGTTATGTTGGAGTTTGTGGTTGTGTGTATGTATCGCCTTCTCCCAAGGTGTTCAGTTGTTAGACATTTGCAATTGCAGTGCTTCCTGAAAAAAGATTTTAAGTCTTCCTGAGAGGCAATTCTTGGACAAGTTTGTTATCAAGTACAAAGAACAGGTTCCTGAACTACTTAGCATCTATGAAGGCAAAGGTGGGTTCCCATAATAAGGCTTTGGACCTTAAGATTTATGTGGGATAGCACAACAATTTGAGCTGGGAATTGTTCTGTTTGGACTGAATTTTGGGCCGATCAGGAACGAAACCAATTCAAGGGTGATCAAGGTACGCTCTTTAGTTCTAGAGTTGAGATTTTATAGATGGTTGCCGCTCTAATTACTCATATTGTAATGTCACTACAATTACACCTCTTCTTAGTACTGTCTATTATCACAAAAGTGTTCGTTCCAACTATCATAAGTTGTTCTTTGTTTTTTGTTTTTTTTCCCTGGTTTTAGATGTATTTGTATAGATGTATGATCTTATATGAAGAATGTCAGTAGGTCCTGTTTGTTCCCATATTCAGGCTGTGGATGTACCCCTATTTACTTGCCCCTTCTTCCCCCACAGCACCAAACCCCCCACAAGAAGACTGACGAGATAAAAAAATACAACGGGCTAGGGTTTGTAAGAGAGCCCAATCGAGTGAACGAGAGATGGATGTTCGATCCCGCCGATAGAGATGCTGAAGATCACGAACGCCAGGCTCGAGAAATCAAAGCCGGTTTGCATCCTCTCAAGGTCTCCCTCTCGCGCTCTGTGTGCGTTTGCGTGTCTTTGTGCCTGTATAAATTATTGTTTCCATTCTTGATTTGATTATGTTGGCTCTGACATTTCTAATATCTGTTTGACATATGTTTGTGTGCATGTATTGATGTATCTCTTTATTCGTCTGGGAAATGGAAGTAGTTTACTTTACCCGGTTTTAAACCTATTTTTTATTATTGCATTTTTTTGTATATGTATTTTTGTGTGAGAGCATATCGATAGGAAGAATTATGTTTACCATGTGCTCGATTATTTTGCGTGACCAAGTATTCTTTGAAAAACGATCAATACAAAAGATGCGAGAAGTCGAGTCCTTTAGAAAAACGTCCTGTAAATTGTAATGAAGTTGCTTATATTGGAAAATCTGCAGCAAATTCGGCCTCTCCGTCTGCCGGTTTCACCCTACCTTAACCCAATCTAAGATTGAAATTCAAGAAACTGGACGCCAAACGAAACGATCCAGATAACAATGAAGCTCCTTCAACCATCAATGAAAGTTATGTCACTTATCTTTTCACATTCATTCATTGACATAGACAAAGAATTCCTCATAAGACCCATCTCCTTACGTTGGTTGTCGGGTTTACTACTCATTCTTCTCATGCTTATTCCTTCTCTTTGTATCATGGCTCCGTAATAAAATCAGCATCAACTGCATTCTCCAAAGCCGTAATCATCATCGTGTTTACTGAGATATTACCGTTTTACAGTTATTATTTTAGGGTTTTACAGTTTTACAGTTTTATGGTTGTGAAATTTTGTATTTTTAATTGTTATCGTAATTAACTTAATCAATTTAATTTTTTTGGCCCACAATTTCGTATACAAATAAAAAAAATAAAAAAATCATAAGGTTTGTAATTTGAAATATATATATTTTTTCATTTTAACTGTTATCGTAATTAACTCAATCAATTTAATTTTTGTCTGGCCCGTTTTTTTTCAACCCGCAATTTTGTATACAAATTATTAATTAATCCCTCCGTTCCGGGCAAAGAGGCCCCGTTTGAAAGTTATTTTTTTAAGAAAATAATATTTTTAGTAGTTCATTAATGATAAAATGACATTTATGGTTTTGCAAATATTTAGTAGTTCATTAACTGAATCAGTTTAATTTTTGTCCAAAAAAAATTTGTTTCTAAGTTTTGTAATCAACTTTTGTAATTTTGAATATTTGTATTTTAATTTCTTAAAAGTTGTGTTTAGTTTCCCTTATTGGTCTGAAATCTTTGTGATTTTAATTTCGAAATAGTATGTTGTTTGCGGAGATTTTCATTTTTAATTTTATTTCAATTAACAAGTGTTGTGTGTGTGTGTGTGTGTGTGTGTGTGAGAGAGAGAGAGAGAGAGAGAGAGAGAATGTTTTTTGATGCTTAATTATACTCTTTTAAGATGAGTTATTAACTTTTTTAAAGATGAGTTATAAACTTTCTTTTAAGATGATTTGTAAATTTTTACAACCAATAAAATATGTTATTTTTTAGTTTTTGGGATTTGTTGTGTAATTTACATTAATACGACCCCTAAAAAAAGAATATATTAATTTTTTTTCATCATATTCGGTTCATACATTGATCACGTTCATAATGACACCGTGTCATTGGCATGGACACTTGCATCTCATGTTTCCAAACCAACCATTGTTGTTAAGCAAGAACCCCCAGAAGAAAAAGACTGAGTTTTCATTATTGAGAAAACAATAAAATTTTCTTTTCGTATTTTAACAATAGTTACAGTTAAAATATTTATTTCATGGTTTTCTTATGAAATGAATATCGAAGTAAAATATTTTATTTTGTTAGGTATTTGAGTTTTCTCCCATTTTCGTTGGGTAGGGTACATATATCCAACCCCTACAAATTATAAGTAAATATTAATTCATTTCCATATTATCTGCTTCATTTATTAATAAATTCCCAAACTGATACCGTGTCATCGACACGGGCAAGAGTACTAGTCTATATTATAAAATAGATCATGAGCTAACTGGCGGTTCAGATCGAATTCTGTCAAACACAACTGGTGGTCCATATTGATTTGTAAATATATGAGTTACATATAAATCCATCAGTTATGAGTTTTGTTTGAATTGCCCACTCCACAATCAATACGTATGTAATAACCCATCAGTTATAATTTTTTTGTTTTTTGAATTATCATCTTCACAACCAATTACACTTATATGAATTCTTTCATCTAACACATTTTTTTAACCACAACATTTTGTTTGAATTGACGAGGTGGTTATCTATAATTTATCCCGAGCATCCATTGAGTTGATCACATACCGACACCGTGTCTATGGCACGGACACAGATACTAGGTTTAACCACATATAAACCCCTCAGTTATAAGTTTTGTTAGAATTACCTCCCTCCACAGTTACATATAAAACATTTGTTGTGGATTTTGTTTGAACTAATCTCATACCATGCATATGGCACGGGCACATATGCTAGTATAATATAATATATATCATGTACCATTAATTAAAAGTTTAAGATTTTACTCATTTATTAGTTATGATAACGAAAAAGACAAGATAGTCCTCGTGAAACGTCAGATACCATTATGGGACAAACCTTAGATTATGGTGCACTTTGAAATTAGATGGTGAGCTGCCTGGCCCAATAGGCCCAAGCTATGAGCCACGTGTCAGGCGAATGCATACTCCAAGCAAGCGAGCAAAGGTTTTATGCGAGCAACTGGGCAAAGCTTGTCATGGGCGGGCTAGTTGTGAGATAGGGGCTCGGCTAAACGGGCAAAATTGATAAATGAGCATCAATGCCCGCTCTTCGCTCCTACTACTGAGGACATTCATGTCCCAGTAAAGTTCAAGGTAACAATGAGGGTGGTTACACCCGAGCAAGAATCCCGATTAGAGGATATGACCGCTTGTAAGGGAGTTAATGCCAATCATGGGCGGTTAATGCCAATCATGGGCGCTAATGCCGGTCATGGGTGGTTAATGCCGGTGGTGGTTAATGCTAATCATGGGCGCTATTCATGATTATGGGCGCTATGCCTCCGCATATAAAAGCTTGGCAAAATTTGAGAGAGGTATGCGCAATCGATTCTCTAGCCAAAACTCGCCAAATTACTTACTCAACCGCTTATCTGTACTAATTCACACGCCGAGGCCTTTGCAGGAGTGCCCCCCGCCCAGCTTACGCTTGCTGCTGACATTGCGTAGTTGGTCGTGAGGATTCAAGAACACGTTGAAAGCCAGGTGTTTGGATTGGGCTTGTCGAGTGTGTCCAGATTATCTTGGACGCATCAGTTGGTTCCATTGCCGGGAAAAAATTTTGCGGCATTAAAGGTTTAGTTAGATATTCTTGTTTTTGAGTTTCATCCATGGCGAGAACGGATTGATGGCGGTAGCGGTAGTCGCAGAGAAGAGGTACACTGCATCTCACCAACCAGCCGTTGGAAATAATGTTAATAATGTTCCACCACCCCATGATGCACGCCACCAGCCTCAATCGAGGCGGGGTTGATTCATTGGCCGAAGCGCCGAGGCCGCAGCGGGGTTAGCCCATGAGTTTCGTGGAGGAGGCTTTACGCCGAGAGCCATCTATCCGGGACAGATGCATCAACTCAACCTACAACTGATCGCTATGGGTAAGCCGCCATTGCCCATCGAGGTTGATCCATTACCAGCCTTGACGGCTCCTAGCCAGGGGGCAGGTATTTCTCGCACAGGAGGTAACCCGGTGAACCTCTTCGATTGTTCATTCTCAACCGCGAGCACAAGGCTCTAAACAGAAACCGAGAGGGAAGCAAGGCCACCATCGGGTTGTTCCTAGTGTACACTCAAGGCCGGGACCGCGAGTTGGCGAGGACTCGGCTCGCCACGCCGGCGCTTGCCGCCGCCGCAAAGCAAAGGTCACATGCTCGCCGATTCCGCTCACCTTCACCGCGGCGATCTCTGCATATAGTCGCCGCTCGCGATCACCAAGGGGTTCTTATGTTCAAGGCGTAGAACTCCCTCTCCTAGACGGTCTCATCGGCCGCACCTATTCAGCCTGGGCACCTCAGTGGACAGTGGCGCAGTCGTGGGGGCTCCGCAAGCCGCTGCGGCTATGGGACCCCACAGCCCCTCCTCGCTCGTGGTACGCCTCACTGGGGGTGGTTTGCCCGCAACCATTAACATGCAAGATTTTGAGGAGTTGAAGCGCCGGATGGAGGCTTGGGAACAAGGCAAGGCTCTCGATGGGAATTTTCTGGTACATCCGCTAGCCCATCGGGCACCCTCGATCGAGAATGCTCCGCCAAAGACAGGGTTGATTTTTCCCAACATCAAAGAGTACACGGGCAAGACCAAGGCCAGGGACTGGTTGATGTCTTTTGAGTCCCAAATTGGCTTAGTAACCTCAGATGAGGCGTTGAAGATTAGGGCCTTTGTTGGTGCCTTGCAAGGAAAAGCTCGCTTGATGGGAGCATTGCCACGACGCTCGATCAATAATTGGGCCGACTTGCGAGCAAAATTCTTGGCTGACTTCGGGACGGCAGGTTCGTTAGCAAAGACAAGGGCTGACCTGTCAAAAGTCAAGCAAGGTGCACATGAGTCAACGGCAAGTTACCTTGAGAGGTTTACCAAGGTTCTCGAGCAAGTCCCTAGATTGACCGAGCAAGAGGTCACTTTGTGTTTTGAAACTGGATTGCTAGAAGGTGAAGGTGGTTTGCGATCGGAATTGAGTATGCGCGAACCGAAGACGCAGGCAGAGATGCTCATGCGAGCACAAAAGTGGTGCGCGGGGGAAACGGCGAAGAAAGAAAAGAAAAAGGAAAGTAGCGGGCCGCGGGAATGCTAAGGGAAACGGCCAGCAGAAGTGGAGGCTACAATAAAAGCAAGTCTCTCAGATGATCGGCCGAAGGAGTTTCTTCGTGAATCGATTTGACCTCGCCTCAACACGCGCGAGGACATTATGTATGAGATAAGGAACGAAGCTTCCTAATCCTCCTCGTATGAATCCACCACGCCAATGAGAGATCACCAAAGAGGTGTGCCTATCACGATGATTACGGGCATACTACAGAGGAGTGTTGGCCGTTAAAGAAGGCCATTCAGAAGTTGATCAGTGAGGGGCGGCTAGATCGCTTCAAGCGGGACACAGGCAATAGAGGAAATGCTCCTAGGCGAGAAGCCCCACCGATCAGGGGGGTAATAAATGTTATAATGGATGAGGAGCTCACTCCGACGCAGCCTTGGTAAGCAAATTTACTCTGTCAAAGGTGGTGGATCGACCAACAACTTTGCAGTGTGATGGGGAACAAAGATTCGCTTTACTCGCAGCGAATTGGCGAGTAGTGTAGCAAAGTAGCGCCGTTGATTGTCTCGCCGTTGGTTGATGGTCGGGTCGCACGTGATTTTAGTGGATACAGAGCATGCCGATGTAATGTATTACTCTTGTTTCCAGGGTTTGGAGTTGAGTGATGATCGCTTGAAGCCATATGCTGGGGCTTTAGAGGGTTTCACAAATCACAAGGTCCCGGTTAAGGGCACTGTCGAGCTGGAGGTATTTATCGGTGAGGGACTCAGAACCCGGCCGAAAAGATTACCTTCATGGTAATCGACTTGAAATCTCCCTACAACATTATCCTCGGGCGCATCGAGCATGGCCAAGTTTCGATGGTAGGCCAATCCCACATCGAGAGCCAAATTTTATACCGATCGTGAGTGGGAGTATTATGAGTCACCCGAGCAAAGGTTCTCGAATATGTTAGAGATACGCAGAGAAAGAAGCATAAGCTGACCTTGGAGGATGGCGAGCAGAAGGTTACTATCAGCACCAAGGAAACTTCTCATGTGATCAGAGGACCATCGCTGGTAGCGATGGTACAGAAGATTTGGAAAGGGAAGCAGCCCGCGCCGACATTGAAGTCTGGGGAGCAAGGTCGAAATGAAGAGGATACGGCAGGGTTGCCGCCGAATGATAGTGAGGTTGTTCCATTCTTGCTATCAAGCTTGCACAAGCCGAGCGAGAAGGGGTGGCCGAGGAAGGTGTTAGCAATCCTTTGCCGACATTGACGTCGGGGGGATTTAAGGAGCTGAATGAGGTCGTTGACCTTATGGATGAATCTTTGCCAGCAGCCACATCTGAGGAGCCAGTTGAGGCTATGGAGGTAGACCAGCTGGATAAAGTTGAAGATCGAGCTGAGAAGGATGAGAAGGTGGAGTGTGACACACTCCAAATGCGAGATGAGCCAGAGTTTACGGCTCAAGACGAGCTTGAAGAGGTAGTCATCAATCAAAATTATCCCGAGCAGAAGATCAAGATTGGTCGAGCTTTGACAAGAGAGGCCGAGAAAGCTTAATTAAGCAGCTTGCAAGACGCCTCGATGTTTTCGCCACCGAGGACATGCAGGGGTGAGTGAGGCCGTGGCTTTGCATCGCTTGAATGTTGATCCAATTTTATCGGCCAATCCAAAGAAATGGCCTCGAAGTTTACTCGGGAAAAGGATCAAGCGATCAAGGAGGAAGTCGAGAAGCTGCTTAAGGCAGATATTATTGAGGAGATCCATTATCCAACTTGGTTGGCTAATGTGGTTATGGTGAAGAAGTCAAATGGCAAGTGGCGGATGTGTGTTGACTTCACGGATCTGAATAAGGCTTGTCCGAAGGATTGTTATCCTCTGCCGAGAATTGACAAGTTGGTCGACGCCATTGCAGGATTCGAGCTACTCAGCTTCATAGATGCTTACTCCGGGTATCATCAAGTGAGGATGGCTGAACAAGATAAGGCTCTAACAGCTTTCCGAGCAGCAGGGGGGCTGTATTGTTATAAGATGATGCCTTTTGGTTTGAAGAATGCTGGGGCCACTTATCAAAGGATGGTTAACAAGGTGTTTAGCTCGCAGCTCGGGAGAAATGTGGAGGCTTATATCGATGATATGGTGGTCAAGACTAAAGGGCGCGAGCATACAGAGGATCTGGGTGAGACTTTTGCTAATCTCAGGAAGAACAACATGAAGTTGAATCCGAGCAAATGTGTGTTCGGGGTAAAGGCTGGCAAGTTCTCTGCTTCATGGTTACTGAGAGGGGAATTGAGGCTAATCCTGAGAAAATAAAGGCATTGGTCACTATGAAGCTTCCTCGCTGTATTAAGGATGTGCAGAGGCTTAATGGCAGGGTCATTGCTTTAGGAAGATTTATCTCGAGATCGGCAGAGCGGTGCTTGCCTTTTTTCAAGGTTCTTCGGGGCAATAAAGGGTTTGAATGGACTCTTGAATGCCAGAAAGCTTTCGAAGAATTGGTGAAGTATTTGGGAAGTCCACCCTTGTTGAGTAGCCCGGTCTTTGGGGAAAAGTTATATGTTTATCTAGCAGCTACCGAGCAGGCGGTAGCCGCTGTTTTGATTAGGGAGGAAGGCAATGTACAAAAGCCTGTTTATTATGTATCAAAAGCCCTCACTGATGTAGAGGGAAGGTATTTTAATGCAGAGAAATTGGCTTATTCGCTTGTTGTTGCCGCCGAAACTTCGAGCTTATTTTTCTCGCCATTCAATTGTTGTGTACACGGATTTGCCTTTGCGAAAGATTTTGCACAAGCCGATACCTCCGGTCGGTTACTTACTTGGTCAATTGAGTTAACCGAGTTTGACATCGATTATCAGCCGCGGCGAGCAATCAAGGCGCAAGCTATAGCAGATTTCGTGGCTGAGACAAGTTTCAAGGATCCTGTCGAGGAAGAAGTAGAGAGTAAAGCAACAGCGACGAGTAATGCAAGTCCAAAGCCGAGGCCAGAATATTGCTGGGAACTTCATGTTGATGGTTCGGCTAGTCGATTTGGGAGTGGTGCTGGTCTAGTGTTAGTTCCACCAGAGCAAGATGTAGAATTTGAGAAGGCATTGCGTTTCAAATTTCCTGCTTCAAACAATCAGGCCGAATACGAAGCTTTAATTGCTGGTCTCGAGCTCGCACAAGACATTGGGGTGCGGGCAGTGGTGGTATATTGTGATTCTCAGTTGGTGGTAAATCAAGTCAAGGGCGACTATGGAGTACATCACCCGATCTTGGTTCGCTATTGTGCGATGGTAAGAGAAATTCTGAAAGATTTCGACATCGGGAATTAGTAAGAATTGCTCTGAGGATAACATGCGAGCAGATTACTTGTCGAAGATGGCGAAGATGAAATCCAGGCTTTACATCCCTGAGTCATGATCGAGCATCTGGAAGTTCCTGTCATCGAGAAGGAAGTGGTTATGGACATAGAGCCGGCTGCCAAATGTTGGATAGATGATCTTCGAGCTTACATCGAACACGGGGTGCTGCCTGAAGACAAAAAGGAAGCTAGAACTATCCAGAAACGGTCATGCCGTTATATTATCTTGGACAACATTTTGTATCGGAGATCTTATACTCGACCTCTATTGAGGTGTGTACGACCGGAGATGATAGAAGGAATCTTGGGCGAAGTGCATGAAGGCAAGTGTGGAGGTCACCCTGGTCAACGGTCACTAGCCGAGAAAGTGTTAGCTGCCGGATTTTATTGGATAACATTGCGACGGGATGCCGAGATGTATGTTCGCCGATGTGACAAATGTCAACGTTATGCGGACATTCCACGTTTGCCATCCACCGAGCAGACCCCTGTTATCGCATCTTGGCCGTTTGATATGTGGGGAATAGACTTAATTGGTCCTTTTCCCGTTGCTCGGTCGAAATTCAAGTATGCAGTAGTCGCTGTGGATTATTTTACAAAATGGGTGGAAGCGAAGCCACTGGCAACCATAAGTGAGGTAAATGTTATTGACTTTGTGCACGAGCACATATGGTGCCGGTTTGGAGTCCCGCGAGCAATTGTGTCTGATCATGGGACCCAGTTTTCGGAAAAATTTACCAAGGCATGCGAGCAGATGAGAGTAAAACATTGGCAATCATCAGTGGCATATCCACAAGGAAGCGGCGGTGAAGTCGCGAATAAACAAATCTTGCATGTTTTGAAGAGGAATTTGGAAGAAAGAGCTGGAAGATGGGTAGACGAGCTACCTTCAGCTTTGTGGGCGGTTAGAACGACAGTAAGGGGTCCAACAGGAGAGACTGCTTTTCTTTGGCTTATGGGTCTGATGCTATGGCTCCAGTGGAGATGTACTTGCCCACTCATAGGGTCTTAAACTACAATGTCGAGTCTAATCACACGGCTCGAGCAGCAGATTTGGATTTATTAGAAGAAAAGCGGTTGGAAGCCAAAATGAGAATGGCCAACTATAAGCAACGAGCAAAGGCTCACCACGATAAGAGAGTTCGTGGTCGATCGTTTGCTGTGGGGGATTGGGTCCTTCGTAAGATTGAAGCAACGGGCCATCGAGCTGAGTGGGGAAAGTTGTCACCAAACTGGGAAGGTCCTTTTCAAGTTTCGAGAATCGTTAAAGAAGGCACGTATATGTTGCGAACAGAGGATGGTGATGAGTTAAAGCATCCATGGCATGCGGATCATTTGAAGAAATACTATTGGTAATTGATTTACAATATGTAATTCTTTGATCCTTTTTTCTCACGATAATTAGCAATGGTGAAACTCGATTGTCTTTTCAACTTTGTGTTTGGAAAGTGGGTCTTCGAGTTGGCTTTTGTTGCTTTTACGGTTTCCTTTTATCGAGCATGAGCTTTTCTAGCCCGGTTAAAGGGTTGGTGTTTGAGTTGAATATCTTTTCAAGTCTTTGGTCGAGCATAAAGGGCTTTGTGCTCGACCAAAGACTTGAGAAGAGGTTTCCCGGTTCTCGAATTAGTCTCTGGCTTACGAGCATAGAGGGCTTTATGCTCGTAAGAGGAGGGTGTCCGAGTGGGACTTAGCTAAATGATGATCGCTTTAGAGCGAGTAAAAACTTAGCTAAATGGTGATCGCTTTAAGAGCGAGTAAAAGATGATTTTGTTTGACTAAAGCTAATATTAGGCAGTCATTCAAAAGTAAAGGAAAGGAAGTTAAAATATTACAGACAAGAATTAAAATTGTTTGGGACAAGGCACGAAGGCCAGAATGGCACGCAGGCCAATGATTACGAGTTCAAACAGCGGGGGCAGTGTTATCCTCAGTTGAAGCAGCGGCAGGTTCCTCGGTACTTTCGGTATTCAGGATAGTAACTTCATCATCAGCTTGATCTTGGGTATCATCAGCGGTGGTTGAAGGAGCTTGAGACCTCCAAATTTACGTCATAAGGTCGGTAAAGGGATTGGCGGAGGCGGATTCAGAGCCAAGCCCTTCGGTGTCGGTCTCGGCCAACGACTCCAATTCGTCTTCATTAAAGGGAACGAGGGAGTGGCCGGCGCGGGCTGACAAGCAAAATAGGGGATTAGCTCCCCATTCAGCAAGTTGCTCGGGGCGAATTTCCAACCCGCTGCAAGCGATCTGCCTCAAGATGTGGTTCATCCCCTGTACAAAGAACGGATAAGCTTCACTTTCTACACTATTAGCAAAGTCGCTTGAACTCTTATAATCTTCGATAATCTTTGTTTCTGCTCTTCACTTGACAAAGAACCGACCTCTGACATCATTTGCTCGAGTTTGGTGGTTTGGTGGCGTTAGCGCTTCAAGTCACTTTGACAAGCTCGACTCAGCGCCCAGTTATATTATTGAGGCGGCTTCTTGACTTTTGGAAAGGCTCAGTTGGGTTTCCAGAGCTGTTTTCTCGGCTTCAATTTTGGAGAGCTCGGTCACCTTGCTCGTGAGGGATTCCTCGGTATTCTTGAGGTCAGCTCGGATGCAGTTGATTTTTTCCTCCAGAGCATTCTTCTCAGTGGTCAGAGTCTCGATCTCAGCAGTGAGAGCATTGTTCTTGTTGAGGTTGGTAATCAGCCGCTCATACATCAGGATGGACTTGTTAGCGATCTGTTAGGAAAATTGCGGGTTAAAAGTGAGGAAAGGGGAAAAACGATAAGTGATAAGCGGAATGCGTTACCTCAGTCATGCACATGCCCATCTCGCCGATCAATACGGAACTCGCTTGATCGGCATATTTCTTGGATGCGGCGTGGTGTAATCGCTTCATCAAACCCCGGTGGCACGGAAGCCACTTCTTTTGTGAACAGCGATGTTGTTGAGATCTGGAACGTTGGCGAGTTCCCTAATGAGAGTGGCGGCTTTTGGTTGGTCGTCGGGCATAACGAAATCTTCCCGTTGCCAAGAAGGAAGTTGGGGAGTGTTTTCTTCAATTACCGCTTTATCAGCCCGGCGTCTGTGCTTCCTCGGGCTTTCAGTTTGTTCAACATTGATGATAGGGGGTGGGACATTTACTGGTTCTCGTACCAGAGGTGCAGGAATAAAGGTTGCGAGATTCGGGTTCGAGTTGGCGCTTTGTTCCACGGCTTGAAGTGGTGGCCGGGACAGTGGGAAGATTGATGGCTGGCTGGGTTGACAAATGTTTAGCTCGCTTGCTAGAGCTCTTTTTGGCGGCCTGCATGAATTTGGAAACATCCGTCAACTGCCTCATATCTGCACAAGGTCAAGAGAATATTAGCACCGAGGAAAGCATAAGTATGTAAAATCATCGAAGAAAAGTATGACAAAGTGGACAGTTGAGAAATAACCAGAGAGTGAGAAATTAGGTCGGCAAAGAGTTCCAGTACGAGCACAATCCTCGCATTCACTAGGGATGAGGAGTTTCTGGGTCGATTATAACTCGGGGTTCAACTCCTTCAATGGGAAGGTAGGAGATCCCAGCAGATCGCAGAAGACCGAGGTCAGAAGTGAGAACTCGCCAGTCCAACACAAAATCTTGCCCGGCTTGTCCTTCTCTTGCTCCCAATAGATTTCTAAAAGCCTTAACTATCCTGGGTTCCCCAGCTCGGTAGGCATGTTTGTCATTTTCGGGAAGACCGTAATCGCTGATATAGGGTGCAAAGGGCCAACCAATGCTCGATTCAATGAGCAAGGCCTTCCCATCCCATCTATCGACTTTGTTGGGGCTGTCAGTAAGAAGCTTGAAGAAGCCATGGTTGGAACGGCTATTGATGCGACCAGTTTTCTTATCAAGAGAGAGAAGGAAAAATTTGCGGAATAGAGTCATGTCGGGCTCAAACCCGAGTGACCGGCAGGCTACGGTAAATGATACTAAGAACCTAACAGTAGTTAAAGTTAGGTCGCAGGGAAGGGTGTTGGAGGCATTCATGAGCTCGACAATGAATGGGTCGAGGGGAAGACGTAGTCCAACTTGGAAAAAGTCAAAGTAAAATACCATCTTGTCTCCCTGGAAATTATGGCCATTTTTCTCTATGTCTAAATCAAAGGCGCGTACCCGGTAAAATTTGGGGTCCATTCCTAGCGAATAGAACCAGGTACTAACCTCGTCCTCGGAGTTCAAATCTTCCCATCTGATTGATGGAGAAGAATAAGAGGAGGCAGGAACAAACGAGGTTTGGCTTGGTCCGGGTAATTGTTCGTTTGAGCGGGGAAGACCACTCGTTTGTTCGCTGTTGGTTTGTTGCTCGCTCAGTTGTGGAAGTTTTCGTCGGCGAGTAATCAGCGGAATCACGTCTTGCTCGCTCTCTTCGGAAGATGAGGGCGAAGACGGAGGCATTTCTCTTGGAGCTCCGTGGTCGTAGCTTCGGCCTTCAGTTTCAGAAACGGTTCCTTCGCTAGACATCCTACAGGAAAAGGAATCGAGAATTGCAGGTTAGAAATTGATCGGGTGAAGTACGGCGAAAAAGAAATTGACTATGGTACGCGGGTTGTGAGATCAGTAAACGGGGTACTGACCATGGTTTTCTCGATTCCTTTGGTTTGGGTTGGAAAGGGTTGGTAATTAAGTAAAAGGCAAAGCGATTGAATTTGGGGTGAACAATTTGCGAGAAAAATGAAAAGGGGGGTTTACACAGTATAAACCCTAAACCAGAAATTAAGAAGAGATAGTGCAATGGAATGATAAAAAAGGAGAAGTGAAATACCTGGAAAATTTGGAGAAGATCTTGATTATGCTTTCGAAGTACGGTAAGGATGGAACCTGGGAAGTAGTTCTTGACGAAATCTGCAGAAAATTGTGTTTTGCTTCGTCTATTTCTTAAAGAATCGCTCTGAATTGCTGGAGGCGTAAAGTTGTGAAAAGAGGGGAATCCTGCCTTTTATACTCAACGAAGCCGTCGGTTGGGAGATCGAATCATTGGGCCCGAAGCACGAGGCGCGGTGAACGAGGCAGCATTTAATGGGCATAGGGAGTTGGGCTTGCTTCGCAGGCTGGCGGCTGACGTTCGTACTTTCCGCTTCCACACACGCTATGGGAATTGCACTTTGTTTTGTACTTTTTGGCTCTAAGGTTATTTGAGAGATGTATTTTGAATTTTTAGCATCCTCCTCGTCACGAGCATAAATACTCGGTGAGTCGAGGAGTTGGGGGCTCTTGGCTCTTGGTGCTGGCCCAATAGGCCCAAGCTATGAGCCACGTGTCGAGGCGAATGCATACTCAGAACAAGCGAGCAAAGGTTTTATGTTACACGAGCAAGCTGGGCAAAAGCTTGTCATGGGCGGGCTAGTTGTGAGATAGGGGCTCGGCTAAGCGGGCAAAATTGATAAATGAGCATCAATGCCCGTCTTAAATCGACTACTAACGATTGAGGACATTCATGTCGGTAAAGTTCAAAGGTAACGATTGAGGGTGGTTACACAGAGCAAGAATCTGATTAGAGGATATGACCGTTTGTAAGTTTGGAGTTAATGCCAATCATGGGCGGTTAATGCCAATCATGGGCGATTAATCTTTGGTCATGGGTGGTTAATCTTTGGTCATGGGTGGTTAATGCTAATCATGGGCGATTATTCATGATTATGGGCGATTATGCCTCAGGCATATAAAAGCTTGGCAAAATTTGGAGAGAGGTATGCGCAATCGATTCTCTAGCCAAAACTACTGTCAAATTACTTACTCAAGCGCTTATACGTGTACTAATTCATGCAGCAGGAGGCCTGCGGGGAGTGCCCTGCCCGGTTTTACGTTTGCCGGTTCACATTGCAGAGTTGGGCTGTGAGGATTCAAGAACACGTTGAAAGCCAGGTGTTTGGATTGGGCTTGTCGAGTGTGTCCAGATTATCTTGGACGCATCAAGTATAATTAAAAATGTTTTGTTTTCGTGTATTAAATACACGGGTGTAAAACTAGTTAATTGATAAATAACAATTGATTCTAAATATTAATTATTAATTGACAAAAACCAATAATCAATTTAATACCTACCATATTGTTATTATTGAATTTTTTTATTAAAAATATTTTCGAAAATAATTTAATTTTTAGTATAGTATGAAGTATCAATATTGTCTAAAATATTGGTACATACACAGTTTGATGAATTAATTGTTGTATAATGAAGCATGAAATGAGTCATAAGCATGATTGAAAAAATATATTTGTTAAAAAATAAAAAATAAATAAAAAGAAACTATCTTGTTCATTTATGTGTTAAATTTTTTTTTTTGAGTGTATGTGTTAAAAATTAAAAAGTTATAATATGAAAATAAGAATATATTACTCAACTTCAATTAAGTGGAAGTTTTGGCCAAACTTATATATTAATTATATAGGTAAAAAGTAGAGTGAAAATAGAAAACAAGTCAAAGTATCCTAGTTAAATCATTACCATCTTTATTTGGTCGGATCCTAGAAGTTAGCAATCAGCCACTATAAAACACAACCAAATATACAAAATTTCCAATTACAAAACAATCAGTTACAACCTTTCCTATTTAACAAAGAGTCATACACAAGTAAGACAATCAATTTATATCAAATAATTCTGTAATTCATAAACGAAATAGTTTTTAAAAAGGCAAATCCAAAAATCATTTAATTAAAATAAATTTCAAAATAGAACCAATTAATTCGGAGTTAGACATGAACATTTATAAATTTCTCATAATTTAAAGTATAACTTGTGTTTTTTAATTGATTTAAATTTTTATTAATCATATTACCATGAACATTATTAATTTCATTACGGGAATTATAAATATATTTAAAATCGGATTGTTTTGAATATATGGAAAAATATTGAGATTTATTATTAACCTAACTTCATCTACAAGAAATATGTCTAATATAAGTAAGACAATTAAAAGGGAAAATTGGACATACACGCCTAGGGCATATACATTATAAATTCAAATTTACTCTATTTATATAATTTTGTTATTATTTTTTTTAAATATATAAATTAAGTTGTAATGTGAATATTTTTATTTTTGTAATTATATATATGCTAATCATTTTTATTAATGATATTATATTATTAAATTAATATTTGAAATATAAATTTAATAATATAATATCATTTATAAAATGATTATAATATTTCCAATATATATATATATATATATATATATATATATATATATATATAAATACAAAAGAATACGATGAATATATAGTTTTCTGGTTTATGGTTGCGAAAATTTGTATTTGCATTTTTTATTTTTAATAATATAATAATTAACTTCATCAATTTTTTTTTGATCCGTAATTTCGTATACAAAATTAAAAAATCTATAAAAAACGTGAGTTTTGTAATTTGAATTTTTTTTCTTTTTAACTGTTATTGTAATTAACTTCATCAATTTAATCTTTTTTCGATCCGTAATTTCGTATATAAATTAAAAACAATTAAAAAAACGTGTCAACCATTGATTATAATCCTCAATCCTCGTCAATTACTTTAAAGCGTGTCAACCATTGATTATATCCTCAATCTAACGGTTCCAGTTATCTTCATTCTTGAGACTATAAATAGCTACCAAATCCCTCTATCTCTCTCTCAAAATCCACGCCTCTCTCTCTCTCAAAATCTACGCCTCTCTCTCTCTCTCAAAATTCGGTAATCGCCATTACCGCCGCTGCCTCCCTCCATGGCGTCTACCAGCATTCCCACCCTCGCCATCACCGACGACACCAACTCTTACTCCGGGTCTCTCTCTCATTCACTCTCTCCCTCGTCTTCTACGAACGATTACACCCAAGGCGAAAATCTTGAAACGGAAGGCAGCCGAAAGGGTGCGGATCTCGGCGAATCGACTAGGAAGGTGATTAGAGAGGTCGTTCTTCTCTTCGACTTTCTTCACTCTCCAGTGCATCGTTCGACCTTCAATGCATGCGTATAGGTTTGGTGATTGAAGGGTTTAAGTTATTTGGAGACAAAAGGGTTGGGATTTTGGATTTGTTCTTGATGATTTGAAGATGGGTTTGTTTCACATTCTTGTAAATTTTTTTTACGTTGATTCATATCATTTGAATTTGGGTTGATGAGAATGTTTAAGGGATTTTATGTTTTTGTTTAGTTTTAATTTTTTTGATTTTCAAGTGTTGGATCAATTCTAGATTGGAATGGGTTTTTTTGAGAATTTTTAATGCTATAAGTTTCAGATTACTTCCACCCATCACACAAAAAGTGTATGTGTAGAACAATTTCTAGATGGGTGATCGGTATTTGGTCTGTTGATTGTAGATGTTTGGCAAAAATCTGTATTTGATGTGTATATATGTATTGTAATTTCTAGATGGATGATTGTGTTGATGTGTTTGCCAAAAAGCGTATTTAGCGTTTTTTTAATTACCGATTTGAAGAAAATTTTTGTGTATTTTTTTTTAATTTTTTGCATTATCGGTGTGAAATTTTCCGTCATTGAAATTAAAATTTTATTATTTTTAAAATCCTTTAGCGACGGAAATTTCCGTCGCTGAAATTAAAATTAATTATTTTTTAAAAATTAAAAATTATTATTTAAAAAAATACTTTAGCGACGAAAATTTCCGTCGCTGAAATTCAATTTTAATTAAATTTTAAACGCCTTTAGCGACGGAATTTTCCGTCGCTGAAATTCAATTTTAATTAAATTTTAAAAGCCTTTAGCGGAAATTTCCGTTCTTTGAAATTCAATTTTAATTAATTTTTAAAATCCTTTAGCGACGAAATTTCCGTCGGAAATCGATTAGGCATCGACGAAGGATTAGCGACGGATTGTCGACGGAAAATTCCGCTGAAAATTCGTCACTAAAGGTCATTTTTCTAGTAGTGTCATTCTGATTTCGACCAAGTTAACGGGAAGTGAGAATTACAATTCTTGGAAGAGATCGCTTGAAATCGCATTCTCAGCCAAGAACAAGCTTGGAATCATCGATGGAAGCTTCCCAATTCCGGAGAAAGACGATCCTATTTTCCCTTTATGGGCTAGGGCTAACAATATGGCAATATCATGGATTTTCAACGTGGTCACCGATGAGATAAGTAATAGTCTCAAATACGTTATTAATGCCCACTCAGTTTGGAAAGAGTTAAAGGAAAGATTTTCCAACATAGATGGGCACAGGGTATTCCAATTGGAAAAAGAGATCCACGGATTGAGCAAGGGCGGGGTCGGTGGAATTTTACTACCACAAGATTAAGGGTTCTTGGGATGAAAGTGCAGCCCTTGATCCTATTACAACCTGTACTTGTTCTTGCACTTGTGGGTCTTCCAAGAATCAAGAACAAAGGGAGCAGAGAAGACAACTTATGCAATTTTTAATGGGGCTTCATGACAGCTACATGAACATCAGAGGCCAAATACTGAGAATGAAGCCTCTACCAACCATTGCCGAAGCCTATTATATGGTTAGGCGGGGAAGAGACACAAAGCAGGGGCTATGTGCTCGAAACTAGTTTTCTTCTTTGCCAATCTTGCCCATCCGACCAATCAAATCCCAATAAGTGCAGTTGCGGTCCTAATCAAAACAAATTTGGATCTAACAGAGTCCTTTCAAGAAAGGGATTTTCTGGTCATTGTAATAGAGAAGGACATGTTAGAGAAGGCATTACAGGATTAAAGGGTTTCCTGTAGGGCATCCTGGAAACCCCAATCACCCACTACATAAAGCAAGGTTCAATAAAGATCAACTAGGGACTGGAGGCAAGAACCAAGAGAGCTATGGGAATCAATTGCAAGGAGGGAACACAAAGGCAATGCAAATTCAATCTAATCAAGCCAACAATGCAGAAGACAACAAAAGGGCTGACAATGGACAACCTAGCCTAGAACAACTACAAATGCAGATGAATCAAGTTCTAAACATGCTCGAGAACTAGAGATAGCCACGAAGATCACAATGGAGTTGTTAAGCAAAGTGGACAAAAATTCACAGGAATGAGTCACCTAGCGGTACATCTATCACAAACCATATACCTAAATCGCCCATTCCTACACACGGATCATTGATTCGGGGAGCCAGCGATCACATTTGCACATCTTTGACTATTATGCATGATATCCAGAATCTTAGTCATCCTGTTACACTTTCTTTGCCCAATGGTGCCATTGTGAAAGTTACTCACATAGGAAAAGTTTATATAAACCCCTGCATGATATTAGAGAGAGTTTTCTACATACCTAAGTTCCAGTATAATCTTCTCTCAATTTCTAAACTCACTGCACAAACTGATTGCCAAGCTTATTTCATTGGGGGACAATGTATTTTCCAGGACCAGAAGAAGACCAAAATTGTAGCTACTGGTGAATTACATGAGGGCCTTTATCTCCTTAAGGCAGAACTTCCCAACATCAACCCTCATACCTGCTCCAAAACCTCAAGAAGCAAAGACATTGTTTGTTGGCATCATAGATTAGGACATTGTTCATTAACTACTCTTAGAAAAATTTCTTCCTTATCTTCACTTTGTAAAGATGAAAACACTGATATTCAATCCATTGTTATGTGTGATATATGTCCTTTAGCTAAACAACACAAACTTCCCTTCAATCTTAGTAGCATTAAAAGCAAAGAATGTTTTGATCTCATCCATTGTGATTTATGGGGACCCTATAGGAAGACTACAATGAATGGCTGTAGGTACTTCCTGACCATAGTTGATGACTATTCCAGAGGGGTCTGGACCTTTTTAATGTCCACTAAGACTCATGTGTTTAGTTTCTTAAAACAATTTAATGCCTATGTTCAGAATCACTTCAAAACCAGAATTAAATTCTGTAGGACAGATCATGGTACTGAGTTTTATAACTCTGAAGTCATACCATTCCTTACTGATCTGGGCATTACACATCAAAGTTCTTGTGTTAAAACACCAGAGCAGAATGATGTTGTGGAGAGAAAGCACCAACATCTTCTGGACATGTCTAGAGCCATAAGGTTTCATTCAGGGCTTCCAATTGAATTCTGGGGCTATTGTCTTCAGGCTGCCACTCATATTATAAATAGACTACCAACTGCAGCCACCAAATTTAAGACTCCACATGAACTTCTCTTCAAAACACCACCTCTTTATGACCATTTAAGAACCATTGGTTGTCTATGTTTTGCTTCAGTCCACTCTGATGACAAGTTTGCCCCTAGAGCAATTAAAAGCATACACCTTGGTTACCCAACAGGCCAAAAGGGATACATCCTATTTGATCTTGAGAACAAGAAGGTTTTTACTAGCAGACATGTAGTCTTTCATGAATCTGTCCTTCCTTTCCTTGAAACAAAACAGTTACCCCATGATGAACCATCAATTGACATAAACATGTCACATGATGATGATCATGTTGTAAGAAACAATTCATATAACCCTAGTCACCAAAATGAAACTGAACATACTCAGGAGACACAAGATGCACCCACCAACACTATTCCCAGAAAATCTACTAGGATTAAATATCCCTCTGTCAAACTAAAGGATTATGTGGTTCCTTCTCTTGCTGACAAGACTACTAGTTCTTCCTACCCTAACACAATTCAGCAACCTTCCATCAATTTTATGTCACAAATACAGGAACCTTTGTCCTACAACCAAGCTATACAACATATGGATTGAAGCAATGAACAAAGAAATCATTGCTCTTGAAAAGAATGAAACCTGGGAAGTGGTAGAATTGCCTAAAGAAAAGAAAGCTATAGGGTGTAAGTGGGTTTATAAAGTTAAACATAATTCTGATGGTAGTGTTGAGAGGCTGAAGGCCAGACTAGTAACAAAGGGGTATAACCAAAAGGAAGGAATAGACTATTCAGAAACCTTTGCTCCAGTGGCCAAAATGGTCACAGTTAGAACAATCCTTGCCATAGCTGCTGTACAGAACTGGGAAGTGCATCAACTAGATGTTAATAATGCATTCCTACATGGGGATTTAGAAGAAGAAGTTTATATGAACTTACCCTTAGGTTATAGACCTTTACAAAATCCTAGGAGTGTTTGCAAATTAAAGAAATCCCTGTATGGACTAAAACAGGCATCAAGACAATGGTTTTCCAAGTTGACTGAAGTCTTACTTGGGCTTGGTTACAAGCAATCTCTAGCAGACTATTCCCTTTTCACCATGAAGGAGGGACCAAAATTCACTGCTGTTCTGGTATATGTAGATGACATTCTTGTTGCAGGCAATGAACTGAAGACCATCAACTATCTAAAACAGCTCCTGGATAATAAATTCAGCATTAAAGATCTGGGAACAATTAGATACTATCTTGGTATTGAAGTATTGAGGTCTGTTGATGGTTTCCATTTGAATCAAAAGAAGTTTGCATTGGAGTTGGTGGAAGCAGCTCAACTCATGGATACAAAGCCACTGACAATACCCTATGATCCTAATGGGAAATTGCTGCTCACAGAAGGAAGTCTACTGGCAGAACCTTCAATCTACAGACAGTTGGTTGGTAAACTGATTTACCTAACAGTCACTAGACCTGACTTGGCTTTTGCAGCACAATGCTTAAGTCAGTTTGTTCATGCTCCTAGACAGCCTCATCTAAAAGCACTTCATAGGGTCCTCAGATATGTGAAAGCTTCACCAGAACAGGGGATTTATTTCCCTTCCACCAATCAGCTTCAACTACAAGGCTATTGTGACAGTGATTGGGCTGGAAATCCCAATGACAGAAAGTCTATCACAGGATTTTGTATGCTGTTGGGAAAGTCTCTCATATCCTGGCATTCCAAGAAGCAATCAGTTGTTTCAAGGTCTTCCACAGAATCAGAATACAGGGCATTGGCAACAACTAGTTGTGAAGTTATATGGCTTCACAGTCTACTAAAGGATCTCCAAGTTGAAGTTTCTACACCCATTCCTATATATTGTGATAGTTCATCAGCCATAGCAGTGGCAAACAATCCCATATACCATGCAAGGACTAAACACATAGAGCTAGACTGTCATTTTATACGTGAGAAGATCAGGAATGGACTCATATCCTTGCAGCACATCTCTACTAAGTACCAGCTTGCTGATATCTTCACAAAATTTCTGGGAAAGAGCTTGCATTAGAGTTTTCTTTCCAAGTTGGGGATTGTTAGTATTCTTACATCCTCAACTTGTGGGGGGGGGTGTTAAACTATGTGCTAATTCAGCCAATTCAAGGCTCAAGTCAAGTCATCAAGCCCAGGCCAATATTAAATATGGAGAGTGCAATGATAAATGGAAGAAGTTTATCAATGCCATAACATTGGAAAGTTGGTGTACTTGGAGTTAACAGTTACATACTTGGAGGGGCCATTCTGTAATAGTCTAGTTATCTGATTAGATTAGTTGTTTTATCAGTTAATTAGATTAGCCGTTATTTTTGGTTTTCCCTTTTAAATAGGCTGTATTAGGGACAGTAATCGCTCTCCTGAATTCTATTAACAGAAAAGTTTCGTATCCAAAACTTCTCAAATACTATAATATAATATATTAGATACATACTAAAACAATCCCCACACACACCGTTTCATGCACGCACATGCCACACGGCCCACACACACACAAACATACACTGACACACACTCTATGCACACACAAACATTTCTTTTATTCTCTCGGTCCTTAAATTATTGTTTTGGTGGATTTGGCGTACGGTTTAAGAAAATATATTTGATTGGATTATTAATATTAGTTTAATGTGTAGTTTATTTTAAAACTTATGTGTATATGGTTCATAATTAAAATATGTTGAAAAAATAAGGGTAAAGTGTTAAAAATGTTGCCCTAAAAAGGAAAGTTTTGAACAAACAATTATTTTTTATTTTGAAACGGATAAAAAAAAACAATAATTTAAGGAATGAAAGAACAAACTAGCTAGGATTCTCAAGAGTTGTCAAGGTAATCTCCAATGTAGTTTCTGATGTAGCTACAATGGAAGTCACAATGATCAACAAGGAACAAAACAACGTCCATTTGGTGAACAGTCCACTTTTTAACTGTAGCAATGTCAAGGAAAGCTCGAACAGTCACCATTTTTGCCACATGAGCAAATGTCTCTGTATAATCAAGGCCTTCAACCTTATGTTTCTTAAGGATTACTAACCGTGCTTTCCTTTCAATGTTGCCATCTAAGTTATATTTGATCTTATAGACCCATTTGTTTCTCAGTGCTTTCTTTCCTATAGGAAGAGTCTCTATAGTCCAAGTCTCATTGTCTTCAAGAGCTTTAATTTCATTTTCCATGGATGCTCTCCAACCAGAATTTTGGACTGCTTCCTTAAAGCCTTTTGGTTCTTCACCAGTCGTTATAGATGTAAGGAAATTTCTGTGTCGTGCAGAGAATCGGTCACAATTAATATAATGTGTTATGTGATAAGGAGTACCTGAGGACGGTGATGAAGACGGGGAATCTAAGAGAGATGACTAATTTTCCGTATGGTATGAGTTACAAAGTCATGAATAATAATCGAAGGCTACTTAGATCGCATCCCCCTCCCTAGTTCTTCAACAGGTGGTGGTGGTGGTGATGTCGCTTCCTCTGTAAGTCCACCTCCTCCAATCTGTTTACTGTACCATGTGAAAACGAATTAATCAGAAAATCATGTGTCTCTCCAGCCACAGACTCATCCCCTTCTTCCAGTATATAGTCGATAGGGGGAGTCTTCTCGCTGCTCAAGGGATCGTTTTGCCTGCCATAGCTGAAGGCTTCCCTGTCATTTTCTGAATCACCAGACATATCTACAAAAGAAACCAAATAAGGAAAGTCAACGTTCTTCCCGGATAACCGATAAAGCAAAAGGGAAAAAATTTTAAGTCTTGGTCTACCAAAGGGCCATGCCCGCCTAGCGAGCAGGACCACCTGGTCTTTTCCTCGATCTCTATCTAAGGGCCGATTCTAATCTTAAGGATTCAACCCAGAGATACATGAAGATAAGGGAGAAGAACCCATAAATTTTCATCAAAACCTGAGAAAGAAGGCAAGAAACTTACTGTCAAAATTAGATTGAAGCTTTCTCTGTGAATAACCGGTGTGGAAACTGAACCAATGGAGGATTTGGAATGCTGGAAAAAAATGGACGGTGGTGGGGGTTGAAAGGTAGGATCACCGGAATCTGGGAATCGCTCCAAAGCAGCCGCAGCAAGAACGCCGGAAATCTTGAAAAATCCTCTAATCTTCAGAAACCGTAAAAGGTTTGAGGGGAGAGAGGGGTGGCCTTTTATAGGCCAGGGTTCTTGGTTTTAGGGGGAAAAGGTGGAGGCCGAAATGACGTTTGGAAGGACGGATGGCGTCACCCCACCATGCGTGCATTAAATGCAACCACGCCTCCATCAAGTCACGCTGCATCTTGATGGCTCACGCGCCCTCACACTTACTCACCCTACTGCACTCTCAACGGTAAGCTTCCTCAGCACGCTCCAGTTGTAATCCATCGAGGTTCCAAAATCTTTTACTAACCTGTCTTCCAAACCCTTAACATTTTTCTCAAAAATTCACAAGTGTTGGTGCTCGGAGTAAGAGCAACATCATCCAACATATACGCTCCCCGCTCCGAGCATGAATACTCGCCAGACATGGAGCTAGGGGCCACTGATGTGCCGGCCCAATCCGGGTCACGAGCAAGGCACAAGCGACCACCACGTGCCAGTCACGAGTTTGATTAGCTTGGGACCTACCAACCTAGCGGACAGAGCTAGCGAGACGTCAAACAATGAGTAACATAATTCCCGCCTAAATCTGGCCGGACACATGCCTAGCCTTCCCGACCAGGGGCCATGCCCGGGGACTACACTTACAACGGGTAGAGAATCAGACTCCTCTCGTCCAAGCCTATTCGAGCACTGGCCTCGCCTGCCTGACCAGGGGCCATACCCGAGATCTACACTTATCCATAGTCAATCTACATCATGTAGCCAAGCAGAGCCTTGCTCACCTGGGCACGTATCGAGCAGGGAGCTTGGAAAACTTGTTCTCCAAGACAAGTCAAAGGTTTCCTTATCTGAGTAGGACACTTACCATATCTGCTCCCACATTCACGCGGTCAGCCGCCTATATATCACGCCTAAAATCAAGGGATTCTCTCTTAATCCTATAAGATAAGTAAGGCAGTGAATCCTAGACGGATTCAATGACATTGGGGCCTATAAATACCCCTCCATACGCCATATTCAAGGTACACACTGTTTCTTGAGCATAGAACCTTTGTCAAATTGTTATCTCTCTCACGTGATGCTTACTCTCACGCCGGAGTGGTTTCGCGAGACCAAGCCTTGCACTCCCACTAAGGTGTTTTCGTGATCTTAAGCAGGTTCAAGGAAGTAGATCGAGCCCAGATATCCTACCATCACACGAACGACCCAAGCTGTATTTTTACCACATCATTTAACTCCAAGTTTTATAGTTTCATGTATTTAAAAGGAAAATAGTGACTGAATACACTCATGTGTTTTATACACTTTTTTATGTTTTTATAGAAGCTGATATGAAATTTTTTGAAACCTCGAGTATATTCAGGTATTGATAAATTTCCTAGTTTTGTGTTGAGTTTATTCTGTATCTCAAAATTATATAGCAAAATTTGTATCTAATAATCGATAATCGCCAAAAGAGAATAAAAGTTGTTATTGTCACGATATGGCCAATAATATATTTAACCAGAAAGCAAATTTGAATCATTGTGCTGGTATTATGAACATGGTATACATTAGTCATATGGAAATGTTAATTAGTTCAAGGTAAACTAATGTTTTATGAGGTTTATTGCTATAATATAAAATAAGTAGTAAATATATAGTATTAAATGATAACTTGATACTGTGACTTTCCAGTAGAGAAAATTAAAAAAGAGGAGGGGGGGGGGGGACAGAGTGACAGTGAGCATATAAAATACAATAGTCATATATATAGCAATTGAATATTATGGTGAGCTTATTATTTTACATAGGTGAATATATAAGAATTACAAGTCAGCTTCCCATAAATTTATTGAACTAACAAATTAAACAAATAAATATAAACGTTCAGATACAATTATATAAACACAAATGAATCATAATTTGAATCAACATATGTATAGTCGAGGCTGGTGATACACGAATACTCTAGGGAAGGTTCGGAATGATCGTAGTACTTGGAGCTTTGCACAGCTGATCAGGTGATATCGACTCTCGAAGTTTTTTCTCATCCGAAAGCAATTTTGCAAATCTGCATATATAGAATTGATGAGGAAGAAATTAATTAACTTATAACTTGTTCATTATTACTCCATCCGTACCCAACAAAGAGTTTTCGTTTGAAAGTTAAATTTTTTAAGAAAATGATATTTTTAGTAGTTCATTAGTAATAAAATAACACTTTATGTATTAATTTTTTTGAAATTGACAATTTAAGTGAAACATCTTAAAATGGAATAGTGGACTCTTTACCCAGAAAAGTACTTTATTAGTATTGATATATATATATATATATATATATATATATATATATATATATATATATATATATATATATATATATATCATCAGAAATATTGAAAATAGTAGTATTTGTGTATACTTTCTAAGAGCGTCCGCATTAGTTCCTCCCTTTGTAATGGGCTCAGGGTGGCCTGTCTGCAAGTTAACTCTTGCGGCTGGTGACTTCAATAGCTTTTCCCCAATTTCTGCAAGTTTGTTCATGTTCTCGTTTGTAGCAATGTCGACGGAAGCAACTTCACCGGTCAATGTATCGTCCTGCATGATTTATAAGCAGATCATAATGCATGGTCAGCGATCAAGTTTAACATCAGGTTTAATTAGCTAGCTCGTTGAATTTATAATTTTATACTATACTACATACATAAAATTAATGAGAATAATGTGTATGTAAGAGCTAATTAATTACTTGGATTCGGAGGTAATTTTCTTCAGAATGAAGGGCTTGAAAAACAATGGAATTATGAAAATCGACCATATCTCCACTTGCTTGAGTGAACACATCGACTAAAGGAGTTTTACTGCCATGGTGTAACCAACCAAAAATACCCCATTTGGCTGCAATGTCAGCGTTGTATCTTTTCTCCACCTTGGACGTTCCTGTGCCAATGGAGACGACTAGAAAGCGACCATAATCCATAGGCTTAATGGGGAAGAAGTCCGGATTTTCATCACACACTTGTTTGGTCAACTGGCTCATCGCCACTAAAGTCTGTAATTATATATGTTTCAAAAAGATTATGAATCAGCTGTAGTGATGTTGATTAATATTCTTGATTAAATTATAAATTTTTTAAAAAAAAATCATAGTAGCAAATATTGTACCGGATTGTTTGCAGCGACACCACCATCAATAAGATTAAATTCTGTAATATTTCCGGACTTGTCCTGATTCTTGAAGTAATGAGCAGGAAGATAAGTTGGAGCTGCGGAAGTGGAGATGCATATGTCTGACAATAGAGCATCCATACTAGGAGTCTTCTTCACCTGTAAATTTGATAACCATCTTATTAACTCTGAAATCATATACTCTATTATGTTATCAACTCATCTAAGAGTTCAAACTCTTATAAAAAGGTCCACAACGTATACGTTAAACTATGAGTTTTGATATCATGTTGAGTATTTATATAAACTCTTATAAAATGGTAAAACAATGTATATGTCAAACCATAAGCTAAGCTCTGATACCATGTTAAATTACGAACTCGTCAAGATCAAGTTTAAATTGTTAGAAAGACACCCAACAATGTATATCATGTTTCAATCCTTTAACATATCTAATCACTCCTCAAAAATAAGTAGTACATTAAGGCAACTTGGCTTTTAAAAAATAATAAAAATTTGATAAGACCTTTTAATCCAAAATGTAAACCACGTGTTTTCTAGTAACTTTAGTGTATGTTATAGTTTTATTTTATTTAACCAAATAAAGTGTTAAATAATCAAGCATCAAACAAAAGTTGAGAGAGAGACCTCATAAGTAGTGAAAATGGTGGGTTGCAAATTCTGAATATCAAAAGTTGGAATGACAACATTAGTCAAGGTGTCATGCAAACGAGTGTCTCCCAATATCTCCTTTATGATCTTGCGAAGGTACTTCCCATCATACTTTGGTCCAGTTAAGGATCTCCAAAACTTTATAATTCCACCCCACATTCCCCTACATTAATTGCCATTACAAGGAAAAACAAATCGTACAAGATTAAACCAACCCTAATTAAGAAGAAGAAAAAAACGTGACTTTACTTACTGAAATAGAAGTTACCTGTTCTGTGGGAAAATCTTTGGTCCATGCTCTAAATAGAAAGGCTTGATATCTTTGGCGGCAAAGATGGGACGATTGTTTTCATCCGGGGAGGTTAGCATGGCCGTCACTAAACCACCGGTGCTGGTTCCTGCAATTACGTCAAAGTAATCTGCAAGTCTTGCATCCTCCCCATCCAGCTCCTAGTATACCACCAATTCAAGGTCATATATACACCTTATAAAGGCATTTCATATATATAAATAATGTTCTAAGAGATAGTAATTAATAACTAATAAGCAAGCAAGCATGCATGCATGCATGCATTATTCTAAAATTCTTGAAACGTGAAATTTAATTTTTTGAATTTAAAAAATGAAAACAGATTACTTAAATTAATGAACAAAAATACACACTTAATAATTCAATTTTCTTACAAATATATAAGCACAAACCTGAAGTTGAGATTCAAGGAAAGCTAGGATAGTAGCAGGAATAATCCCCCTGATACCACCTCCATCAATGCTGAGAATGGTAATTACTTTGCCGTTGCTCGGCGGCCGGGTTTGGAAAATGGGGGAATTTTCACACTCCATATATATATATAATGGTGATGATCAATCAATTACGAATTTTTTTACGAATCAGAATTCTTGCTGTTCTATAGAACAACACGATTTGTTACAAATGCTATTATTAAGTTTAAGTTGAAGCAAAGACGTGCGCTTGAGTCGAAAAAGTACGTACGTACAAGCTGAAGTTGGAATGGTTCTTGATATATATTGTAATATTAGATCTTATGCGTGTGATTAAAAGGGCTGTAAGACTACCTATTTATAGGCCTCAAATTAAGTGAACCAGATTGAGATTATTTATTTTTTGTCTTGCTTAATTTAGGGAATTATATATTGTTGCAGTTATTTTAGTGATGGAATAAAAATTTTGACAAGTCAAGTGACGTTACCTAAATGAAGTGTGAATTAATTAGGGCTGATCTGTAGGGTGCAAACTGCAAAGCCACTCCTACGAGTCCGGATCCTCTATTTCAAATGTGTATTTCATCTTCTATTCCAATGTAAGATCAATCGTTAACTTGTCAATCAGTAATTAATTTTGTTTATATAATTAATTTTGTTCATTTACTAATTGACAAGTTAATGGTAGATCTAACATTGGAATAGAAAATGAAATACACTTTTGGAAATGAGGATCCGGACTTCCACTCCTATAGTAGTATTTTGACGACTCTGTCAGAGTTTTCTTGCGTGAGAAGTTGTGGACAGATGGTTCATGGTGTCAAGTTTATTTATCCAAATTTATGTTTCAGCCCCTAGATTTTCAATTCTAAATAGTAAATATATTAGGCCACTTTTTCCCCCCAAATTCCATCTTACTTGACAAATGACTTCACGTAAGATAATCATGAACTATTTTATGCTTTTCGCCATGCATATATGCCATAGGCATATTATTATTATACCCCATCACTCCTTTTGTGAAGTTACCCAAAAGGTTAAAATTTAATGAGACAAAAAATGTGATAGAAAATTTAAAACAAGGAAAATGTTGCTTCTTTGATGAGCAAATTGCTTTTTTTATTCTCATTAAATCATTTGCTTCTAAAAATTAAATAGCTGAACTAATATTCAATTCTACTCATTTGATGAGATTAATCCAAAAGGATGACTTGGCATTTGAATGCATAGCAGCAAAATATTCGGTCATGTTGGCTATGACCTATTTATAATATATAAAATCATTTTTCTACCTCAAACCAGAATTAATCATGCATATGAATTCTTCAAAAACTGCGACTACGAGTAATGAGGTGTCCATAAATTAGGTATTATGTTATGTCCAGTTAAAAACATGCGATGGGTTTGGGTGCTTCCTGGAAGGTACTAGTACGTAATAAACTATAGACTATTGGCTATTGCTTCTTAGAATAAAATATATAGAATTCAAACATGACCATCAGATGTTTTGTTTTTGCTTTGTATCTATCCAGATGCCAGGTGGCACAAATACAATACTGGAGTATATTTTAACACACGTGATTTACTCTTCTTTCTTTTTTTGTAGAAAAATATTTCATATGACTGATGATCCCAATTATATAATCAATAGGATCAACCCACCCGCCCTCCATGCTTGTTTAATAGATAAGAAGAATCATTTAGTTCATGTTTATAATTCCCCAAGTTAGCTCTTGTTGAAGGAACGGAATAAGATGAGCCGCCACAGAATTGAGACTCCATATACTAAAATATTTTGTGCCTATGCAATTGATTTTATCCCCTCTACATTTTTAAACATATGATATGCTCAATCAACTAAGTGGATAAATTAAAGCTTGTATATATATATTAGTTTGATTAATACATTCGCCTTTTTAAACATATGATATGCTCAATCAACTAAGTGGATAAAGCTTGTATATATATATTAGTTTGATTAATGAAATCATTCGCCTAGCCTCTTGTATTTTACCCGGCCTCTTATTTCAATCATTTGATGGTACTGCACTTTTAACGATTTAAAATAACATAAATGAAAAAAGATAGCTATGCACCTTTTCTATCACCAACTAAAAATATTATATATGTGTTGGAAAATAATTGTCAAGAGAGAAAAAAAGAAGTTATGTTTGTTGAGACGGAATTGAAATGAGAAATTCGTGATTCAAACTTATTGCTACGTACTAGTCCTAATTTGGTAATAGAGATGTTTGAGAATTCATTTCCTCCCTACTAACGAGCTCTAACTCATCTAGTACTGGCGTACTGCTTACTTCTCCTAACATAGAGGTCGGGTGCTCAAAGTCTCACTAGAGACATCCTGGACATTACAACTTTCAATAGAAAGTTCGGATGTTCAAGTCTTTTCAGAAGCAACGTTGTTGTTCAAGTCTTATCCAAAGGCCCCATTTAGCTACTCACTTATCTTAACGAAGAAGTCAAGTGTTCAAACCCTACCAGATGCACTCTGATACCTCACTACTCTCAACCAAGAGGTTGGGTGTTCAAAGTCTCACCAGAGGCACCATTTATTCTAGCCACACCAAAAGGCATCATATATCAATAATTGTGATCTTTCAAGGCATTAAAATAATAAAAAATAAAATTAATGTACGGTCTATATCCCCTCCAATCTTTAAAAAAATAGAGAATTATTTCCCCAAATACTCCGATGTTGAAAATTTCTAATTAGTTGAAGATGATATGGTAGCGTGAATGAGGAAATTATGAAATTTACAAATTTGTTCGAGTTTGTTGCTTTGAAAATTGTTGATCCTCAATATGTTGACAAGGTTAAAAATTCTACTCCTATTGATTTCCTTGGGATTGAATTTTTTCTTACTTCTAGCAAAATTGAATTGTTGAAGTATTGTGAATTACTTCATTTAATGAATTTCAAGCTTTGATTGGTGAAGAAATATTAAATTTTATTAAAGGATTAATATATTATTTGGTCCCTGAACTAAACACTTTTCTTTTTAATGGTGCTACATGTTGCAATTTTTGAACTCGACATTTTCACTCCCATTTAGTCCCTAGCTTCGTTATCATTACCATTTTCGTTAAATTTTCATTAAATTGACAAGTTTACCCTTAGTAATGAAAAGTAGGATGTGATCTAAAATTTAAAAAATAAGAATCTCACGTGTCCACCACCCCACCCCAAACAAGCACAATTTTTCTTATATTTTTCTTTCCACATGTCCCCGCCCACCACACCCACCTTCTTCCTTTTCCTTCTCTTTTCCCACCTTTACCAACATCACCACCACCATCGTTGCTGCCCCTCCACAACGGCACAACCCAAATCCATGGATTCTTTTTCTTAGCCAACAAAATTGAAAACAAACTCAAACGAAGGAAAAACCCCAACCCCACCCCCACCATACATACAGAAGCTGTCGATTAAACTAAAATTCCATAACAAAGACCAATTTCGAGGCTGCCGAATGACTCCAGTAACGCGAAGAAGCCATTCCTTCCCTTCCCTACCGCCATCTGCCAGTGACTCCATTCTTCTTCTTCGGTCGGGGCTACCTAACCCTCAGAGGTTCTCAGTCTCGTACTTAGCGAAAAAGCATAAAAGAAGCAATACAATGAAAAGGATGAAAAAAGTGAGAAGGAGGCATTTGGTCAAAAAATCAAAAGAACCCTCTACTTCACTTCTGACCGCCCAATCTAGTACACTAGTTAATTCAAGGCCAACAGGGTCCAAGTTTTTTTTATCTAAGGCTTCGAATATGGAAACCCAATGGTTTATACTCAATGCTTGATATGATGTGGGTTTTCCGAATTGACCAAGAACCACAGATTCTCCAAAAAAATACTGAGAATCTAAAGCTTGACCCACTTTCTTCCCATTAGAACCATTAAATTTTCCAAACCCATTTTCGAAAACCGAAGATCTAAAATTCCCACAAGTATCACTATACACGCCCTTACAAAAAGGACTACGCACTTGGGGAATTTTCAACTCACAAACCCACATGAATTCTCAAACCCAATTTAGAAAATCGACAAAATGTGAAATCAGTGTTTGCGAGGTTGAGGAATGATGAGAGAAAAATTGACGATAACTTTAAAAAGATGGCCGTAGATTTAGAGAGAGGGGGGCTTTTCTTTTTTTTTTTTTTTCTATTTATATTTTACTTTAGGTTATTTTCCATCTCAACAATAAATTGACACGTAGATGTTTATCAAAATTAAATAAATATACATTAGTCTCTTCCAAAAAAATTAACGTCTCTTCCAAAGATAATGTCACGAATGACTCACTTGAAACCCAAAGTTGAGTTGAAAAACCACCGTAGGAAATTTTCAACATCAGTTATCATTTAAATAAAAATGGTAAGTTCAGGGACCAAATTATATATTAATCCTTTATTAAACTTGATGTTGATGGTTTGATAAAATCCATGGTGTTGTCAAATGCATGTGCTATTGAATATGTTGGATTGGAAAAATACGATATTGAGTTTGAAGATGAATTGAATGCATGAGACAACATAGTAGATCATTTTGATAGTAAGGAACAAACTAACAAGTTATATACCAAGAAATTGTATGCAAAGTATAAAGTTTGTCTCAACCGCAAGTGAAGATGAAGACCAACTATCAAACACAAGTGACAAGCCAAGAAAATGCGTTGGTAATTACTTATCTATTCCTACACGTTAGCATTGGTACCAGAGTAAGTAATTCAATATTAATATTTTTAGTTTCTTTCATAATACTGAGACTTAATTTTTAGAGATGAGATTTCATAATGTGTGAGGTCTCAGGTTCGATCCCTTCCCACGCCCCCCTTAAGAGAACAAAAAAAAAAAAAAAAAAAAATACGAAGATAAAGGATCTGTTTGAGGTATTTTTGCGAGTTTCCATCAACTAATTGAAGTGCAGCATTATAAGTTGGTTTCTCATTGATGGTCACGATGACAACTCCAATTAGGCCTTTCAATAGGGTTTCTAATTTGCATTAGTTATAGGGTAAATCGGTGATAAATTTTACTCCATTCGTTTTTGGATAAAGAGTTTACGTTTAAAAGTCAATTTTTTTAGAAAATGTAATTTTTAGTAATTCATTAATAATAAAATAATATTTTTATGTCTTAATTTTTAAAAGTGAACTTTTTAAGTGAAATATCAAATAAAAAGTGAAATAATGAACTATTCGCTCATAACGGAGAGAGTATTTAAATGTTGAATAATACTCTATGATATTCATGCTTGAAAAATATAATAGCTAAATAATATCTAGCGAGTATTAGAGTCGATCAAATGATAATATTGATTGAGAAACATCTCAAATAAAAGACTTTTTGACAGAAGCATAAGGAGTCAAATGTACCTGCGTCCATGCATGATGTCTGGCGTGACCGATTGAAAGTCATATATGTAGGAGACCAAACCATCTAATCAAACGGGTGTTTGGCATGCGTGGAACTGTGGAAGACATTCTCAAGAATGAGTTGCACCAAACCAGCTGTTCTCTCCTTCAGTTCAACATACTCCATACTCCATTGATATTGCCCACGTCAGTTTATGTGATTTTGAATTTTAGATTCGTGCTCGTGCATGCACCGAGTTAGAGATATTATCTCATTGTTTCGAACAAATGATCTATTATTTTATTTTTGGATGTTTTATTTAAAAAATTCACTTTTAAAAATTAAGGTATAAAAGTGTTATTTTATTATTAATGATATATTACTAAAAGTATAATTTTTTAAGAAAATAGGCTTTTAATCGGAGACTCTTTATCCGAACGGGAGGGGAGAGTATGAGTTAAATAAGACTAGTTAAGCCGTAGATTAAGTGAGACGAAGTTATTCAAACTCACTTCCATTACTAAACTCATAATAAGTCATATCTCTTCGTTTGTAATCTATCTTGCATTCCCAACAATATAGCCTTGAATCATCAGGTTTGCCCTGAAAGTTGAACTTCTGGATTAAGCCTACCATCAAGTCTATCTTTGTGTTGTGCACTTAATCTTTTTTTTTTGGGAAGTCTTCTTCTCTGGGCAAAGAGTATAAATCATGCGTTAAACAACAAAAAGTAATGATGGGAACAGAAAAGCAAAAGAAAATTTAAGAATCCTTCTACGTTTTGCACAAATTAATCACCGCTAGTTATAAAGCACATGCTCCATACAAGTTTTTTTTGGTAATAATATTATTATAATTTTTTAATATAATATACATTTCTTCTTTTGGTAATAGTAGTAGTATAATTTTTAAAATTTTAGGCATTATGATTTAAATGTTGGCATATAAAACCAACATCATTTTCTAACAAATGTGGATATATATATATATATATATATATATATATATATATATATATATATTATTAGTAATAATAATGGAAATCTTCTAATCAATATGAGATACATCTATTCTATTAATATTTAATAATAATAGTAAAAGTCTTCTATTTTAATAATTTTGAAAGATACACCTATTATAATAATAATAATAATAATAGAAGTCTTTTATCTTAAAACTTTTGAAACCAATATCATTTTCTAAAAAATGTGAGATACATCTATTCTATTAATAATAATAATAGTATAAGTCTTTTATATTAACACTTTTCAAACCAATATTATTTTCTATCTAACGTGAGATATATACATCTCTTCTATTATTAGTAAAATAATTTTATCTAAAAATTTTTTAATTAAAATAACTATTTATAACCAATGAGGAATAAATCATTTTTATTGGTAAGATTTTACCTAAGGACTTTTAAAGTCAACATCAACTTCTAACAATTGTGAATATATATCTTCTTTTGTTAGTTTAGTAAAAGTCATTTATCTAAATACTTTATAAACTAACATCAATTTTCAACCAATGCTTGTTGCATCATTTTTATTGGTATACGTAATTATAGTAGAGATGCATCTTACCTTGATTATAAATTAATGTTGATTTTAGAAATCATTAAAGTACTCACCTAATACTTATTGAAAAATTAGTGTTTTTAGTGGAAGAAATTGTGCAACTTGAGGCATGAATTTCTTTACGTGTCATTTCTTTGTTGGCAAAAATAATTGTGCAAATGTGTTCTACTCCGTAAAAGTATCAAAATGATATATTTATTTATCTAAATCGAGTTTTGGATGAATAACATATTAAGGCTTAATGTATAGTGTTAGAAGTGGGTCATTAGAATAAAGTACTCACTCAATGTCAATATAATAATATTATCTCATATTTGTTAAGAAATGTTGAAATGATGTGGGTAATAAAAACATGGTATCAGAGTCTATGGTTTAGCAAAAACAATAGTTCAAATCATTCCACTTACATTTATTCTAAAAATATTACAAATGATATATATTCCTATATAAAAGTGCACATTTTCACGTTTACACGTGAGAGAGAGTGTTAAAGATAAAATTCATGTGATTGATATAGTGTGCCCATGCGACTAGGTTGAGAGAGTTGTGTTCCAAAACTTTCAGGTGTCGTTTGCTAGCTAGGATTAATGTTATATAGGATTAATAAGACAAGTTATTTGATGTTTGATACACAATAGATGGTCGGAACTAATAGTATGAGTTACCTGAATAACTTCATTATCCTCTCACTATTAATATCAAGGGAAAGTATGGTATTATTAGCGCCCTCACTAAAAAAAAATTATGATTAACATTTCTTATCTTAAAACTACATCTGATATACAAGTGAGGATTAATAGCGATGGCACTAATAATACTGATATTAATAATATTAGTTATCCCTACCTGACTACCAAACGAACCCTTAGAGCATTACTAGTGAAACCGTAGATTTGATCATATGAAGGTTGAATAATTAACACTCTCAATCATATGTGACAAATTTTCTCTTTTCATTCACATTCAATTAAAACAAACTTCTCAAATGTAAATGTAAATTTGATCTTATGTGGCATGCATCTCACCACTAAAATGAAATTTAAGAAAAAAAATAAAAAATAAAAATAAAATAACCAATAGAAAGAGCTTTTAAAAAGAAAAATGTTGACTAAAATATATTCACACCCTCAAAAAAATGTGAAAAATTGACATTGTTATCAACTATGTAAAAAATATTTAGTTGACACATTATACCACACTCCCTCATCCGTACAGTTGCATTGTAAATGTTTTTTTCTTTCGAAAAGTGTATGTCATATGTGACTTCTAATTTCTTCTACATTCACATTCACATTAGTGATGCTCTTATCTCTCTTAATTTATATCGAGTTTCCTAATTTATTTCGGGTTTTAAGTTTTAACTCCTTTCAGTGTTGGATTTGTTTAGGGTTTTGGTTTTCGTTTATAGTCTCTTAAACTATATCCTTATTTTTATTAAGGGTGAAATTCAGGCGAACTTTTTGAACAATTTCCAACCTCTTTACTCCCCTATACTATTTGTAAACGTGAAAAGACAACTTTTATATAAAATGTCGATTATACCCTTAATGAACCGATCACACACGATGAAACATCAATTCATGCTTGGCAATTTCATGCACCAAAAGCAAAAGCCTTTTAACGAGCTTCAGATTAGTTGTGACTAGGGCTGGTGATTGAATGAGTTGTGTCGGGTATGTATTGGGTCGAAACGGGTCGTGCCCTATTATAACCCGCAATAGTGATGGGTCAGCACGGATCGACCCGTTTCAACCCATATTTTTCATCAAAAAACTATATCTTCATAACAAAAAACAAAAAACAGATCGAAATAAGTAACGGGTTCAATCCGTTTTAACCTGACTCAAATCGACTCGTTAATTTTTTTAGATCAAAATGAATAACATGTTTCGACCAAAAAAATTAACGAGTCAAGTAATTTTCAAATCAAAATAAGATTTTGGATTGTAATTAGCAGCCTATCTGTAGCCCTTACTCTTCTTCGGCGGATCTGTCAAAGCCCCTGCCGCTTTCCTCCTGCCAAATCTTTAGAGACATGGAATAACATTAATTAATCTTATTAAAAAAGGTTGGGTTGTCGAGTGATAGGGGTGATGAGTGGAGCTCCACACAACGAGCAAAGAGTAGAGCGACAAGCAGCAGTTTCGTGTTCGTGTTGACGGCGGCCATATTCTAAAAATAATTTTATGAAAGAGACAGCAATTATTCCTATTTTTACTTTATGGTTGTTCAATTTTATTAAAGAAATACATTGGGTTCTTCTCAAGTCATGTCTTGTTCCTTACGCATTTGCTACATTTGTAATTGTAACCCATGCATGTTACGAAATTTGTAATGCTTACCACTTATAGAGCAGTGAGCAACACTTTGAGCATGGCAATTTGTAGGAAATTAAAAACCTAATCTTTATATGACCATTTAACCCCCCCCCCCTTTTGTGCTATAAATTAAAAACTCTACTATTTCTGTCAAACGGGTTATATAGATTGGATTAAAGTAGGTTACGTTTACGTACTGGTTATAGCGTGTCAGAACTCATTTAATTAGTGAATCAATTGGATTGTATTAAGATGGGTGTGGGTAAACCTGCTTCAACCCATTCTATTTTCTAAAAAAATATCCTCAAATAATTTTACTAGTTTATACTAAAAATTAAATTTCAATAAACATTCCAATAACTAGTCTAGCCTAATGGTGTTAAGATATTAATGGTTCAAGTTCAAAACTTCACAACAAAAAAGTTACATAATTATTTATTTTATTAAAAAAAATAGATTGTAAGTGGCGGTGATGGTCGGAGGTGGTGATCGGTGTTGGCCTCGTCAAAGGTGGTTTCTGATGGCGGGGGTGCCGATGGCCGGTGGCGATGGTGGTTGGGTGGCGGGGTGGGGGTAGCCAGAGGTCGGGGCCGACCTTAACATTTTGGAGGCCATGTGTTAATTTAGAATTAGGCCTTAAAATTGATAAAATACAATTACCAACATCTAAAAATATATTACATTCATGTTATTATCATATTTTTAAAAAATATTACAAATAAAGTACCAAAATTCTTAAAACTCTAACCGTTTTCGAACTTTTACTTGAAAAGTATTGAGCCAAATCTTCACTTAGGTCATAATTTTTCCAAAAAATTATTCTGAATTTATATTAATGAACCAAATCTTCATTATGTTATTATCATACTAAATTAGTGTATACATACATACATACATACATATGTATATGTATATATATATATATATATATATATATATATATATATATATATATATATACACACACTACATCCGTCTTTAAAAAAAATAAAAATTTCATTTGATAAGTAACATTCTTTTAAGAATGTTACTTTATATGCTTGTACCTTTAATAATTAATATTATAATTCTATCTTTTTAAAGAGATTAAACTATATTTTGGGACACACCAAAAAGGAAAGATGAAAAAAAAATGGTGAAATTCGGGCTGGTCCCCTTTTGTGAAATTGTAACCGAAAAGTTCATGATTTTTTTTCAATCGCTAAAGTAGATTTTGGGGATAAAATGACGACGATAACTTTAATGAACAACAAACGCAAGCATAAACCACATAAACCGCGCGCCCATATAAAACACTAAGGCCAAATTGGAAGATACTATGTCTAATTAAATAACACCGAAACATAATAGTTTTATGAATGATTCCTAATTTTATGAACGATGTTTAATTAATATAAAGCATCGAAACCGAATTTGAAGATACATGTCTAATTAAATAACACTAAGGTAAAACAATTTTATGAACGATTCATTATTTTATGAACGATGGTTAATTAATATAAAACACCGAGGCCGAATTGGAATTAGAAGATACGATGTCTAATTAAATAACACTGGTGCCCAATTTTTAATTAAGAAATACGTGTATTTTTTATAAATTAATAACTACGCGCCAATATAAAAAATCGAGGCAGGATAGAAGAATTTGATGTCTAATTAAATAACACTGGTGCTTAATTTTTAAATAATGACACGTGGCCATAATTTTATGAACGATTCTTAATTTTATGAACGATGCTTAATTAATATAAAACATCGAGGTCAAATTGGAAGATACGATGTCTAATTAAATAACACCGATGTAGAATAATTCTATGAATGATTCCTAATGTTGTGAACGATGCTTAATTAATATAAAACACCGAGGTCGAATTGAAATTGGAAGATACGATGCCTAATTAAATAACATCGATGCAGAATTGAACATATATTTAAGAATAAAAGTTAACAACGACGCACCAATAAAACCAACGACGCTCAAAAGTTATACCAAATTTATTGGTCAACGAGATTTTTGCATTCAACAGGCTTCCTCATGTTTGTCCAATTGAAGAAAAAGTCGAAGCTCTTTTTCAAGAATACGAACAGCTGAGGATATATTAAAAAAAGATTTTCCAATTCCTAATCTATTTGGTATCGAGACAACTAAAAAAGGTAGCATGTGAAATGAAAGATTCATTCGAGTTCAAGTTGTGATTCATGGCTGATGATGACAGAAGATAAAGACATATATTTTGAAGAAGACGAATGAGTGTATTATTGGAAGAATTTTACAAAAGTTCATTTTTTCAGTTTTAAAAAAAATGGTAGCTGAGCGGTTATAATTTCCAAAAAGAGGACAAACCCGTAATTATTCATTTTTTTGTTAGTAATCGAACATGCGGCTCGGCCCGGTTCAACGTATCTGCCCACATGGACGCGTTGAGTCCTAATTATATTATTGGTAGCTAGTGTCTTAATCGAATGAGATTAATTTGAGATTGACATAACTTAATCTACAAATAAGGTTTCTTGTGTGATAATAATATACATATGGCAAGTAAAAGGGTTACAACTCTAACACACACTACACACATAATAACACACAACAATTGCAATATTTTTTCCTCTCTTTCTTTCTCCTAAAATATTCTATCTCTCTAAATACTCATTTTAAATTTAACCATCAAGAGACTTAGGTTTGCGACGTGAAATAGTTATTGATTTTTATGCTACGCGTTATCAATCCGACTAGAAAGAATTACATGGTATATTGTTCCTTGTGTACGTGGTTCGTAATGCAAGTTAAAGTCTTTCACTTTGCTCTAGGGTACGAATTCACACGAGGTAATCCGTGAATCCTCTTCTATAATGAATTCGTTACGCTTGCTTTATTTTGGAACGAGAGAATATTTAGAAAGTTGTGCAACAAATAGAATTGAGTCTCCTTAAATTTGGAGCCTTGTTCACGAGTCCATGTTGAACATGGGTAGGACTGGCCTCGTCTGAGATGGTGGCGACGACGGAGGGAGTGGTTGATTGATTTGTCGAGTGTTTGACGGGTTAACACAAGTTCACGGGTCTAACCCGCCTTAATCCGTAAATTTTGTTGGGTTATGATGGGTAACCCGTCTTAACTTGCTTTGTTAATAGGTTGAGTTGGACGGATTCACGGATATATCATAACGAACGATTCATGATTGACAAAGCTATTTTGGTTCTATTTAATTTTTAGCAATAAGTTGTTCTTGCCTTTCTTTGACCAAACTCTAAAGTTCTTATGTAAAGCAAAACGAAATAAGCATGATCCCAACCCAATCCATTCGATCGTAGAACTATTTACTCGATTGCAAACATTTCTAGAGCACCTCTAACAAAGGGATAAATAGTCAATTTTGACAAAACTTATCGTCAATCTCTAACAGAGGATCAAATAGTCAATTTTGAAAGAACTTATTATCAACCTCTTTTAGATTTGAATGGAAGAACGTGCATCAGTATCTTAATTCAAACATGGGTTTAACTTACACTCCATGTTTTGAGAAATATTTACCATCTAAAAAAGGGGAAAAAGTGTCTTTCCGAAAAGAGAAAAACACTTCATTTAGGAAAGAATGGGAAGGAGAATCTCGGCATTATCCTCATGTGTTAGAAACCTACGATTGTAAGAGTATCCACAATAGTTGAACCCTAAAACGCCTTTTTATATGACCCTCTAAACCTTTTTAGAGGTCCTTTAAAAAAGTTTCAACTCCAATGAGTACCATCTATATAACCCTTTGAATTTGTGACATCTTAACTAACAAACCTAACTACTATTTCTACTTTTTATTTTTTTTATTTTTCTACCGTAATTGAAATAAAATATTTATACTTTTAAATTTTATATTTTATGAAAAATATATTATATGGTTTGATTATATCAATTATTTTATTTAAATAAAGTTTTGTCACGCTTTTTAATATTATCAATATACCCATAATTTTAAATTATAAATAGTAAAAAAGAGAAATGATAATGCAAAAAATACACTAAATTAATTGAAAAAGAAAATGGGAAAAATGGGAAAGCATATTATCATCAAAGTGATGATGTGAGTTGGGTTGTTTATTTAATTCATAGGTTCTCCACTCTAGCATATCAAAATTTTGGCCAAAAACAGGATGCTTTGATCAAGCCAAAAAAATTCAGTTTTTACCACCTTCTTTAAATTATTGGAACAAAATTTTGAAATGGAGCAAATACTAGAAAGAAGACCAATGAAGAAGGAGATAAATGGGGGAGAAAAAACAAAGAGATGAATGGAGGTCGGTTAATACTCACTCAATAAATTGGGGGAAAGTTAACTTTTTTTAGAAATAGGATGTTCACTGTAGAGCTAAAATAGGTGTTAATAAAAGGAACACAGTGCTCTAAACGACCTATTGGTTGCCTCCTTTATGTGAGACATTAAAGTCCACTTCTGAAAAAAAAAAAAAAAAAACTTTTATATGAAAACTAATTTCTGCAACTTATTGTAGGTCCACTTCTGACATCCAAACGTAGGCTCAACTATTTCGCTACCAATTGTTGGTCTTTTTCAAAGTTAGTCACAACGCATTATTTGAATGACGTGATGTGACGCATCAACTGTATACCAATACTTTAAAATTGTTTCGAATCAAGGAAAAATCATCAAATTGATTATATTGATACTTTCTTCCAACTTTAAATCCCTGAAATTTTAAAATCTTTTTAAAAGGTATAAAGGAAAGAAAATTATCATTTTTATATCTTACTATTGGTTGTGAACAATGAGTCACACAGGATGTTAATTGTGTTCTCTAAATACTCTATATATAAAATAATTGGTTAGTTTTGATTGAACGGTACTTATACAAATAAAACATATTCCCTCTGTCCCTAAATAATCATCCTAGTTGATTTGGCGTACAGTTTAAGAAAAAAACAATTGATTTGATTATTTATATTGGTTTAATGTGTAGTTTTTTTTAAAGCTCATGTGTATGTGGTCCATAATTAAAATAAGGTAAAAAGTAAGGATAAAGTGATAAAAGTGATGTTTTAAAAAAATAAGTTTCAAACTTGACAATTATTTTAGGACGGACAAAAAAGTAAAGAAAGACGATAATTTAGGGACGAAGAGAGTATATGACATTGACACACAGGTAAAATACTCTCTCATTTTCATATGTTGTCTAACTTTTTTATTTTTAGAAAATATTTTAAAGTTTTTGGCCAGTTAGAATTATAATAAACATTAATTAACAAATGTTCTATTATGCTATGCCCCCAACTAAATAAAGTATTTAAAAGAAACATTAAAGTAAAGAGTATTAATTACATAAAGAGTATAATAAGTGGAAAGTCAAATATTAAAATAATCCTTCCAGTTCATGCCAAGTCCACTATTCTTTTTGGTATAACTCTATGCCTTCAATCTTCATAGTCATTAAAATTTACCATCAATATGTATTATACATATGGTGACTATGCTATACTACCTCCGCTTCATTTTTATTGATCTGCTTTATTTTTTTTAATTGTCTCAAAATTATAGAGCTCTTTAAATTTGAATGCATATTTATTAACTAATTTCTGATCAATGGTAACAGATGTTCACTTGACAAGCATAAGTCTCTGCTTTCCGTTTATGAAAATTGCTAAAAAAAAGTTGCTTCATCTCTGCTCCGGCCTACAATCTACTCTACCACCTAATCGTGTTCTCTTGACTAAGCTGCAAGGAAAGATTGTAACTTGAATGGGAAACTTTCTAACTACGGGTAAGATCAACATTCAATCTCAAAATATTAATCACATTCTTCATCCGCCGAATTGAGGGAGTCAGTCAACAAGTCCCATTGGGTGTCTTGGATGGTGAACTTGGAATTCAATCTCTTTACGATATTGTTCAGGCTTACTCTGTGAGTTTGTGGTGAAAATTCCCAACTCAAAATATTCTTTGGTCTCGATTTATGAAAGCTAAGTACTGCCCTCGAATGCATCCCACTCAGGCTACAGGTAAAGGATCTCATGCTGGCAATTTTGATGTCTATAAGATCTATTGCAGAACCTTATATCCACCGGCTTACAAGTGCATGTATTATCTATTTAATTTGGGATCATAATTGGCTTGTGGATGTGAATCTATATAAACCAGCGGACTGCTCTCTTAACTTGGTGAAGGAGCTGTTTGCTAAAATTCTGCTCAATTATTTGCTGATGTGCAAAATATTCTTCCTCCTGCTACGGTCCAGGCTATTCTAAATCAAGGGTGATCACGCCACAATGATGGGGTAACTAAGTTGGCGATCCACATAATAGATCAGAGCTGAAGTGTTGATACTTGTTGTCCACGTAATGAACTGGGATACTTGATGTATCAAAGAGTTTAGGATATCTGGGTTTGTTCTCTCTTAACTCTGTGACTTGCGCTGTCCGTGACCTCTTATGACCTGAAATGAAACTACCGTTAGGTTGCAACATGGCCCAAAATTTTAGAGGGCCTAATTTTAAAGAAGTGTAGGCCAGATTTTAAAAATATATTATATACCACGTAACTTAAAAGCATAATTGTCTTCTTTGCTCAATGGAAATTGTAGTGTAATTAAAATGCATAGGTCATGAGTTCAAGTCACAACCATGCCTTTTATTTTATTTATTTTAGATCCACTATCTTCTTTGTCAAGCTAATTTCCTGTCCATCCATCTCTCATAGCTTAATTATTACTTTTCAAGCAAAAAGCAAGTTTTTTTTGTTGTTGCTATTTGACTCATTTTTATTGCTTATGTTTATTTAATTATTAACTTTATTAGTGATCGTGTCTATTTTTTAACTTGAATTTTTAGTACAAACATGTTATCAAGAAAATATCTATCCAGAAGTCAAAAAATAAAAAGATTGATGAGGTATATCATTTTTGTCATAAATTGTTTAAATCGATGCAAAATAGTAGTTTTCAATAAAATTTTAATGCTTATTTTTCTTATACATTTATAGGTGTTGTATATTTTCAATACTATGAACGATAAAAAGTCAAAAAAAATTATTCGTCTAAAAATTCTTTTTTTATATATTTTTAGGGGGCCTTTTCTTTTCTTTTCGTTCCCCCAAAGTTCGGTTAGGGTACCATGGGTTGTCCCAACTAAAGCCCAACGGTGTGAGAGTCAGTAATCAGGAAATATATGTATGCCGGAGCTAGGCGTTCTCTTAAGCTTCCGGTGATTGTTTTAGATATGCTTTGGCTTGAATGCTTGTTATTGAACGTGAATACCTTCGATAAAACTTACCTTTTCTTGAAGGAAAAAGTTTCCTTTAATAGTAATTGTCCTTTGGAGATCATGATTAGAATATGGGTCTCATGACATAGGGGCCTATTAATTGCTGGTCGACTTGCTGGCAATTCCTTACTGGTTGATAGTCTATATGTAGCCTTCCACGTAGGAGGACCGTGGTGGGGTCCCTTCAATAGCCCCCGAGTTTCCAAGTGCGAGGATTTATCCTTAGCTTGGAAAGTATGTTTTGGATTTTTCACTTAGTTTATCGAGCATTGTTGCTCCTTCGGTTGCTGCTCCCTCACTTGTGGTCGTTCTCGTTGTCAACTGTTGTTGCCCGATCATGCTCGAGTAAGTCCTGAATTGAGGATAAATTCGAACATGATAGGGGAATTATATGGGGAACTGATACACCGTTTGTATTAAATAGTGCGGTTATCGAAGGGTCGTAGGTAATCATTTCGGTTTACTGTTCATAATTGTGATGCCGTCATTTTTCAAAAAGTCGTCGGTTTGTGCGCGCGGTCAGGCACGATACTCGCCACGTGTCGCCTCAATAATGGTTAAGTAGGATCCGCGTGTTTTTATTTCGGGTTGACCCGACATTCTCAGGTCGTATAAAAAGTGGTTTTTCCAGCTTCATCCATATGTTTCCAACAACTCTGCTGCATTTTCCCTCCCATACAATCGTATCCTGAAGACAAAAACTTTTCCCTTTGCTATTTCTCTCGTTTCTTGCTACCTCCGGCTGTTCCTTTACCTTACAATCTAGTTTCTCAGGTTCACCTCCTTCTTCCCTTTCTATTAAAGTCATTTTCGTGATTTTTTAGTCTGGTTTTGAGTGTGAACCAGGTTTGTCAGTTTTTCAGGTGATTTCGCTGTCGTTTTTCCGTTGTTTTGGTGTTAACCCCGGTGGTTGTTTTGGTTTCAGGTCCTCGGTCTTCTTTGCTCCTAATTCTTGCTCACATGTATTTGCCTATTTTCTTCCTCGCTCTTTACTGTGTAGTTTCTAGGTTTTGCCTTAGTTTCATGAGGAATGTCCGCGCCTTTACATCTAGTGCATCCTCTTCGACCTCGACTTCTTCCTCGGTGAGTTCCTCTACTTTGTCGCGGTCTGGGATGAGGACCAAACACGTAAGCCCGGATCTCGTTTATGCTCGGTGTCCCCTTAGTCGTAGGGTATACTTCCAAACAGATGGGGCATGGAGGATCGTCCTACCAGCCGAGCTATGACCCTTTTGGTGGAAATGGGGTATAATATGGAGTGTTTGCCGGTTCTCCCCAACGAGGATTATCAAACCGAGGATCTCCCAGCTGGGACCGTCATGATGGTTTGCAGGGATAAGGAAAAAGCCCTTAGGTACTTGTTTAATCAGTATTACCAGGAGATTGTCGTCGAGGAAGTTGTAGCCGCCAACAGGAATTTGGCTCGTGAGAAAAGGGGAGAAACATCCTCAGCTGCTGCTAGAGTCGATGAGGGTTCTTGTGGTGTCGAGGACGCACCACTAGCTCACCGAGTGCTCAGAGAATGGAGGAATAATATGTGCCCAGCGGATTTACTTGTTTGGAATGACAGTAAAATCATAGCCATAAGAAATTTCGAGGATTGGTTCCCCACAATGAGGCTGGATGAGCTTTGGAGCCGTCGGACGGATTCTACACCATGAGGTGGGTCTCCACTTACCACTTGACCCCCTAATCTGTGACCTTCTTAAGGAAGCTGGTGCCCACCCCCTCGACCACTCTCTGAATCTTGTGAGATATTTGATATCTTTCATCGCTTGTGTCCGAAACTTGGTTTTGACCCAACCCTTCCTCTCTTCAAGACATATTTTTGTGTGACCAAGTCTCTCAACCGGCTCCAATGCAAGCATCATAACCGAGGTATCAATCTGTTCACCAAGCCACCTGGGAAGACGGGGCATTGGGATGAGAAGGCCTTCTTAGTTGAGAGCAGAATTGGTTGGAATTTTCCCCCTCCTCGGAACATGGCTTCCGAGGTTAAATCTCTTTCCCCAGCTGGGAATCTGGACGAGTACGAGAGTCTGCTCGAGTAACTATTGAATCGTTTTGGGGGGTACACGAGGTTGAGCATGCTCGGGTCTTTTGCTGGAGCTCGGTTACCGAGGATGAAGTCTTACTGAGAATGGTCGGAATGTCCACCAAGAAGATAGAGGGCGTCGATCTTAGGTGTGAGGTTCCCAAGTAATCCAATATCCTGGGTGGTCAATGCACGAAAAGGATAGGTTTAAAGATGACTGTCCCCGATGCAAGGATGATTTGCTCGGTTACGAAGGCTATGAAAGTATTTGTTACTCATATTCTTTGTCGTCTTTCTTGATCTGTCTGTCTTTTTGTTCATAATTTTGACTTGTTTTTTCTTGTTGTTTCAGCCATGGTGTCAAATTTAGATCAAGTATCTTGGTGGAGTGCTAGGCAGACCCGAGGTGCTGCCCGACGAGCTGTGAAGGATGTAGCTGCTGATCCCAAGAAGGCCTATACCCTGCCCACTGATGTCCAAGGGGCTAGGTCCTCGGCCCTGCCTACCACCACGACTACCATAGCTCTTCGACGGGTGCCGCCTAAAGTTATCGTTGCTTGGAAACCCAAGTCCTCGACTCATGTTCCCGCAAGGAAAGCTCCTGCCACAACTACCAATCCCGCCTCCGTTGAATGCGCCCCAGCTCTCCTTATTGGCAAAAAATGACTAATCAATGAAGCACTAGTGGGCTCCGAGCGTAGCCTTGGGGACGTTTCTGCTCGCTCTCCTGTTGCCAAAAAACTGAAGGCCGTGGCTGTGTCTTCCTCATCCAGCGAAGACACCGTACCTTGGCTGAACGACGACTTCTGCTTCCCGACGACTCGAATGCCATGGAATCAATCCTGGCCAAATCATCTGGAAGTCCTCGCTCTGCAAAATATAGATGTGACCCAACGTGATGGTCCTACTGCCCTGGTCATGCAAGGAGTGGTTGTATGGGCCCAAGTGAAGGACTTGATTGGGGTTGCCAACTCTTTGCCTGTAAATGAGGCAATGGGCCGAGTAGGGCTCTGCGTGAGCAAGGTAAATGTTTCCTTTTTATTACTGTTTCCTTAACATAATATCCATCTTCTCATCTTTTCCTTTGTTTGTTTTTGTAGTTATTCTCCTTTGTCAACTCCTTGGGCGGTCGTTATGGTCGAGCAGAGGCTGAAGTAAAAAAGATAAAATCCAAGGCTCAAGTCGACCAGGACAAGATCGTGGTCCTTAAGGCTAGTTTGGCGTCTCTGGAAAGCGATCAAGCCAAGAAGACAGCCGAGCTGGAGGAATCTTCGGTCAGGATAGTTGCTCTGCCCAAGAAAAAGGAGGATGCCGAGCTCCGAGCAGGCGAAGCCGAGCAGAAGGCTGGCCAGGTCGAGCAAGCGAGATCCTTGGCTAAGAAGGAGCTGACTGAGTCCTCAGCGAGAGTTAGTGAGCTGGAGAGACGGGTTGCAGAGGTGACGGCCTCGACTTTTGAACAGTTTAAGGATATAGAGAATTTACCAACGAGGTCCTCCTATACTATGAACGAGGTATTCACCACATCCTCTGCCTAGCTGCTTCCTCGGGGGTTGCGCTTGGGACTATTGTTGACTGAGGGCAACAATGAGTTCACCGGAGAAGCTGCGAGGGAGGGACGTGAGATGATCCCTTTTGATGAAGGCGAGCTAAAAATGATTTTAAAAAAGGATGCTAATGTCGGGCTTGAAGAGGTGCCCTGCTGGGTTCTGGAATGCGCGCGCGCGCCTGGATAGGGGTGCGGCGTGCGATGATACTGACACCATCGCTCTCATTCTATCCTCCCTTTTTTTAGGGGAGAACGAAATTAAAAGTACGAGAGGAGTGTTGTCTAAGATAGCGCGTTGGAATGCGACTCGGTTGCCTTTAGTGGATTTTTGATCCAATATGGGAACTTTTGGGTTTCCCGCATCAAGTTATCCCTTGTTTAGGGGATACCAGGATATGGGAATGTATCACCCTTTCATTCCCATTTTCCCTTTTTTAGGGGAAAACGGAAAAGTGCAAAAGAGGATGTTGCAACGCCCCCACTATGGATTTTATAAAAATAGTCTTATGGCCTATTTCGATCACTATGGGAGCTTGGGTTTCCGCATCAAGTTATCCCTTGTTTAGGGATACCTGTGATATGAGAATACATCACCCTTTCATTCTCATTCTCCCTTTTTTAGGGGAAAACGGAAAAGTGCAAGAAAGGAGTGTTGCGAGGCCCCACTGGATCCAAAATGCTTTAGAGACGACATCTTTATTTTAAGGCAAAATAAAGCAAAACAAAAAAAAACCCAGAGATTATGAAAACGGGTTCGGAGGCTAAGTTACGAGTTGGGAAAGTGTTAGGCACCCAACTCGCCCTTTCGGTCTCAAAAATGGTTTTTTGGCTAAAGTATGCTTATTGTTATATTTATTTAGCAAATAAACAAAGCATTAAAAGACAGGAAAATAAAAGCAATCTGTGGCTACATTATTTACGGACTTGCAGCCATTTCCTTACAATAATTACAAATATATTTAAAAATATTTGGCCATTTAACGGCTTTTACATAATATTTTAACTCAAATAGCGGCATATTTGCTATATTTGGCCGGATTTAAAGAAAAACTTTAAAATAACGCCCTTAAAGGCTATTACCTTTTAGAGCGCGGTGTGCTCGCTCTGTCCTTCAGGGAAGAGGTAGTCTTTTTTGTTGTTGTTGTTGTTGTTGTTGTTGTGATTTGGGCAAAGTGACTGCTTATTTCGGATGGTTTTGGCTCGTTCACTCGGGCAGAATGACGACTTGTTTGTGGTTGTTTTGGCCTTTTTGGTTGGGCGGAATAACGGCTTATTTTGGGTGTTTTTCCGCCTATTACTCGGGCAGAGTAACGGCTTACTTTATGGTTTTTGGGCCGGGGAAATGAGATGGATACCTAACTAAAAGGCTAGAGATCACTTTTAACCGGTGGGTTTTTGTTTTGGCGGAGTTTGGACGGGGTTTCAAAGCTTTGTGGGCTAGACACTCCCTATCTCACTTCTCTCATTATATCAGCGTTATAAGAACGCGGAGGAAAATCTTCAGCGTTTCTTTGCGAGGATTTCTCCGTCTTCAGAAGTGATCCCAGCACCTTTATTTATAGGTGGGCAAGAGGACACATCGGGGATTAAAAATCCCTTCAGCGCTTATCAAAACCTTGTACACCAGCCTTCGATCATTGCACCGCAATTAGGAGGGGTAGCTTGGAGGGCGCGGACATACCCTTGGCTTGGCGCGACACCAGATGATGCTTTTGGCCGCGCCAAGTGACTATTCCACTTTCAATTTTGGCACTTTCACCCCTCGCACTTTACTGTTTCGCGCATCCTGCTTTTCCTTTCGCATTTTTGACTCATGTAACTTAACATTTGTTAAGTTTAAGCAGTTCTTGATATCACATGTCAGAGTCACATATCAGGGGTACGAAATTGGGGTGTCTACAGAGCCCCTCAACGATGGAGTCTACGGGTAACTCGAGGCTTACTGAGTAGACGAACATCGTTGATAAACAATAGACTCTCCAATTTCGTTTAATTAAAATAAGAGAGAAATGCAACAAGTAACAGTTATAATGCAACAGTTTATCATGCTAACCAAACTCCATAGCCTAGACATATTTAGTTGGTTATAACATGTTATCGTAGTTTTTAAGCAGATATGCAAATTAAGTGCTCTGATGGTCGGACCTACTAGTGTAGGCTGCCTACGTATTCCTTAATAAAGGAAATCAGACCAAACGTAGTTCAGGCCTAGCCAGAACAAGCATGTTGCAATGGTAACAAACAAGTGTTGTGATGGTCGTACCTACCGAAGTAGGCTGCCTACGTATCCTTATCCAAGGAATCAGACCAAACGTAGTTCATCTCTGTTGGGGATCAAGTGCTGCAATGCAGACAAGTGTTATGCGGAAAGATAGTTGTAATATCCATTACAACCTAGTGAAAATAGCGCATATCAAAATGCAATACCCATTGCATCGCAACACAAAACGCAATATCCATTGCGTCGCCACGAAACAAAATGCAATATCCATTGCATTATCACATAAAACAGATACAATATCCATTGCATCGCGACACAAAACGCAATATCCATTGTGTTGACACAAAACAAAATGCAATATCCATTGCATTAACACGGAAAACGGATGCAATATCCATTGCATCGCAACACAAAACGCAATATCCATTGCGTTGATACAAAACAAAATGCGATATCCATTGCATTAACACGGAAAGCAGATGCAATATCCATTGCATCGCAACACAAAACGCAATATCCATTGCGTTGACACAAAACAAAATGTGATATCCATTGCATTAACACGGAAAGCAGGTGCAATATCCATTGCATCGCAACACAAAACGCAATATCCATTGCGTCGACACAAAACTTAATGCGATATCTATTGCATTAACAGAGAAAACGGATGCAATATCCATTGCATCGCAACACAAAACGCAATATCCATTGCGTCGACACAAAACTTAATGCAATATCCATTGCATTAATACGAAAAACGGATGCAATATCCATTTCATCGTAACACAAAACGCAATATCCATTGCGTCGACACAAACTTAATGCAATATCCATTGCATTAACGGAGAAAACAGATGCAATATTCATCGCATCGCAACACTAAACGCAATATTCATTGCGTCGACACAACTTAATGCAATATCCATTGCATTAATAGAGAAAACAGATGCAATATCCATTGCATCGCAACACAAAACGCAATATTCATTGCATCGACACAACTTAATGCAATATCCATTGCATTAACGAGAAAACAGATGCAATATCCATTGCATCGCAACACAAAACGCAATATCCATTGCGTCGACACAAACTTAATGCAATATCCATTGCATTAATGGAGAAAACAGATGCAATATCCATTGCATCGCAACGCTAGATGTGATATCCATCGCATCAACATAGAAAGACAGATGTAATATCCATTGCATCGCAACACCGAATGCGATATCCATCGCATTACTTGAAAGACCGATGCAATATCTATTGTATCGCAACGCTGAATGCGATATCCATCGCATTACTCGAACGGATGCAATAACCATTGCATCGCAACGCTGAATACGATATCCATCGCATTACTAAAAGGACGGATGCAATATCCATTGCATCGCAACGCTGAATGCGATATCCGTCGCATTAACATGGAAGACGGATGCAATATCCATTGCATCGCAAAGCTGAATGCGATATCCATCGCATTACTCGAAAGACGGATGCAATATCCATTGCATCGCAAAGCTGAATGCGATATCCATCGCATTACTCGAAAGATGGATGCAATATCCATTGCATCGCAACGCTGAATGCGATATCCATCGCATTACTAAAAGAACGGATGCAATATCCATTGCATCGCAACGCCGAATGCGATATCCATCGCATTACTCGAAAGACGGATGCAATATCCATTGCATCGCAAAGCTGAATGTGATATCCATCGTATTACTCGAAAGACGGATGTAATATCCATTGCATCGCAACGCTGAATGCGATATCCATCGCATTACTAAAAGGACGGATGCAATATCCATTGCATCGCAACACCGAATGCGATATCCATCGCATTAACACGAAAGACGGATGCAATATCCAATTGCATCGCGCAATGCGATATCCATCGCATTACTCGAAAGACGGATGCAATATCCATTGCATCGCAAAGCTGAATGCAATATCCATCGCATTACTCGAAAGATGGATGCAATATCCATTACATCGCAACGATGAAGGCGATATCCATCACATTACTAAAAGGACGGATGCAATATCCATTGCATCGCAACGCCGAATGCGATATCCATCGCATTAACACGGAAAGACGGATGCAATATCCATTGCATCGCAACGCCGAATGCGATATCCATCGCATTACTCGAAAGACGGATGCAATATCCATTGCATCGCAAAGCTGAATGCGATATCCATCGCATTACTCGAAAGACGGATGCAATATCCATTGCATCGCAACGATGAATGTGATATCAATCGCATTACTAAAAGGACGGATGCAATATCCATTGCATCGCAACACCGAATGCGATATCCATCGCATTAACACGGAAAGACGGATGCAATATCCATCGCATTACTAAAAGGACGGAATGCCGCGATGTATGTGTTGTGATGCTAGATGAACGAGTGCTGTAAATCTCTATCAAATGAGTGCTGCAAAGGTAATTATCAAGTGTTGTGATGCGTGAGATGTCTCCTCAGGAACGCTGCCTTCGTCGGAGGACAAGAGCTTTCCCTCTGATCCGAGGTTGTATGCCTCTTAAAAGAAAGTTTTCCAGCATAGCGATTAATGTTTGAAATTCAATGTCTTCTCAGGTACGAAGTCTTTGCTGGAGGACAAAGCCTTTCCCTTGCCCCGAGGCTGTCTGCCCCGTTAGGAAAGTCTTCCATAAATGCACATAAAATGGGTAAAATGCCTACCTTTTCTTACCGTTGCTTTGCCTCTGCGATTGCCGCCGCTGTTCTTTGCGCTTCATCGCACTGGCCGAGATTTTTCTTTTCGTAGTTCCATTTTCTTTGAAATTTTTCCTTTTCTACTACAATTTTGGAAATTTCCTTCCTTGCTGTTACATTTTTCGGCTTCAGTTGGAAAATTATCTTTTGCTGCTATTTTCGGCCTTGGCTGGAAATTTCTTCTTTTGCTCTACTGCCGATTTTCTGGCTTGTTTGCCCCATTTGCCGGCTGATCTGCAGGGGATATGGACTTCACTTTTTGTAACTTTTGATGATGCTGTGGAGGATTTTTGGGAAGTGATCCTTGGCGAGATGCTGGCAGAACATTCATAGGCCGATGCGGCGGAAGACCTGATACGATGCAGCAGAAAGATGCAAGCAAAGGATGCAAGCATGCGAATGAAATTTTCCCTTTCTTTAAAAAAAAAAAAAAACTTTTGAATGTGCATGTGTACCATCTGTTTCTTAAACATGTTAAGACAAGATAAGGCAAGGTGATGGAAATGTAATATAAGAGCTTAAGATGTGACTTTTAGTTGGCTTTGGAGGGTTATGTGTATAGGAGTTGATATTTGAAATGGAGACGGATGATGTGTTGGGTAAGTTTTAAGTCTTTTGACTAGTGCATTATTCAAAAAAGGAATTCAACCGGGACTAGTGAGCCCTACTAATCAATGCCTCGGAGGAACCTTTTTTTTTTCTTTTCTTTTCCCTTTTTTTTTTGTTTGTTTGTTTTTTTTTTATTCGTGCTCTAACTTTTGCCTAGGCCGCCCTTTCGGGTTTTCAACCTAGCGAGCTTTTACCTTATAGGGAGCCAATCTTTCAGTGCATGTGAGGATGAGCTGCTTATTCTTGAGGGATCACGGCTTTGTAGCCTTTTCGCTCCTTCAGGCAAAGATGGAAGGGCTAAGAAGATACCTCTGGGGTTTGAAAGCCCCTAGTCCTGAATTGTTATGTATGATCTCTGAGTTGCTTGGCTTTTCTGGACTTCTCGCTTTCCGCACTTTTCGCTTCCCCGACCGTTTTCCAACTTTCTTTTCTTTTCTGGCTTCCCATCGGTCCTTCTTCTTTTTTTTCTTTTTCTTTTTTTTCCATCATTTTTCTCTTTTTTTCTTTTCTTGCTTTTTGCTTTTTTTTTCCTCTTTTTTTTTTTTTTGAGGTTGTAGACCTTGACATCTCAAAGTAGGACTTGCTAGATTTTTTTTTTGAATCAATAATGACCGATGCACTTATCAACTGGTGATGGTAATTGAAAATAATGGTGAGGGGGGAATTTCCTATCTTTACATGTTTTGGGAAACAAAAGACAACATATAGAAAAACCTTTCTCTTTTTTTTTTTGTTCTCTTTTTTTTTCTTTCTTTTTCTTTTTTTTTTTTGTTTTTTTTATGAAATGAGATGTAGTGATTACGTACCTCTGGATAGTCCTCTTAAGAGAGCAAATGATAATAGTCAAATTTTTTTATTTTTCAGCCCCTACAAATTTGTTAGTGGTACCAGAAAATAACAAGGATCCCAAAATTTATGAAAATTGACGCTAAGTTGAAAAGAGTTGTTTTCTGGAGATTTTATTTGACAAAAGGACATTTAAAGGTACAAAGAGTCTTTGGAGGTGTATATACAAAGGTATTCTAGGGTATTTTCCACGTTTTACTAGAGACAATCATGGGTGCGGCTTCTCAATGATTTGGCCATCAATAAGATCTTGGATGGCACTTCTGAGCTTATAACACTTATCAGTGGGATGGCCACTGCTACGATGATACTCACAATACTGAGAGTGGTCCCATGTGTCTGATAGCTTTGGTGGAGGCCGGTAATTTTCCATTGGCTTCAAAACCCCTTGTGCCATTAAGCCTTGGAAAATCAGGGACATTAGGGCATTCAGTTCATCGTAATGCCTTCTTTTTGCTCGGTCGGGTCCTATGAGGTTCTTGTTGGCATTACCGCTCCCTTCAACAGAGTTGGTAGATTTATCTGTTTCATATGACCATGGCACATTACTGTACTTACCAGGTGGAGGTGGAATTCTTTCTACCACGTTGACCTCTTCCGAAGACTCTTTATCTGATTCAGAGTTACAGAGTGAAATTGGGGGTGTATGTGCATCAATTTCTAGGGATCCCGTACGTATTTCTTCATCAATACGGACTCATATCTCCACTATTTCTTTAAAATTGCTATAAGGGAGATACCGCATGCGTTCTAGGTAAATGGGCTGGAGATTTTTGATGAACATTCTGCATGATTCAACCGGATCAGGTCTGTCCAAAGTCTGGGCGACTTTATCCTTCCATCTGGCTGCAAATTCTGCGAATGTTTCATTTTCTTTTTGGTGCATGCTTCAAGTTCCTGTTTATTTTCAATAGTGGTATTATTTTTGTACCTTTCTAGGAACCCTTCAGCTATTTGGTCCCAAGTGCCCATGGTGCTATCATTTGCTAGCATTAACCATTGCTTAGCAGCCCCTATCAAGGTAAGGTGAAAATTGGAGGTCATGGCTTCGAAACTAGCCCCTCTTGATTGCATGCCAGTAGAGTAAGATTTTAGGTGGGAGATAGGGCATCCAGTCCTATCGAATTTTTCTATGTCGGGCATTTTGAAATTTGGGGGTAGTATGGCTGAAGGTTTTAGCGTTAATGCCTTCATAGAAAATTTTTCTTTGTCCAGAACTTCGAGCATCATACTTTTCAAGTTCTCCATGTCTGTCACCATTTTGGTGGGAGGGGGAGTTGGATTTTGGTATACACTGGCTGGATTAGGAAAGACTGGATTAATTTCTGGCTGTGGTATTTGATAAGGATTTTGAGGAGGCGTTTGGTAAGGGTTCTGATAAGGATTTTGATTTTGGGTAGGATTTGGGTATAAACTTCTTTTTTTTGAAAAAAAATTTGAATCTATCTATTTTATTAATTATAAATTTGTTTTTTTAAAAAAGAATATTTTTAAATATACATGTAACGAATTTAATTATCATAATATGTCTATATATATATATATATATATATATATATATATATATATATATATTTAAACGAAATTGCTGCAAGATGGAGGATCATATCCACAAATATAGGCACGGATGTATAGGAACACAATATTCAAATGCATAAATTAATATAACAAGCATACTTTAGCCAGAAACAAAGAAAAACAAAAAAAAAATTTATTTTATGAGTCTAGCCCTCCATTTTATATAAAATAAAACGATCTCCCCAGCAGAGTCGCGACTGTGGGTTCCCGGGAAATGCGTCCGCGGCCCGCACGCCCTTGGATAGGGGTGCGCGTACGTGCGGATGCGAGATATCACTGCTCTCATTCCATCCTCCCTTTTTTTAGGGGAGAACGAAATTAAAAGTATGAGAGGAGTGTTGTCTAAGATAGCGCGTTGGAATGCGCTTCGGTTGCCTTTAGTGGATTTTTGATCCAATATGGGAACTTTTGGGTTTCCCGCATCAAGTTATCCCTTGTTTAGGGGATACCAGGATATGGGAATGCATCACCCTTTCATTCCCATTTTTCATTTTTTAGGGGAAAACGGAAAAGTGCAAAAGAGGATGTTGCGACGCCCCCACTATGGATTTTGTAAAAATAGCCTTATGGCCTATTTCGGATCACTATGGGAGCTTTGGGTTTCCCGCATCAACTTATCCCTTGTTTAGGGGATACCAGGATATGGGAATACATCACCCTTTCATTCTCATTCTCTGTTTTTTAGGGGAAAACGGAAAAGTGCAAGAAAGGAGTGTTACGAGGCCCCACTGGATCCAAAATGTTTTAGAGTCGCCATCTTTATTTTAAGGCAAAATAAAACAAAACCAAAAAAAAAAAAATCCAGAGATTATGAAAACGGGTTCGGAGGCTAAGTTACGAGTTGGGAAGGTGCTAGGCACCCAACTCGCCCTTTCAGTCTCAAAAATGGTTTTTGGCTAAAGTATGCTTATTGTTATATTTATTTAGCAAATAAACAAAGCATTAAAAGACAGGAAAATAAAAGCAAATACATCCGTGGCTACATTATTTACGGACTTGCAATCATTTCCTTACAATAATTACAAATATATTTAAAAATATTTGGCCATTATAACGGCTCTTTTACATAATATTTTCTAACTAAATCCGGGCAGCACAACGGCTTATATTTGCTACATTTGGCCGGATTTAAAGAAAAACTTTAAAATAACGCCCTTAAAGGCTATTACCTTTTAAAGCGCGGTGTGCTCGATGTCCTTCAGGGAGAGAGAGTCTTTTTTGTTGTTGTTGTGTTGTTGTTGTTGTGATTTGGGCAGAGTGACTGCTTATTTCGGATGGTTTTGGCTCGTTCACTCGGACAGAATGACGGCTTGTTTGTGGTTGTTTTGGCCTTTTTGGTTGGGCGGAATAACAGCTTATTTTGGGTGTTTTTCGGCCTATTACTCGGGCAGAGTAACGACTTACTTTATGGTTTTTGGGCCGGGGAAATGAGGTGGATATCTAACTAAAAGGCTAGGGATCACTTTTAACCGGTGGGTTTTTGTTTTGGCGGAGTTTGGATGGGGTTTCAAAGCTTTGTGGGCTAGACACTCCCTATCTCACTTCTCTCACTATATCATCGTTATAAGAACGCGGAGGAAAATCTTCAGTGTTTCTTTGCGAGGATTTCTTCGTCTTCAGAAGTGAGCCCAGCACCTTTATTTATAGGTGGGCAAGAGGACACATCGGGGATTAAAAATCCCTTCAGCGCATATCAAAACCTTGTACACCAGCCTTCAATCATTGAACAATGCGTTAACTGGGAGAGGGACTGTAGCTTGGAAGGCGTGGACATACCCTTGGCTTGGCGCGACGCCAGATGATGCTTTTGGCCGCGCCAAGTGACTATTCCACTTTCAATTTTGGCACTTTCACCCCTCGCATTTTACTGTTTCGCGCATCCTGCTTTTCCTTTCGCATTTTTGACTCCTGTAACTTGACATTTGTTAAGTTTAAGCAGTTCTTGATATCACATGTCAAAGTCACATATCAAGGGTACGAAATTGGGGTGTCTACAGCCCCCCACTCCTTGGTCTCAAGATGATATCTTTTTAATCAACGTTGTGCACAATGGTGAATAGGTGGATTTCGACCGTAGAGCTCAAGCTGAGACAATTTATGGGCGAGCTGTCCAACCGCGATCAATTTTTCGATGAGTCTTTTTGCCGCCGAGCAACGTGGTCTACCCTCCCCAGCTCGTGATGGCGAGGTTATTGACCTTCCTCGTGTCTGAATGGTGTAGACACCCCAATTTCGCACCCCTAGTATGTAACATGACATAAAATATCAAGACCTGTTAAAACATTAACAAATGTCAAGTTACAGGGTTAAAAATGCAAAAGGACAAAGCAGGATGCGCAAAACAGTGAAATGCAGGGTTTAAAGTGTCAAAAATAAAACTACAAAGCCTAAGTTAGCGCCACCCATGGATAAAGTGGGAGTGGCGCCAAGATTGATGATGGGTGGCGCCCAGTTTGCTCTACAATGCTCTACAATTCGCATAATGTTCAATTTCTTCGGCGTTGTGTACAATTAAATGAAGCAAGAAGAGAGAAATTGTAATCCCTGATGAATCCTCATCCCAGGCTATAAATAGAGCCTTCGGGGTTCACCTTCAGCACACCTTTCTTCCACGAAAACTCTCCGCGTCCTCGTTACGCTGAAGAAATAGAGAGCGAAGTGAGATAGTGAGTGATCTCTCCAAAGCCTCAAAACCCTGCCAAAACTCCTCCAAACTTAAAACCCACCAGTTAAAGTGAGCCTTAGCCCCCCAGCTAGGTTTCCACCCTATTTTCCCGGTCCAAAAATCGTGAAAAGAGCTGTTACTCTGCCCGATTTAAAAGGCCAAATTAGCCAGATATAAGCCTTTGTTCTGTCCAAATTCCACCAGTAACAAACAAGCAAGTGTCAAAAGGCAAACTGTTGCCCTGCCCGTTTCACGGGTCTCAAAGGCAACTCTTGCAAGCCGTTACTCTGCCCAAATCACAACAACAACAACAACAAAAAGACTCCCTCTCCCTGAAGGACAGAGAGAATAGTCTTTAAGGGCGTTAAATTTTTTATACAAAAAGTTTTTCCTTAAATATGGCCCAGTGTAAAAAATATAAGCCGTTGTGCTGCCCGGATTTAGTTAGGAAATATTATGTAAAATAGCTGTTATAATGGCCAAATATTTTTAAATATATATGTAATTATTGTAAAGAGACGGCTGCAAGTCCGTAAATAATGTAGCCGCGGATGTATTTGCTTTTATTTTCCTGTCTTTAAATACTTTGTTTATTTGCTAGATAAATATAACAAAAAGCATACTTTAGCCAAAAACCACTTTTGAGACCGAAAGGGCGAGTTGGGTGCCTAGCACCTTCCCAACTCGTAAATCTCTGGTTTTTCTTTTTTTGGTTTTGCTTTATTTTTGCCTTAAAATAAAGATGACGACTCTATAAAACATTTTGGATCCAGTGGGGCCTCGCAACATTCTTTTCTTGCACTTTTCCGTTTTCCCCTAAAAAGGGATAATGAGAATGAAAGGGTGATGTATTCTCATATCCTGGTATCCTCTAAACAAGGGATAACTTGATGCGGGAAACCCAAAGCTCCCATAGTGATCCGAAATAGGCCATAAGGCTATTTTTATAAAATTCATAGTGGGGGCATCGCAACATCCTTTTTTGCACTTTTTCGTTTTCCCCTAAAAAGGGGAAAATGAGAATAAAAGGGTAATACATTCTCATATCCTGGTATCCCCTAAACAAGGGATAACTTGATGCGGGAAACCCAAAGTTTCCATATTGGATAAAAAATCCACTAAAGTCAACCGAGGCGTATTCCAACGCGCTATTTTAGACAGCACTCCTCTCGCACTTTTAATTTCGTCTTCCCCTAAACAAGGGAGGGTGGAATGAGAGCAATGGTGTGTCGCATCCGCACGTACGCGCACCCCTATCCAAGGGCGCGCGGGGCCTGGGCGACCCACAGTGGCGACTCTGCTGGGGAGATCGTTTTATTTTAAATAAAATGGAGGGCTAGACTCATAAAAAAAAATTTGTTTTTATTTGTTTCTGGCTAAAGTATGCATGTTATATTAATTTATGCATTTGAATATTGTGTTCCTATACATTCGTGTCTATATTTGTGGATATAATCCTCCATCTTGCGGCAGTTTCGTTCTGATAGCTGTTACAGGTATATTTAAAAATATTCATTTAAAAAAAAGGAAGAAAAAAAAATTTTCAACTATATATATAATATTTATGTTTGCAATAAAATTCCGGGTAGCACAATAAAAGGGTCGGGGCTTTATTTTTAATATTGTTTTATTTTCGGATATATATATATATATATATATATATATATATATCGTTCTGTTTATTATTTTTATTCCGCTCAACTTGTACATATTTGTATTTATTCTGTCATTTTATTTTGGGGACATAGGACCAAATTTGTAATTAATAGGAATAGATAGATTCCCCGCTTTTCTTTCTATTTCTTAATATGATGTGCTTGCTTGCTCGCACTCAAACTAAAAAGCCGAGAAAATCCACGCGTAACAGCAAGACATGTCATATATATTTTATTTTCTGTTTATATATCTGAAAATAAATAAAGATTTTACTGCTTTTTAGATACCGCACACACATGCACGCATATATGTATATTCCGAACTGCTACCCTACACCATGGCCAGCCTACCCCCTGCATAAACCAACGTTCGAATGCATATAGATTTCTAAGGACACTTCAAAGACCGACCGGTTTTTGCATCTTTGAATCATGGGTCAGCCCCTGTCAAAAATTAAATGATGAAAAAGAAAAGAAAGTCAAAAAAAAGTGTGTGTGTGTGTGTGTGTGTGTGTGTGTATATATATATATATGTAGTAAAAAAAATGCTCAAGTTAAGAAAAAATAATGAAAATGAAAAAAAATAAGTGCGCATAAAAAAATAAATATGCAGGGGCTGATTTATTATTCTCTGATGCTCGACCTAGACCATTTCGAATGGTGGATCCTGGAAAGAGTATAAGCCATTCGCCTGGGATCAGTCCAATCCTGAGGAGTCGAAAGGCAGGTGGAATACGTTGGTCCTATACTCTGGAGAAAGAATCCACTGTTCCAGGAAAAGTCCTAAGACAGTCAAAATAAAGCAGGTGTTTATCCGGTCAATTGTAAGGAAAATAAATAATAAATAAAAATACTAATAAAGGCACGTTGTACTCCAAGCCCAAAAAGCCTTCAGCCAACCTTTCTGATACCTCCCAAAACCCATTTTCTTCATAAACCTGGCCCAAATTTGAAAAGGCAGAGATAGTACTGCCGGTTGATACGAAAACGCAGATCGATCGTAAAATATCGGGCGATCGAGAAAAAGGAGCAAGACGGTTTAGAAGGTACAGATTTTAGCAGAATGACAGCTAAAAGTGAGCAGTCCGCCATGGGTACAGATACCGGGGCTTCAGGGGACGCTCCGACTCCAGCTATGCGGCAATGGTTAGACAAAAGTTTGGATGCAGCGACTGATCGTATGATGAGCCAAATGGCTAGACTGGTGCAAAATTTAAAGTCCAGTGGTAAGATAGTCTCCTCCCCTGCAGTCCCTCAAGAAGTATCAACTTCCCATGTTCCTCCAAATCCAATTTCCCAGCCAAACATCAACCCGCCAAATATTACCACTACCCCAAATCCATGTCCAACCCAAAATCCATATCCAACCCAAAATCCCTATCCAACCCAAAATCCTTATTCAACACAAAATCCATATCCAACCAAAAATCCCTATCCAACCCAAATTCCTATCCAGCCCAAAATCTCTATCCAACCCAAAATTCTTATCCAGCCCAAAATCTTTATCCTGTCCAAAACCCAAATCCTACCCAAAATCAAAATCCTTACCAGAACCCTTACCAAACGCCTCCTCAAAATCCTTATCAAATACCACAGCCAGAAATTAATCCAACTTTTCCTAATCTAGCCAGTATATACCAAAATCCAACTCCTCCTCCCACCAAAATGGAGACAGACATGGAGAACTTGAAAAGTATGATGTTTGAAGCTCTGGACAAAGAAAAATTTTCTATGAAGGCATTAACGCTAAAACCTTCAGCCATATTACCCCCAAATTTCAAAATGCCCGACATAGAAAAATTCGATGGGACTGGATGCCCTATCTCTCACCTAAAATCTTACTCTACTGGCATGCAATCAAGAGGGGCTAGTTTCGAAGCCATGGCCTCCAATTTTCACCTTACCTTGATAGGGGCTGATAAGCAATGGTTAATGCTAGCAGATGATAGCACCATGGGCACTTGGGACCAAATAGCCAAAGGGTTCCTAGAAAGGTACAAAGACAATACCACCACTGAAAATAAACGGAACTTGAGGCATGCACCCAAAAAGAAAATGAAACATTCGCAGAATTTGCAGACAGATGGAAGGATAAAGTCGCCCAGACTTTGGACAGACCTGATCCGGCTGAATCATACAGAATATTCATCAAAAACCTCCAGCCCATTTACCTAGAACGCATGCGGTATCTCCCTTATAACAATTTTAAAGAAATAATGGAGATATGAGTCCGAATTGATGAAGAAATACATACGGGATCCCTAGAGATTGGTGCACATACACCCCTAATTTCACTCTGTAACTCTGAATCAGATGAAGAATCTTTGGAAAAAGTCAACGTGGTTGAAAGAATTTCACCTGGTAAGTACAGTAATGTGCCATGGTCATATGAGACAAATGAATCTGCCAACTCTATTGAAGGAAGCAGTAATGCCAACAATAACCTCATAGGACCCTACCGAGAAAAAAGAAGGCATTACGATGAACTGAATGCCCGAATGTCCCTGATTTTCCAAGGCTTAATGGTACAAGGGGTTTTGAAACCAATGGAAAATTACCGACCTCCACCAAAGCTATCAGACACGTGGAACCACTCTCAGTATTGCGAGTATCATCGTAGCAGTGACCATCCCACTGATAAGTGTTATAAGCTCAGAAGTGTCATCCAAGATCTTATTGATGGCCAAATCATTGAGAAGCCTCACCATGATTGTCTCTAATAAAAAGTGAAAAATACCCTAAAAAAAACCCTTGTATATACACCTCTAAAGACTCTTTGTACCTTTAAATGTCCTTTTGTCAAATAAAATCTCCAGAAAACAACTCTTTTCAACTCAGCGTCGATTTTCAAAAATTTTGGGATCCTTGTTGTTTTCTGGTACCTCTAACAATTTTGCAGGGGCTGAAAAATAAAAAAAAATTGACTACTATCATTTGCTCTCTTGAGAGGACTATCCAGAGGTACGTAATCACTACATCTCATTTTAAAAAAATGATTTTTTTTTTAAAAGAGAGTCTTCAAAAAAAAAAGAACAAAAAAAGAGAGAAAGGTTTTTCTATATGTTGTCTTTTGTTTCCCAAAACATGTAAAGACAGGAAATTCCCCCCTCACCATTATTTTCAATTGCCATCACCAGTTGATAAGTGCATCAGTCATTATTGATTCAAAAAAAAATCTAGCAAGTCCTACTTTGAGATATCAAGGTCTACCACCTCAAAAAAAAAAAAAAAAAGCAAGAAAAGAAAAGAAAAAAAGAGAAAAAATGAAAAAAAAAAGAAGAAGGACCGATAGGAAGCCAGAAAAGAAAAGAAAGTTGGAAAAAATGGGACAGCCATGAAAGCAGAAAAGTCTGGAAAGCTGAGAAGTGCAGAAAAGCCAAGTAACTCATGGATCATACACAACAATTCAGGACTAGGGGCTTTCAAACCCCAGAGGTATCTTCTTAGCCCATATTAATACCTACAGCTTATCCTTGCAGAGTATGCTCATTTGGTCTTCGTTATTTTGAAAGCCCAGCCGAGTCTTCAAACTGAGCCTTCCAAAAGTATATTCAAGCCTGATAAAACTCTTGCTTTTCCTATTAGCTTGTCGAGTCTTCTTCTTGATCTCTGAGCACCACATATCGCCGAAATATCTGTATAAAAAAAAAGATGAAGATGACGAGTCAACTCATGAAAAAACATGATAAGTTTACACGAGTTGATGATGAGTCATCAAGAAGATATGGACCCGAAAACTTTTAAGAACACAAGAAATCCAGAGCAGGCAGGTCGTCTTGACCAGAATCACCTTCGACCCATTGCGGCCGAGCTATTAAACGGTACACTAGGGGCTTCCAACCATACACCCAACCTCTTCCAAATGCCTGAACAAATCCATCAATTGCCAAAGCCTAACCATCTCTAAAACCCAGCTTCTCAAAACTGGGGCTGCTCCACCCCTATATATATCCACCAAGAGTGACAATCTTCTTTTATCCCAAGAGAGAGAAGACAAGTATCTCTTCAAGCACTCTCCTAATTTGCTCCGTGAGAGGTCCAAAAAAAAAAAAAGAAATTTCCATTTCGCAAAAAAAAAACAGAGAAGAGAAGAAAAGAAAGAAAAAAAGAGGGAGCCTTTCTTGATCAATGTCCTCAAAATCTTTCTCTCACAACAAAAGAAAAACATCAATCACTCTTGGACAACCCCACGACCCGCAACCAAAGCCAAAAGCCGACCTCCCAACCATACCTACAACCAGGTCTGGAGACCAAATTCTCATCCAAACCCATGGCCCAAAATACCTTTGAGTAAGAGGCCAATCAGATCCTCAATCCTAAAGCTAAATCATCCTAAATGCTTGAACACTATACTCTAACCTAGTCACCACCTATAGCTCTGTTTCAATCGGATGCAACGTGATCTGGATCCAGGACAGAACTCCTTTCTAAAGACACATAAAATTATCAAAAGATAAATGTTAAGTAGGGTCCATAAAACCTGTGATACTCGGCGATAAACTCTGGATCATGACTCTTCTTTTTGTCCATTAGAGTCATCCACTTTCTGTGAGCATACTCATTTCTGTCTCCCACAAAAGTCTCTCTCAATTGAGTCTTTCTGGGGCTGTCTCCTGTTAATCTCTTCAGAAACTTGCCCATCCCATCTTACAAAATTTGGTTGATTAAATTCATCCTGGGGCTTCTCTCGTCAAACTCATTGGATACATAAAGGCTCATCATCTCCAGAGGCAGCTGTCATTTCCATCTCTGCCTGAAGGAGCGAAAAGGCTACAAAGCCATGATCCCTCAAGAATAAGCAGCTCATCCTCGCATGCATCGAAAGACTGGCTCTCTACAAGGTAAACAGCTCGCTAGGTTGAAAACCCGAAAGGGCGGCCTAAGATAAAGTTAGAGCACGAACAAAAAAAAAACAAGAAAAAAAAAAGAGAAAAGAAAAGAAAAAAAATGGTTCCTCCGAGGCATTGATTAGTAGGGCTCACTAGTCCCGGTTGAATTCCTTTTTTTTGAATGATGCATGATCGATGTATTTTATACGTCGATTTTATATACTTCTATGACTTAAATTATGCTATTTCACGAGGCTTTTGGCTACTGATATGTGTTTTCGGTGAGTTTTGTGAGTTACATGGTTTTTAGTGAAAATATGCAAAGCACAAGGCTTTTATATGCAAATTCCAAGAAGGGCCCAAGATGAAATTTGAAGAAGAAAAGAAGAAATCCCAAGCTGGAGACCTTGCGGTCGCAAGGTGTTCCAGACCTTGCCCCCGCAAGGTGGACAGTAGCAAGAAGAAACCAAAGGCTGGAATGCTAGAGATTTTGCGGACGCAAGGTACCCCAGACCTTGCGACCGCAAGGTGGTCAGAATGCGAGTAATTCGTATTTTCACTAGAGATTCGATTGTAATACAACTCTATGGTATAAATAGGAACCGGGAGCCAAAGCCTAGGATAGAGAAAAACGGATGGAAACAGTTTTGTATAGCTTTAGAGTAGATTTTAGGTTGTATAACATATTTAGATTGTGTAATTACAAGTATTGAAGATCAGATCATGTCTCCGTTCATCTCCATGTGTTGTTCATTATCTATGATGAACTAAATCATCCCTAATCTAGGAGGTGGGAGGTAACTTGTATCGAATTTATGTTTTAATTCATATTTATGCTCATTCAATTCTTGTTGATTGTGGTGTTTATCAATCCCTCTATTATTTTGCTTTGAACAAATGAATGTAATTGCAAATAATAAAGGCCTAGCTAGAGGTGCGGATAACTGCATGACCAATGTGCATATGTCGTACACTGGCTCACCATCACAATAAATTGGACCTATCGATGCAAGAGAGTGATAAGTTAGGGCCAGGTTCATACATGATTTAGGTGACAGATAGATCATATGTTCTTGTGCTTAGGATATAGAATGGATGAATGTTGCGGGGATGGAGGCTGAACCAATAGTTCAACAGACTATATCTATCTTTTGTGAACGAACCCAAGAAATTGAATGATAATTATTGTGAATTAAACATAGAGGTGATACAAGTGAAACCCGAATCCTAGATTGCCATTTACCATAAGATCTTCATAACTTGTAATTACTGCTAAGTAGTTAACACCTAAATAAATAATCTAGATTAGAATAAAATAATTATAAAAAACCCCTTAGATTAATAATTTGCTATCAATAAATTGTGCTATTCGTGATCTCTTGTCTCTGTGGGTTCGACCCTTGCTTCCAATACTATTCTATAATAGTCTTGTCCACTTGCAAGGAAAAATTTAAAATAAGACATCGATCAATGCACTAGTCAAAAGAATGAAAACTGACCCAACACATCATTCGCCTCCATATCACCATCAACTCCCATACACATAACCCTCCAAAGCCAACTAAAAGTCACATCTCAAGCTCTCATATTGCATTTTCATCACCTTGCCTTATCCTGTCTTAACATGTTTAAGAAACAGATGGTACACATGCGCATTCAAAAGTTTTTTAAAGAGACAAGCAAAAATTTCCTTCGCATGCTTGCATCCTTTGCTTGCATCTTTCTACTGCATCTTATTAGGTCTTCCGCCGCATCGGCCTATGAACGTTCTCCCAGCATCTCGCCAAGGACCACCTCCAAAGATCCTCAGCAGCATCATCAAAAGCTACATAAAGTGAAGTCCATGTCCCCAGCAGATCAGCCGGCAAATGGGGCAGAAAAGCCAGAAAATCGACAGCAGAGCAAAAGAAGAAATTTCCAACCAAGGCCGGAAATAGCAGCAAAAGAGAATTTTCCAACTGAAGCCGGCAAATGTAACAGCAAGGAAGGAAATTTCCAGCTAAGGCCGAAAATTGCAAGCAAAAAGAAAAAAATTCAAAGAAAAGTCGGAACTGCGACAAAAGAAAAATCTCAGTGGTGCAAAGAAAAGAGCAAAGATAAAAATAGCAAGTACAAACAACAAGAAGTGGCAAAGAAGTCGCAAAGGCAAAGCCAAGGTAAGAAAAGGTAAGTATTTTACCCCTTTTCTGTGCATCAATAGCTGTGTTGGAAAACTTTCCTTTAAGGGACACACAACCCCGGATCAAAGGGAAAGGTTTTGTTCTCCGATGAAGGCAGTGTTCTTGAGGAGATATTTCATACCGCAACACATGCATCACTACACTTGATAATTACCTTTGCAGCACTCGTTCGATAAGCCTTGCAGCATTAGCATCACAACACATACATCGCGGCATGCCTTCTTTTAGTAATGCAATGGATATCGCATTCAGCGTTGCGATACAATGGATATTGCATCCGTCTTTTAGTAATGCGATGGATATCGCATTCAGCGTTGCGATGCAATGGATATTGCATCCGTCCTTTAGAAATGCGATGGATCTCACATCTAGCGTTGCGATGCAATGGATATTGCATCCGTCTTTTAATAATGCGATGGATATCGCATTCAGCGTTGCGATGCAATGGATATTGCATCTGTCTTTCCGTGTTGATGCGATGGATATTGCATCCGTCTTTTAGTAATGCGATGGATATCACATTCAGCGTTGCGATGCAATGGATATTGCATTTGTATTTTCGTGTTGATGCGATGGATATCGTATTTAGCGTTGCGATGCAATGGATATTGCATCTGTATTTCCGCGTTGATGCGATGGATATCGCATCTAGCATTGCGATGCAATGGATATTGCATCTGTCTTTCCGTGTTGATGCGATGGATATCACATCTAGTGTTGCGATGCAATGGATATTGCATCTGTTTTCTCCGTTAATGCAATTGATATTGCATTAAGTTTGTGTCGACGCAATGGATATTGCGTTTTATGTTGCGATGCAATGGATATTTCATCTGTGAGAACCCAAACCCTACTTGTGTAACATGCCTTCTATACTTGACTAATATGTTCATTATGTGCCTTAACATGTTTTAAAGTCCATATTGTTCATACCATGCTCGCATTAGGTCAACCATGATCGTAATTGCTTGTATGCCTTCTATACATTGCATGCTTTGTTATAACTGCTTCGTGTATCATCTTAGTACTTAAATAAGTCCTACTAGAACCTTAGTACCTTTATAACATGCTTAATGTATGTCTTAACATGTTAGAGACTTCATTTTGTTCATGTCACGCTTGCATTAGAGTTGTTACGTTCATAGTCGCTTGAATACCTTTTATGCATTGCATACCTTGCCGTTTGTGCTTTGAGTGTTCGCCTTAGCATGTTAGCGCTTAACCAAGACGTGTTGGGGTTCTATTACCTTTCATATATGACTTAGAACGCTCATCTTGATCATAGTAAGCTTGTTTGGAAGTTTATAAACTTTCTTGCTTTGTTTTGGCCTTAGCGATCTCCCTCGTTGCTCGTATTGTTTGTGTTTTAAACTTGCGAGAAGTTCATTTGAGTTCTAGACCAAGTGTACTAGTATTTATCATTCTTGCACAATCATTGTTCATAGACTTGTTGCATTTGGTTATGAGATGACCAATTTATTCCTTCACAGACCAGTCATGTTTTTGGGCAAACATTGGGAAAATTCTGGTACTAATCCACTGAATAGAATTTTCTAAAAATTTAGTATGTTTTACCTTCATACGTTAGGATACTCTCTGTAAAATTTTGTAATTTTCCAAGGTGTCTAAGTACCTCAATTAGGTCTTGACTTACGGCTATGCCAGTTTTCAGGAAAACAACTTATGTACTTGACTTTGTAGTAACCTTATTTTGATGAATATAAGTCCAAATGGAGTAATTTAAAATTCTAAAATATAGTTTAATGAGTCTAGTTTCAGAAAAATCAATAATCACCTCATTTGGAGTTGTGAGCGATTTATGGTCGATTTTACAAGATTGACTGTCCAGTAACTTATGAAAAAATGGACATGAGCTGGAAATAGGTCCAGCGCTGCCATATGTGAGGCGCCCGCCTCAAGAACTGGTTGCACTTACGGGATTTTGAAATCGATGAGCATTGTCTTGCAACTTGACCCCTTTGTACGATCCAAAGCAACCCCCAGCTTGACCCTTGACCCTTTTAAGCCTATTTTCAGCCCTTAGATGTGTTTTAATCAAGGGTGCTCTTTCATCTACCAATTAGAAGCCTCATAACTCTAATCTTGGATTGACTCTTTTAGTGAGTTCATCATCCCTAACCTCCAACAGATCAGCCATTTTTCTCTCATTCCACCATTGTTGAGTGGGTTCTTAGAGAGAGAAAGCTAGGGAGCTCCACCTTGATTGCTTGATTGCGAGCTCCGGCCATCCGTTTTCAATCCGAGACCACCGAATCGAAGCTCTTCTCCTCTAGTTTAATAATCCCTGGTTTGTTTTAGCATGCAACAATTTGATTTCGAATAAGGTAAGCACCCAATTCCCCGTTTTTTGTATGCTCAATATCAAGCATGCTCCCTTCATGATAGTTTCTAGTTACATGTTCAAGAAGACATGCACCATGCTAAAAACTTGAAATTCTTTAAGTTAATTTTCTGTAAATTTCGGATTAATGACTCATAATTGATAATTTGAACTTGTGTCAAGCATGAATAATGTTCTAGAAAGGATTTGGAATAACTTTTGTTCTTGGACTTGTTGTAAATTATAACTTCAAAAATGATGAACATGTTAGGGTTCACAATTTGGGAACTTTGATATTGATGGACTAAAAGTCATGAATGACTTAATAGTTTAATTGTTAATGAATCGAGAACATAGAAAAGAGCCATGAATTGCATATAGCATTCATCCTCTACTTAGAAATATTTTAGCGATAACTCAACGGAGTTACTTAGAGAGTCATTGAACAATACCGACTCTACAATGAATCCCTACGGACGTTTAGAGTTCAATTGAATTGTAAATTAGTTCTTGGGAATTTTTAACGTGATTGATCTTATGCTTGACTTGTATATCGTAGAGTAACATGCCTACTTGATTGGGACGAGTCGCTCTTGTCGACCTCGCTCCCTTACTTGATTTATTACGTGAGTAAACATCTACTTGACTCGGACGAGTTCGCTCTTGTCGAACTCGCTCCTTACTGATTTTGTGTGACAAGTAAATATTTACTTGGCATACCATTAGTCCAGTGGCATTACGTGAATTGTCTTGATGGTCAACGATGCATCGCCGTCATGAATCGCGAGATTTCATGGTAGTGATGGGTCGCCACACCATAAACTTGCACACACCCTTCACTCACGATCACGGTGGAGAAAGAGTACCTCGTCGTAACCAAAGGCGCTTGGAACAATACTATCGTGGTCGATGTATCATACACGTGCATCCGACAAATACAATCGTGATAACCTTGTTTATTTCGGGATCTGACGGCACCGGTTCCATAACATATCCTTATCCTATGTGATTTAATTAAGCACTTATGTGAAAACAACGTGCATCGCGACATGAGAACTACGTGCTAGTATGATCTTGCTTGATCGTGCTATGTATGCCTTGCATTATAATCTGTCATGCATAATTGGTGGCTTACAAAGTCTTTATGACTTACCCCCTCCCTTTTCTTGTTTTAGATCCTAATCATCGGGGACCGTCTCATCGAGGTTGATCGTCTACTCTTGATCGTGATCGTTCGTTCCTAGAGGTGGTAGCGTTGGCTTTTGGTTTCTTTTTTGGCAAGGACGCTTGGGTTAAAGCAAGTCATTTAGACTTCGCTTGGGAATGTGTAATTGTAGTAGCTTGTACTTGTTGTAGACTAAGACTAATAGTACTACTTATGTTTCTAGTTGTTTCTTAGGCACTTGTAGGCCGAGCCTTGCTTGCATGTATTGGTTCACTCGTTAAGACTTCCGCTGAGCATCCCATTAGCTCTTATTTACTTTTGTAGTTTCTCCGGCGTGTTTAGCCGTTGAGGTGTTTATATATTAGCATGAATTGTTTAGTTGTTGGGTTCCGGTTGTAAATTCGCCGATGACTTGGTTTACTTGCTATTAATTGTTATATCAGGTTCTAAAGTTTTAAATTATTCCGGCTTTTTAATGCCGAGTTATGCTAACGTGTCCAATGTTGCGTCACGTCGGTTTTGATAATTGAGTCCTTGCATGAATTGTAGTCCTTATTTGGACGACACGACCCGCGATTCCTCCTCGGGGTCGGGTCGTAAATCCTGATTGGTATCAGTGCTTTATAGGTTAGCTATCAGCCATGATAGGTTCCATGGCCTAGGTGGGTTGGTTCTTTGTGTGAATCATGACGTGGAGTGTTCTGTTTCGTGCCTTATTGGCAGATTCTTCGTGAATGAATAGGACTTAGAATCCTAAGTTCATTGTAATCTAAATTCTCATGAGTGCAGTGTTCGTGTCAAGGAATATTACCTTTCTCCTATTTTACATCAAGGCGCATTTATACCATGAATAGGTGTTGCGGTACTGTAGATCCATTGTTTCCTTACTTCGTTGCTTGAAATCATAGAAATCAGTTTGTCGGTCCCAAGAGTGATCGCCGTGGAATTCACTACAGCCAAGATTCGTTGTACGCGTTTTGTGAGCGGAATGGCTTAGCCTCCCGTAGTACTTATTAATATTTCATAATTGCTATATGAATACCTGTACCCATTGTAGTTCATGATCATGTGTTCAAGTCTCGAACTTTTAATTTCGTCTTCCCTAAACAAGGGAGGGTGGAATGAGAAGCGTGGTGTCCGCATCGCGCGTGCGCACCCCTATCGAGGGCGCGGGTGCAACGCCGGGCGACCCACAAATGGTTATAATCCTCGCTGTGTCGAGTTGACTGGGCGTGTGTGCCCGTAACTTTTAAACAATTTTTAATACTTGTGTTTTTTTTTTTGAAGTGTAATTAACAATTCATTTTTCTAGTTTTGTTCTTGATATATCAATGTATGTTCTTTTCTCATTTTTACTTGTGTTTTTTTTGTTTGTTGGTTTTCCTCGTGTAGCGAGGATATTATCCTTGGTCCCACCTCTGTGCAAGGATGGGAATGAGCATTTTATACTCATTGTTTTTTGCGACCTTCCTCGTGTACCAAGGATGAGACCCTTGATCCCACCTCAGTGCGAGGATGGGAATGAGCACTTTATGCTCATTGTTTTTGTGACCTTCCTCATGTACTGAGGATGAGGCCCTTGATCCCACCTCCGTGCGAGGATGAGAATGAGCACTTGAATACTTATATTTTGGAAAATATGAAGCATTTGTTCATTGAATACTTAAGATTTTACAGAGATTACATCACTGGTAGTATGTTTTGAGGTGGTCAGCATACAAAGGGTTTCTTAACGGTGTGCCATCAGACTCCACTAGTCGGTATGTTCCTTCTTTAACGATGTTGGTGATTTTGAATGGGCCTTCCCAATTCGGAAAGAGCTTGTTTCTTCCCAACTTTCTGCCTGTCGATTCTATCTTCCTTAGGACCCAGTCACCCACTAAGAAAGTTCTCAGTCTAACTTTCTTGTCGTGGTAGATCTTGGTAAGTTTTTTGTAATTGATCATTATGAGGCGGGCTTTAAGTCGTTTTTCTTCTAGGTTGTCGAGGTCGGCCAATCCTTTGGGCAGGCCTTGTTGAGATCGGTGAAGTCCACACACATTCTCCATTTCCTATTCGTTTTTTTCACCATCATCATAATTGTGAACCAGGTTGCGTACAAGACCTCCTTTATGATTTTGGCCTTTAACAGCTTAGATACCTCTTCTTTGATGGCTGCTTGCTTTTCCCCTAAGAAAATTAGTGTTTTCTGTTGTATGGGGATAAAGTATGGATCGATGCTCAGTTTGTGCATAGCGACGTTCTCGATTATTCCATTCATGTCTTCGATTCTCCAAGCAAACACATCTAAGCTTTCTTTTAATAGCTTGATGATCGATGCTCGCTCTTCCTTGGGTATTTCTCTTCCCACCCTGACCTTCTATTCGGGGAAATCGAGGTTAATCACAATTTTTATCTAAGTCTTCATTTGGCTCGATAGCTGGGTGGTGATCGATGTCCAAGCTTTCAATTGTGATTATTTTTATAGTGACCTTGTTATTCATGTGGTCGTGTTCGGCACTCATCAACGTGCTCAATATATGGTCCTCGCTTCCTTTTCCTCGGGTGAGCTGGCGTTCCCAGCTCGTTTTAATTGCTAGGCTTGAGTTAGCTCAAGAAAAGTAGGGATTACTTCTTCCTTCGTTTCTCGGAAATGCTTGGTCGATCTGCTTACTTCGACCACTTTTCCTTCGGGCAAGCTGATCGTGACTTTCTCTTTACTCCTTCTTTCTTTGTAGATGTACTCCAAGGTGCTCGCCTGATCATTTAAGTCCATTCCTATTCACTTTTCAGTGGGGAACTTTATTATTTGATGAGCCATTGACGCGACCACTTGGAATTTTGTTTAAGATGAAGATCCAAGTATGGTGTTGTAGGGAGAGGGTAGGTCGTGTACCAAGAATTCGACCTCTTCCGTTCGAGGAGTCATGTTTTTTTCTCCTAGGATCACTGTGAGAGTGATCGTTCCTTTTACCGCAACCTTGTGCCCAGTGAATCCCTCCAATTATATGTTGCTCGATCTTAGGTAGGCGTCCCCCAACTCCATCTCTTTGAAGCAAGCGTAGTACATGATGTCTCTCCCCTCCCCAATATCTACGAGAACTCGCTTGACCTCGCTGTCGTGGATTCTTATTCGAAGAGTTAAAAGCTGTTGACGAGCGGTTTCATTGTTTGTTATCTCACTGGACCAAAAAGTAGTTCCCCCAGCTTCATCTGGTCGTGGCATCATGTTGACCACATGCCACAGATTGTAGATCATGTGTTTTAGTTGAGTGTCACTTGGTATTGCTTCTCGGATAGTGTCGATCACATTCCTGAGGCCTGCATTGTTTGGTCGGGGATTGTGATTTCTCTCTTGCTCCCTTTGTCTTCCTTCTTGGTTATTGTTTCTCTGCTCGAATCTTTTGAGCTCCATTTTGTCTATCAACTTCTGAATGGCCTTCTTCAAGTTGATACATTCCTCGGTCGTATGATCGATATCTTTGTGTAAGGCACAATACTTATTGGGGTTGCGGGGATATCGAATGTCTTTCAATGGCCATGGTCTGTCAATCTTGTCTTGGTCGAGCAATACGTTCATGATATGCTCGCGAGTGGTGCTAAGCAGAGTTCAGTCAATTTCATCCCACTTGTTTCTTCCTCGGTTATCCTCCTCTTTATGGGCCGATCCCCAGCCTCCCTTGTTTGAGTTATCATGATCCTGATGCGTTCCATCGTGCTCCTTCTTCTTCCCGTCTTTCTTTGCCTCCTCGGTATTGATGACCCGAATTACATGTGCATACATCTCCCCTACTGAGCTTTGATCGTGTAGCATCATCTCTTGTCTCATCAGTCCATGTTGTAGGCCTGAAATGAAACACATCTTGATTGATTCCTCCAAGATATATGGTATCTGATTGACCATAGCCATGAATCTATCCATGTACGTTTGGTTCGATTCATTTACTTGCTGCTGTATACCGCATAGGTCGGTTTGTTTCTTTGGCTGGAGTCCGACCGAAGAAAAATGTGTGACAAACATCTGTCAGATTTCGTCCCAAGTCTCGACTGAATCCAATGGAAGGCTAGTATACCATTTTAAGGCCTTACCCTTTAAGGTCCCAGCAAATATCTTTCCCCATGCATCCTCGTCTTCAGGAACGATTGCATTCATCTTGACCTCAAAGCTTGCCATGTGGTCAACCACATTTGTAAGGCCTAGATATGTTTCAAAATTTGGGATTTTGCTGGGGGTAGTATCATTGGTTTTCCTTTTTCCATGGCCTCAAGCCTACCACGAAGGAACTTTACTTCTTGCTCAACTAACAGGGATGGATTGTTGGTTGACTTTTGTACCTTAGTGGTCGCGTTCTGACCACTCCTTTGGTGCTTTGCTCCTGACTGTTGGGAGTGGGTGCAGTGCCCACATGTCTTATTCTTCACCACCTCGGTCCTTGGCCTAGACTCACCTTCTTCGCTTCTTTCTCTTGTGCGAGGAGGGTGATTGGTTTCATTAGGGTAAGTTAACCGATCTGTGAATGCTGGGCTTGGGTGCCTGGTTACTCATCCTATTCCCCAATCTGGATCTTACACTGGATCAAGGGACAGCTTTCTCCTTCTTTTTGCCTTTGGAAGTAGTTTTTTTAGGGTTTTGGGTCGGTTCCCTCTAGGGCATCGTTTTGGTTGCCGCTCTTGCTTTTTTGTTAAGCGTAAACATTTTTAGCTCGGCCTCTTAAATTCCAGCAAAGTAAATTCTCTAGCGTTCCCATAACTTTACCTCCTCCAAGTATTCATCACACTCGCCCGTTTTGTCTTTCTCCGTTTGAGAATGTTCAATCTGAGCTTCCTCCTCGTCTACGTCGAAGAAGGCGCCTGCTGGCTCATATTGGCCCCTAGGTTGCGAGCATCCTCTCTTATGCCCCTTCCTCCCACTACTTTTGAGCTAGGGGTGGCGAGGTCCATGTCAATTATTCTGCTAGCTGGCGAAGGGGGTGGGGTGTTTGTTCCTTGTTGGTCTTGTTTCGTGGGAGTTTGTTTTTCCATGTCTTTAAGTCACAGTTGGAGAAAGTGGAAAATGTAATTAAATATGTTGTTCCTGGCAACGGAACCACTTGATCACGCCACAATGATGAGGTGACTAAGCTGGCGATACATGTAATGGATCAGAGCTGACGTGTTGATTCTTGTTGTCCACGTAATGAACTAAGATATTTGATGTATCAAAGAGTTTAGGATATCTGGGCTTTGTTCTCTCTTAACTCCATGACTTGCGTCTGTCCGTGACCTAACTACCGTTAGGGTGCTAGGGGATGTCCTAGCTAAAGCCCTCCGGTGTGAGAGTCAGTAATCAAGGAATATATGTGTGCCGGAGCTAGGCGTTCCCTTAAGCTTCCGGTGATTGTTTTAGATATGTTTTGTGCTTGAATGTTTGTTATTGAACGTGAATACCTTCAATAGAACTTACCTTTTCTTGAAGGGAAAGGCTACCTTTTATAGTAATTATCCTTTAGAGATCATGATTAGAATATGGGTCCCAGAACATAGAGACCTATTGCTGGTCAGCTTGCTAGCAGCTCCTTACTGGTTGATAGTCTATATATAGCCTTACATAGTTGGTGGTTGAGTAGCCGCTAAGATACATCCGTTTGCATGGCTTGCCCGAGTCCTGTAAAGGTGACATCTAGCCGCTAGGTACAGTCTACATATCAGGTCTGTCAACATTAGTGCTGTCAAAATCGAGCCCGGCCCACAGGCCCGGTCCAGCCCACCCGATTTTTCAAGGGCCTGGGCTTCAAATTAGAAGGCCCGAAAAAAACTAGGCCTCATTGGCTCGGCCCAACAGGCCCGTGGGCTGTGGGTGGCCCGGGCATATAAAACCCGCAAAGCCCGGCCCGGCCCGAAATGGATGTTGATCAGTCGTTTCATTCGCTTGATACTTGATAGAATGATAGTTGGTAATTAATTAACTATTAATGTTGTTGACAAAAGAGTAAAAAGACGAAGTGTGAATGTGTGATTGTGTGAACAGTGAACTAAAGAGTCTTTAAAGTTAATAATTTAAAGACTAAAGTTAATAATTTAAAAGCCAAAAAGCAAAAACTTAAACAAACGAAAACCCTATGGTCCCTACTCCCTAATCGGCTAATCCCTATCACTATTCACTGATTCTATGATTCATTATTCATATTCTATTCACTATTCTATATTTCTATTCAAAGCAAAAACGGCTCACAGACGGCGACAGGCGACGGCTCTCAATCTCTCTCTCTGATCTCTCCGTCGTGGCGTCTTATCTCTCGTCTTCCTATCGTCTTCGTCTCCTAGTCCTCGAGGCTCGATCTCTCGCTGCCCTCTGCCGAGCACCGCCCTCTCTGAGCACCGCCGCCGCCTCTACATCCAATCAGACATGGCGTCAAACACACACACAGGTACCCTTACGTTATATTTTACTCGCTCACTCTCTCATCTGTCACTAGAGAACTCAAGATCATTCGGAGGAAAAACTGGTTATTTACTTATTTAACTCCATTAACAGTAACTGTGTGTGTGCCTAACACTACAAGTTGTTGATACAATACAAGTGACCAGCTTTGCCTTTGCAACAAGAAAGTAACATTTACAGGCTGCACATAATATTACCCTTTATAGCTATGATATATTTCAAGGCTGGATTCGAATATTACTAATAGTGACATAGTGTGCACAGCACACAACCACCAATGGCGGCAACCCCTAGAGTTGGAACAAAGTTTCTCGTGGAACTTCTATTTTAAGTTGGACCAAAAAATCATTCCCTTAGTTGCTGCATTACTGCCAGTCATCTGCATCAAACAATAAAAATGACCAACGAGCTCTAGCTCAACTGGTATTGCTCACTTCTCCTAACGGAGAGGTTGGGTGTTCGAGTCTCACTAGAGACACCCTGGACGTTACAACTCTCAGTAGAGAGGTCGGGTGTTCAAGCCTCTTCAGAGGCATCGTTGTTGTTAAAGCCTTATCCAAAGGCCCCATTTAGCTACTCACTTATCTTAACGGAGGTTGAGTATTCAAGCACTACGGAGGCACCACGGGACTTAACTACTCTCAACCGAGAGGTCGGGTGTTCAAAGCCTCCCCAGAGGCACCAATTGTTCAAGCCATACCAAAGGCATCATATATATATAATTGTAGCCTTTCAAGGCATTAAAAATAAATAAAAAATTAAGGGTTGGGGTACGGTCTATGTCCCCTCCAACCTTTTTCAAAAAAAAAAAAAAAAAAAAAAAAACAATAAAAATGATAACTTTGATGTTTATAGTTAGGACTTGGGAGTAGGGTGACAATGAAAATAAAAATAAAAATATTGATTGATAAATATGATGTAACTTGTAAGCTATGTAAATAAACAAAAAATGATTTGACTGCATGTGGTTTAAGAAGTAAGAACTGATCAGAAACTCATTCCTGCTTTTAACATCATTGTTACATCAAGTTATGGACAAAAATTGAGTCGAGTTGCGTTGATATAAGTTTAACATTCCCAATAAATATAATGCTACATTTGAACTTTCTATAAATAGATTTACTAATTAATACCTTTAAAAAAGTCTTTTTTTTTTTTTGTTCAGTTCAAAAATATGTTCACTTTCATTTTAAGAAATTACTTTTACTATTTTAGTCTTCATTTGAATGATGAGTCTTCAAAAGAAAATACATAATATACCACTATTTGTAGTAATATTAATTAATGTTTTAAATTTGTGAGCTGAGTCAAGCATAAAACTTACTTTTTCTGGTATCTTTAAAGAATTTATCATTGAATAGTCTATTTTTATATACCTTTTTTTTATATCTCTCTTTCTCAGATCAAAATTTGGAGGATATCGATGACTTGGAAATGTTGGATTCTCCCCCTCCTAGTTCAGGTACTAATGCTTCTACTGCTAGTAAGAGGGTAACTAGGGGGAAAAGAATTGATAGTGGTCCTAGTGAAGATGTTGATGATAAAAAAAAAGAGTAAAAAGCAGAAGTCTGACGTGTGGGACTATTTTAAACAACTTGGCATAGTAGATGGGGTCGAGAAGTGTGAATGCTTGCGTTGCAAAAATAAATATACTTGTAATTCTGATTCGGGAACTAGTCATTTAAGACGTCATGTTACCAAGTGTTATAAAAATCCGCAGATGCTTGATGTGAGTTCTTTGTTGAATAACCAAACTACACTTTTGAAGAAGTGGAAGTTTGATAGTAAGGTCTATCGAGATGCACTGGCTAAATGTATTATTAGGCATGACCTTCCATTTAGCTTTGCCGAGTATGAAGGGTTTAATGATTTGCTTAAACGTTTTATTCCTGATTTCAAGCCTGTTAGTAGAAACACTGCCAATGCTGATTGTAAAAGTGTGTTTGTGATTGAAAAGGAAAAGCTAAAAAGTGTCTTAGCTAATCTTCGAGGTAGAATTTGCTTAACTTCTGATGTGTGGACTGCTGTGACTACACAAGGCTATATGGTTGTGACATCTCATTATATTGATGAAAATTGGAAGTTAAATAGTAAATTGCTTTCATTTTGTGCCTTGGAAAGTCCTCATACGGGGTTAGAATTATCAAGCAAGTTGATTGGAGTCCTTAAGGATTGGAGGATAGAATCCAAAATATTTTCTATCACCTTGGACAATGCCTCTTCCAATGATAGCATGGTTAGAATTTTGAAAGATAGGCTTAATTTGTTATGTAAAGGTGAGTTTTTTCATGTGAGGTGTTGTGCACATATCTTGAATATTATTGTTCAAGAAGGTTTGAAGGCGACGGGTAACGCCTTAGAAAAAATTCGAGATAGTGTCAAGTATGTGAGAAGTTCAGAGGGGAGATTGCAACAATTTCAAGCATGCATAGAAGAAGTGCACTTAGGTAATGTTGGTGGTAGTTTCTTGAGGTTGGATGTGGCAACTAGATGGAATGCTACATATATGATGCTTGCAAGTGCTATTAAATATCGCCATGCATTCACTCAATTGAGCTTCAATGATAATAGAAATTACAAGTTATGTCCATCTAATGAAGAGTGGGAAAGAGCAGAGAGAGTGTGTGCTTTCTTATCTCCATTTTATGACATTACAAACTTGGTATCTGGATCATCTTATCCCACTTCAAACTTGTATTTCATACAAGTTGCAACCATTCAAATGAAACTGAATGAAAACAAGTCATGTGAAGATGAAGTGATTAGGGATATGTCATTAAGGATGAAGAGCAAATTTGATAAGTATTGGAATGAGTATAGTGTCAATCTTGCACTTGGATGTGTTCTTGACCCAAAGAGAAAGTTGAATTTTTTGAACTTTTGCTATAAAAGGCTTTACCCAATTGATTACGAAGAGAAGGTGAATAGGGTAAAGGAGACTTTATATAGACTTTATGGTGAATATGAAATCATTGAGACTGAGACTGTTCCTAGCTCAACAAGAGAGGGTTCTCGTCAACCATATTCAATGGCAAGTGGATCAAGCTCATTATCCATTATTGATGTAAGTTTGAGTAATATATTTAATATATTGTATTGTCGATTATTTTAATGTTTTATTCAAGCATCTACGTATCTAACGTTCTCATTTAGTTTATGTATTGTCTATATTATGTGTTTGTTTAATTTTAGGAGTATGAACAAGAATTGAGGCGAATGAATTCAAGTCAAAACAAGTCTCAACTTGATATTTACTTGGAGGAGGCATGCATCGTTAAAGACGTAAATGTACTTGAATATTGGAGAATGAATAAGGATCGATTCCCTCAACTTGCGATTATGGCTTGTGACATTTTATGTATTCCAATCACAACGGTGGCTTCCGAATCATCATTTAGTATTGGTGGTTGTATCCTGCACAAGTATAGAAGTTGCTTACTCCCTAAGAATGTGCAAGCCCTCATTTGTACTCGTAGTTGGTTGCATGGATTCCAAGAAGTTGGACCTTCAGGTAATTTACATTTAATTTTAGTTATTGATTTTACTTTTCTTCCATATTTATTTATCTATATTTTTTCTTGCAGATTCAATTGCACAAGAAGTTGAAGAGATACAATTGTCAAAGGAAGATTCCAATGTTCTTGATGTTGATTGAAGATTGATGAGTGAATGGCATTTAATTTTAGACTATTTGTAATTGTGTTTGATAAACTATTTACTTTTTAGTATTTAAAAAATTTGTGTTAAAAACTATTTAGCTAATTTCTATTGGTTAAGATTCAAGAACTATTTAGTAGATTTGTGGTTAAGATTTAAGAACATATATGTTTTTGAATTTTTGATGTGTTTTTTGCACTTTTGTTTTGTAATTGTGTAAGCTAGATTAGTAAGTGTTTGAACTTTGAAGTTTTGATGTGTTATACTTATATAATATTTATTACTTAATTTGTGAGTTTTTTTAATTAAAAAAATAGTTTGTTTTGGCCCATAGGCCGAAGGCCAGAGGCCCGAAGCACACATGGGCTGGGCTTGACTTATTACCAGGCCCGCTCATATTTAGGCCCAGCACGGCCCGTTGTCAAGTGAAGCCCGTCGGGCTCGGACCGGGCCGGCCCGGCCCATCTGACAGCTCTAGTCAACATCAGGGAAGGTTCTGTCTAACGAGCATGGTTGTTCTTCGTCAAGGTGTGCGATTTATGTTTGATCTTTGGGGGTGATCCTCGGCCTACCGAGGATATATCATTGATCGGCCTCTCCATGGCCGCCCGTTATGGTCGGTCTACCTTGTGTATCTAGATGAGTTGTTGGGTGGTGGGCCCTTCCTCGAACCTTGTTGGAGGCCACGTGTCCTTCCACGTAGGAGGACCCTGGTCGGGTCCATTCAAAGGGGTTACGCTGTCTGACTACAAGGATAAACCTTAATGGGATGCTACACCAAATGGGTCTTTTTTTTTCAGTTGCCTTTGTAGAAATTCACAATTAATATGAATAACGACATGAAACTTTTATTAATTGAATCATCTATTTAAAGGGTTTACAATTAGGGTTACAATTAATGTTACAGTTGACTAAGGATTTACATAAAAAAAGAATTATAATAAGAAACTACCTCTATACATTAATTACAAATAAACTAATTAAATAATATACATTATTCTCTAATAGCCTCGATCTAAAATATTATTCGAGAAGTCAAGCCCTTTTCTTTTTCAGCTAGGTATATATGGCACCGCAATCTCCCCCTAAGCAAATCGGTGTTTTTGTTTGGAGACTATTCCAGCAGCGCATCCTAGATGAAGCAATATGGAGTAAGGGTATATAATTAGCCTCACAATGTGCTTGCTACCATATGGGTCACATGGAAACTTTTTCGCATGTCTTCTTAAGAGCATCTCCATGAGCAAAATTCTTAACACCAATTCTTATTTAGGTCCCACTGCTCCCTACATATTTTAAAAATATTATTATTTAAAAAAATTTATCTCAAATGGTTTTCATTCTTCCTCAATTCTTACATGGGTCACACTACCATATCATCCACTTTATTCCTACTACTTTCTTATTTTTATACCTTTCAAATAAATAAATTTATTTAACTTTAATTATTATATTTCAAATTCAAATATTTCATGTAAATAATAAAATAATTTATAAAAAATATATAACTCATAATTTATTTCATTTAATTTTAATTGATAAATATTTTATATTGTTCAAAACTAACCAAATCATAAAACGATTAAAAATTAAAATAAAACTTTAAAATTAATAAATTACATAACTGAAAGTTACATAAAATGAGAATACTTAAATTTACATAAAAATAATTCAACAATAAGAATTATATAAAAACGTTAATAATTAAAATTACTTAAAAACGTGCATAATAAAAATTATATAAAAACGTGAATAATTAAAGAAGTACATAAACGCCAAGATTATTTTTTTAAAAGTAAAGACGGTTCAATTGAAAAAAAATCATAATTGCCACATTTGGAAAATGTGAACAAGATTAATTTTGAACACTTTTTGGAAAAAAAAGCCAACAAAAAAAGAAGAAAAATATTTTTATTTTAGTTAATTCAATAAAGTGTGTGGGGGAACATGTGGGGACCGGTCATTTTAGAGGCTTCACTTGCCGAGGGGCAGGTGTGTCACACACGCCCTATTGGAAAGGGAGGTGAACCATACTCTCTTCGTTCTAGCCTCTTTCTCTCTCTTCCATTTAAAATTGTTAATGTAGAATTTGGTAATAATTTTTGGTGTAAGAATTTGCCAATAATACTCTCCAATGGTGTACCATTCTTATCTTAGCTAAGAACAAGGCATGGAGATGCTCATAACAAGCCATACTGCAGTTGCAGTCTGGAACTATTTCAACCAAGAGTATGACGTTCCACTCCCTGTCTCCTCGATTCAGCAAGTTCTCATGTCATGGTGGCTCATAGCTCGCAGCTATATAGTTCATTTGCTTATCCCTTCCCTGAACCTTAGGGGTTATGGAAGCATCGAAATCGTGCCATTTTTTAGCAATCCATAGGCTCGGTTGCAACTGTTATCACTAAAAATAAATGTGACCTAATAATCTGCTACTATCTGCAAAATTTTCGTTTTCTGCTATTGCATGCCCATGGCCAATAATTCTCTCTGCCCAATATGCGGAAGATTAAATAGTACCCTTGGGTATCCTGGAATAAACCCCCGCCCTCTAAGGTTAAGTTCGATTCTGATGGTAATCCTGGCTCTGGAGATGGCGAGGTATTATTTGAAATTAGTGAGGGTCATCTGATCTATGCTTACGCACCATTTTATGCATGGGCAGATAACAAATAATGTCGTTGAGGCTTGAGATTATAGCAATATTACATGGAGTTACTTGTGTTTACGAGATAATGGGTATTTTAAGGCTATAGTTAAGATGGATTACAAAATTCTTTTTGGTTGCCTGACAAAGGGGACCAATCCTCCTTGGCAATGTTGGAATTATATTCAACAGATACTCTCTATTCATAGAGATATGCATTTCTCCTTTTAAGATTGTTTTCGCGAGGTAAATACAGTAGCTCACAAGCTAACAAATTTGGCTTGCTTCTTAACCAACACTCGCTCTCTCCTTACTGTCATTTGTGGAAGCATAATCTTGGATATTCAGAACACTCCTACTCTCAAACACTGTTAAGGTTTGGTTCCCATTGTTTTTTTAAAAAACATCTAGACTTTTAGTTTAGTGGTTTTGCTTTTTTTTAAAGATTTTTATTAGATTTTCTAGTTAGGCATGGTGCCACCCCTGTTTCTCAAATAAATAAATAAAATAGGAAAAGACTTTTGTAGAACGGTCTTACAGATCCTAAATCCGTAAGACGGAATTTAGAAATTCAGGCTTGTTTGGTAACCATTTCGTTTCTAATATTTTTGTTTCTATTTCTAATTTTTTTGTGAAAAATAGAAATAAAAATACGTTTGACAATCATTTCTATTTCTGATAAACTAGAAACGTTTCTCATTATTCCTCAAAATTTAGAAATGAAAAAAAAATCGTTTCTTTTTTAAGAGAAATGATTCTTTTTCGAAACTTTTATAAGAGTCAATGTTGGTCAACTTAAATGAGGTCTAGCTTTCGAACTTTTATATATATATATATATATATTGTAAGGGTAAAATAGGCATGGCCTATTTTGGTTTTGTTTCTCCTTTCTTGATCATTAAGTTTAGACATTTTTGAAAACATAATATTTCTAAAGATTTTTGGATGCATTTTTTGGGAAAAAAATATTCATAAGATTTTTGGTTTTCTTGGTCCTAAAGTTTAGGAGTAATTATGGAAACAAAATCTTGATAATATTCATTCCTTAAAAATGTGTCCTAGCTAGAGTCTTTGTGTATTTGGAAATAGAATCTAGTAATTATGGTAGTGTATTTGATTACTAATTCTAATCCTTTTCCATATTGGAGTTTGTTTCCTTCACATTATAAATAGAGGGCTTGGGGCGAGGCAGACGACACACGAGAGAGCGAAAATTCGTAAGCGAAAACCGAATTTCGAAGTTGTTCAGTTCAGCCTGCACTTTGTGCAAATTTTGATTGTAGCTTCGAATGTTATAACATTCAAAGCTACATTGGGAGCTGGTGTTGTTTTGTCTTCCTAGCTGATTTTAGGAAGTTGTTTGTTTCTTCCCACGTTTTTCTACCCTTTGTTTCTGTGGGATTTTTGCTCTCCAAGACTTGTTGTCTTATGAGAGTATTGTGTTTGGTGATTTCACAAAGTTTTTTTGTAAAACAATTCATATTATTTAGTGAAATCTTTTTGGCCATGAGGCTAGATCTACAAACATAGACTTGTAGATTGTTTGGTAATCTGTTGTTCTTTAATTCCTGCTTTGATAATCAAGTCTTCCGCTGTCTTGAATTTTTCTAACCATTGTGACTTCCATTGTAGCTTCATCAAAAGCTACATTGGAAACTGCATTGGTTATTTGGAGAATCCTAGCTACTTGTGTTCCAACAATTGGTATCAGAGCCTTCTCTTGACGTCACTAAGAGTTGATTCTGGTTGTAACCGTGATGGATTCACAATATGAGAATGTTGTCTGTCCTCCAACTGTGACTAATGCAAATTATTCTATTTGGAAAGTAAAGATGCGTATCTTCATCAAATCAATTGATGAAAGAGCGTGGTTTGCTGTTCTGAATGGTTGGAGTCCTCCAAAAACAACTGATACTAATGGTGATGTTAAGATCACCAAAGAAGCTGATTGGTCTAATGAAGATAGAAATACTGCTTCTTTCAATTCTAAAGCCTTATCTGCCATATACAAAGCCTTAGATGCCAACGCCTTTAGGGTTATAGCCAATTATGAGTCTGCTAAAGATGTATGGGAGGCCCTTCAAACCTTGTGTGAAGGACCTGCTAGTGTTCGTGCTTCTAAATTAAGATTGCTTACCACACAATTTGAAAATACAAGAATGAATTAATCTGAGGATATCATGTCATATTATGGTAGACTTCTTGATATGTCTAACTCTGCTCTTGCTTTGGGTGATCTTATCACCAATGATCGTCGTGTTAGCAAGATCGAAGATGCGAACTTTGCCTGAAAGGTTTAATGTGAAATTTTGTGCTATTGAGGAAGCACATGATATTGACAAAATTGGTTTTGAAAGACTAGCTGGTATTCTTCAAAATTTTGAGTTAAACCTCAATGAGCAAATTAAAAACAAAGGCAAAGGTGCATCATCTTTTACTTCTTCTGAGGAAAGTATTGTTTTTCCTTCTGTTGTTGATATCTCTTCTGAATTGATTGAATTGCATAAGGAGATTGAAGAATCTGATTTTGGTGAAGAGTCAATGGATTTTTTAACAACAAAGTTTTAAAATATTTTGAAAGCAAAGGGGCAAAACAGATCTCCATCTTCTATCACCAAAACAGTTTTCAAAACTGAGCCTAACAATTTCCTCCCAAAGAAAGTTCTTTTCAAACCCCTGAAAAATATTTTACCAATCCTTTTGCTAAACAGCCTACATCTAGAAGTAAAAATATTAATTCTATTCAGTATAGGGTTTGTCAAGGGTTTAGGCATTATGCTAATCAATGTGCTAATACTTTGAGAAAGAAGGGTTTGAATTTTTCTGCTACTTTGAGTGATAGTGGTGATGAAGATCCATGTGATCTCATCACTCTCACTGCTATACACAACTCTCCATCTGATTTTACAGGATTTTCAGCCAATGTACCTCCGAATGTAGCTTCTTCATAAACTACATCAGAAGCTACATTGGACAGAAGCTGGGATGATTTTTGCTATTTTAACTCCTTTGTCACAGAAGATGGTGGAGAATTTGAATCAGACCTGCTGGAAGCTTACAAAGAGTTGTACAAGGATTGGCAGAAAAGGGCTTATCAAGTTACATTGCTTGGAAAGACAAATGATTTGCTAAAAAAGGTAAATGAAGATCAGAAGGAGTGTATCACAAGGCTGGAATGTTTGCTAACCAAAAGGATGTGGAGATTGAAGATCTGAAAGAAGAACTCATCAAAACCAATGAAACCTTGGAAAAATGGAATTCAATCCAATACAAAATGGATGATATGTTGAATTCTGGTAATTCTGGTAAGTCTGGTATTGGATTCAGGCCCAAGACGTTTGTGAAAGAAGGTGAAGGTATGTCTACTGAACCAAACAGCACACACAAAATTTTCAAAATCCAAACTTCTTTGAAAAACCAAAAATTAGAAAGAGAAATTTTGTGTGCCACTATTGTCACAAGCCTGGACATATTCAGCCATTTTGCTTCCTTAAAAAGGCACTCTATAAGGAAGAGGCTAGGCAAGCTTACCTAGTTCGCAACCAAGTGCAGCACCAAATGTAGAATCAGCAAAAAAATGTTCAGAAAAGTTTGGGTTCCTAAAAGACAATCAGACACTATTCCTGCCCAGATGATACAGAATCTGCAAGTTCTGGAAATTTAGAGGATGAGATTCAGAATGTAGTTCAGGATGTAGCTCTGAATGTAGCTCCGGATGCAGCTGCATCAGAAGCTACATCGGAAGCTATATTGGTCAGAAACTCCCCAGATGCTGAAACTAAACTTGAACAGACTGAAACTGAATCAAGCCTAACTGATCGAAGTCATGATATTCCTAGCCGTATACAGAAAGACCATCCAATCTCTCAAGTGATAGGTAATATTCATGATGGCATATACACAAGGCGAAGAGGTAAGGTTGATTATCACAAATTAGCATGCTTATCAAAATATTTTTGAGATAAGCCTTGTTGCTTTTATAGTTTGCTTTTTAAATATGACTCTACAACTTTTATGGATGCTCCAAATGATCAAAGATTATGGGCTACACATTGATGTGTTAACCATGTATTGTGATAACACCAATGCAATTTGTATAGCACAAAAATTCAATTCAACATTCTTGAACAAAACACATTAATATAAGACACCACTTTATTGGAGACTTGGTTGAATAAGGAATTATTTGCATTGAACATGTTGGGACTGAAAATCAACTTGCTGATATATTTACCAAGAGTCTAGATTTTGAGAGATTTTCCGATCCTTGGAAATCTCTTGTGTTATGTGTGTCATTTGACTTTACACTTAGTTTAATAAAAAAAAATATAGGCATGATTGCATTTTGTCTTTAGAGGGCACTCTAGATCATTGACTCACATGTTTGTGTCCCTTCTTATTGCTTGGGAATTGCATTCAAAATCAATTGTGATTTTTTTGTTATGATGTTCACTCTCTCCCAGTTCTTGAGCATGTTTTAAGTCCACAAAGGAAAGAGCTACCTTTAAAAACCAAGGATTGTAGCACTTTATCTTGGTACTATGGAACTTAGGTTCTCATAGGTTGATCTTGAGAAAATTGAATACCCTTGAAAGAAAAAGTGTAAAAGCTACCTAACGGAAAAGAGCTACATATGAACAAGGTTTGTTGTCATTATCTCTTAGGACTATGAATTTTTGGATTTCATAGGTTGATCATGTGCAAAATGACTTCCCTTGATAAATAGTGTGAAAGGTTCCAAGTGGCATGTTTTTATAGTTTGAAATAAAGTAGAGCTATATTTCTAGGAAAATAAAGTACCTATGGATTTTTGTTATGAAAAATTTATGATCTTGGGAGAGAAATCTGGTAGAGAAAACAAAAGATGCAAAAATTGCACAAATTTTATTATTGATGAATGCTCCTCCCAATGCAACTGCATAAGGAACTACATCACTTTGATCAGGTCTTTATCACTTATGTGTGATCGCATTATTCTTTTACCTAGCTTTTAGTTATCATATTTTTAGGCATAAATTTTAGGACATGCATTGTTGGTAAAGATATCAGCTTGGTGAAATTTTGTCCTAAAATAAACTGTGCAAATCAATTTTCAAAAAATTTCATGTTGAAAAATATTTAGTGGATGCCTAATTTTTGTGGGAAACTAAGAGATATTGAATCTGGATATGAGGTGCTCAGTTATTGCTAAGGATGTGATCAAGGCATGGTGAACACTTAATTGTGTTTTTCAAAATCTTGGATTTTTAAGAATTCCAATAAGATTGTTTATCCCTCTTCCTTTTTCGGTCAAATAGGGGGAGAGATTAAGTGTTTCCGGTGATGGTGATGAATCTCATAAACTGTTTCATGTTTGTTTTGTATGCATGTGATTGCATCATTGGTATATTCTGATTTGTGCTTAGTAATGATTTCTGATTTTATACCTTGCACAAATTCAGGGGGAGATGAGATTTTCTAACCAATGCAGGTTAGATGGTTTGATTGGTGTTGAATAAACACTTGTCATTTGATTTGACAAGAAAGACTCAACAAAGGGGGAGATTGTAAGGATAAAATAGGTATGACCTATTTTGGTTTTATTTCTCCTTTCTTGATCATTAAGTTTAGGCATTTTTGAAAATAAAATATTCCTAAAGATTTTTGGATGCATTTTTTGGAAACAAAATATTCATAAGATTTTTGGTTTTCTTGGTCCTAAAGTTTAGGAGTAATTATGGAAACAAAATCTTGATAATATTCCTTCCTTAAAAATGTGTCCTAAAGTCCTTGTCTATTTGAAAATAGAATCTAGTAATTATTGTAGTGTATTTGATTACTAATTCTAATCATTTTCCATATTGGAGTTTGTTTCCTTCTTTATGTATAGGTCTCCTTCACATTATAAATAGAGGGCTTGGGGTAGAGGCTGAACAAACAAACACGCAGAGAGAGCAGAAAATTCAGAAGCAGAAAACCAGAATTTCAGAAGTTGTTCCAGTTTCAGACTTTGTGCAGATTTTGATTGTAGCTTTGAATGTTATAACATTCAAAGCTACATTGAGAGTTGATGATGTTTTGTCTTCCTAACTGATTTTAGGAAGCTGTTTGTTTCTTCCCATGTTTTCTCTACCCTTTGTTTATGTGGGATTTTTGCTCTCCAAGACTTGTTGTCTTGTGAGAGTATTGTGTTTGGTGATTTCACAAAGTTTTTGTAAAACAATTCATATTATTTAGTGAAATCTTTTTGGCCATGAGGCTAGATCTACAAACATAGGCTTGTAGATTGTTTGGTAATCTGTTGTTCTTTAATTCCTGCTTTGATAATCAAGTCTTTCGTTGTCTTGAATTTTTCTGACCATTGTGACTTCAATTATAGCTTCTTCATCAGAAGCTACAATGGAAACTGCATTGGTTATTTGGAGAATCCTAGCTACTTGTGTTTCAACATATATTAATGTGTGTGTGTGTGTATGTATGTATGTATGTATGTATGTATGTATATATATATTAGGCCTGATAATTACAACCCTGAACTCGTTAACCCACCCGACCAAACCGAACCCGTTAATATTTTTAGATTGCACGTGTAATCTGTTTTGACCAAAAAATATTAATGGGACGGGTTAAAGCGGGTCGAATCAATTACCCATTTTGACATGATAGCTTTTACTCTATAAAATTATAAAAATTTGGGAGAAAATCTGAATTAAAACGAGCCGTCCCGTTTTAACACGTCACCCGTTTAAATCAGTTTGATATTCGGGTTCTAATAAGTTTCAACCCATCACCCGTTCCAACCCAACCCAACGGATGAGAAGTTGCTTATCCACATTTTTTTAATAGTAGATGAAATCATGTGAATTATTATTCTACCCGTTCGAATTTGATATAATATACTATTATCAAAATTGTAATGTGTTAATTTTTTTGAAAAAGAATATAACTTTGTGAAATGAAATAAAAATGTTTGTAAAAAATGATTAGCTTTTGTTTCTTTTTCATAATAGAAATAGAAACGGCTATCAAACTTGTTTTTGTTTCTTGTCCAAAATAAAAAAGAAATAGAAACAAAGTGAAACAGAAACATGTGAAAAAAAAAATAGAAATGTTACCAAACACTACCTTAATAACTAAACATGTTAACGAAAGTCACATTAATATGGTAGTTGAGTTGGTGAAAGTTGAACATTTAAGCAAAACCCCCCATCCACATTATTTAGTTTTAATGAGAAATTCCGCTATTTGCTCCGGTGCCCCTATACTTTCAATGTTTCTCGTCGAAATTCGTATGTTTCCCACGCCTTGCAGTTTAATCATTTGTTAGCTCCATTAGCCATCCGTTAGCATCAATTGCCTTGGGATACTTGACGGATCCCCCATCCACATTATTTAGTTTTAATGAGAAGTTCCGCTATTTGCTCTGATGCTCCTGCACTTTCAATGTTTCTCGTCGAAATTCTTATGTTTCTCACGCCTTGCAGTTTAATCCTTTGTCTGTTAGCACCAATTGCCTTGGGATATTTGACGGATCATAACGGACTTTAACAAAATGCTAAATGGCACATTTAAAGTCAAACATGACAAATTGAAAACACAAAAGTGACACATTTTAATGTTAAAAGTGACACTATAAAGGGAAATTTATTATAATTCTCATTAAAATACAAAGTAACACTCTTAATACTAAAAAGTAATACTCTTAATACCAAAAAGTGACACATTTAATACTAAAAAGTGACACTCTTAATACTAAAAAGTGATACATTTAATACTAAAAAGTAAGTGAAACTCTTAATACTAAAAAGTGACACTCTTAATGCTAAAAAGTGACACTCTTAATACTAAAAAGTGACACATTTAGTACTAAAAAGTAAAACTCTTAATACTAAAAAATGACACTCTTAATACTAAAAAGTAAAACTCTTAATACTAAAAAGTGACACTCTTAATACTAAAAATGACACATTTAATACTAAAACGTGATATTTTCAATGCTAAAAAGTGACATTTTTAAGGTCAATAACGAAGATTTTTATTTATAAGGCAAAATGACACTTGTACAGTCAAAAGTAACACATTTAATTCTAAAAAGTGATATTTTTAATGTTATAAAGTAACACTTTAATGTCAAACGTAGTAATTTTTATTTATAAAAAAATGAGACACTTTTCAAAGTGAAATTAATACATTTAAGACTAAAAGCGACATATTTAAGACTAAAAGTGACACATTTAAGACTAAAAGTGACACATTTAAGACTAAAAGTGACACGTTAGTAACACTTTTGTTATGGAAAAATTATAATTTTCATTAAAAATGCAAAGTGGCACTTCTAAGGCCAAAAGTGACACATTTTATACTATAACTAGCTTTACACCCGTGCGTTAAACGCACGCCATACATAAGCAACATGAAGTGAAAAAATAAAATTAAAAGAATAAATTATTGTAAAACTAATATCATGATTCAAAAACTTTGATGATAATAAATAAAATAAACAAATAATTGTATCGTAAAGATTGTGAGTTCGATATGCACATAAACTGAACAAATTATTATAACGCATCGATTAAGAAAACGTAAAATTCTTAATAGAGAATACAATAAATAAATAAAATCTTTTATAAATTTTAGAATATTTTTTTAAATACAACATTTTTCATTTAATATGTGCGATTACTACTACTATCACTATGATTAAATATGTACAAGTACTACTACTATCACTATAACATAACAAACCTCACGTAATCTATATTAATCAATATTAATATAATGTGTTTTTTATATTTTAGTTAGTGTGTTATGAAAATTGAACACATAATTAAAATGCAAGGATAAAAATATAAGTGAATTTAATTATTACTTATTACATTAATGAAAAATTCATATATATTTTAGAATACGTCTTTAAACGAATATATATTTGTTAGATAATAAAAATTGTATAACAAATTCAAATGACGATAAATCAAAGAAAAACAACTCAAATTACATACTTCCTACAGTCATCCCTCCCCCGAAATGACCAAAATGTCCCCGATTAAAAAACCCTTTCATTAATAATGTCACATGATGTGCATATTTTGGATCCGTCTCAATAGTATTTGGGCATCGCTCAATGGCCCACTGTAATTTGCATGATGTTCAAAGGATTGGACCGGGCCCATGCGCAATGAGCTAAATCCATTCTCTCAGGTATAAATAACCCCTTCTAGTTCATAGAGTGGGGGATATCTCTCTTTTTCTGAAGGAGAACCACGCACTTTGGGGCTATGCGCCCTCTCTTTCATACTCAGTGTACTGATAAACACGCCGGAGGGTTTTTGGCAAAGGCCCTCCCCGCCGACTCATGGTGTTTATTTTACAAATAATATAGCCAGAAATCCACCACCGATGACAACATGGCCGCCGGACGGAAACTCTGACGACTCACGTCCACCGCTACCTTCGGCACCCCCGGTATGATGCTTTTTTGCTTACTCAATTGAGTGTTAAGCTAATTCTCACGCCGGAGGGCTTTTGCAGGGAGAGCCCCTGCCCAGTTTACGGTTATTGTTTGCTTTTCAGGATTGGGCCTTGAAGATTTGAGATAGATTGAAAGCCAGATATCCGAGATATTAAGCCCATTGCGTCCTTGGATTATTTTGGACGCATCAGTTGGTTCCATTGCCGGGAATCTCGAATTATTGATACATTTGATGGGTGCCAGGAATCGTGTTATTGATACGTTTAATGCGAACCAACACCAACTAAAAGAAAACGACATATGTGGATTCGCCTTGGCCCGATGAGCAAGCTGGCACAAGAAACAATGCCATCGAAGCTCTAACGCCCCCACAATAACCACCAAATATGTTGTAGGCGGTACCTTCCAATCATGCGTCGGTTGCTGATCACTTCATTGTCTCTTCACAAGTCGGTTATACGCTGGTGACCCAAAATGACGTGATGTGCATATTTGCAATCATCTTCTTTGCTGATATCACCTATGACGCCCACCAATCAGGTGTTTTTTCCAATTATGCCCTCAGTTTTGTATTGATTTATAGACATGATAATAAGTTTTGCTTTGCAATATTTTATATCTAAACTCCTGGATGCACGCTATTTGTTAATTTGGCTTTAAAACCGCCAACATTAAAAGGTACGAACATTAATGTTTAAAATGATGCCCATCATATTGTCATCAATACGCTAATTAATTTTTTTTAATGCAAAAGCATTCTAAATATGAATTAAATGCAAAGTAAATACAATATTTAGATTGTTGTATTATATTTAATTGTAAAATTAAAATGTTATAATTACGTTGAAGTACCCGCTATAATGATGCATGCTACGATGTACTACACCGATGTATGTAATTAAATATGTTTTGCGTTTGCGACCATATGTGCCTTATGGTTTTTAATGATCCCTGGTCGGCATGGAAAAAAAATGTTCGCCCATTTATGAAAATGTGATATAACTTGATGCATTCATATGCACAATTTGTTAATGTTTAATTCTAGCCATATGAGTTTTATATTTACTCATCGCACTCACACTTACTGATGTGAATGATTCTTTTTCGTTATTTCGACTGAGTAATAACTCGTTTACTTGAAACTAACTTATACTTCAGTTAAATTCTTTTGCCTACTTTCTTATGCCTTTTGATCGCTAAACTCTATGCGGGATATTAATGATTATTATGCTTGCACCTGCAATGTAAAGTTATATATATATATATATATATATATATACACACACACACACACACACACAATTGATGATTATCATTATGGGATGAGAGGTACATAATTGATTATTTAATTTTGGGATAATTACTCATAGAGCATAAAGTAAATTGAATGTGCTTAAATCACCCATTCTGACGAGCAATAAATGATATTATGATAAACATTCATGTCATATAAAATTGCATTAAATATGTTCATTATACATTGCATTATTTACTCAATTGACATTGGGCACATGATTTATTTTCTTATGAATCAAAATAATTATATTACTTATTTTTTGGCCGTGAAGCGTGGAAATGTGATTACTTTCTTGCTCGAATAAAGTAAATGCATAAAACGTGTTACAATTATATTTCGTGGGAGAATATATTTGATTCATTTATGATGTTCCTAAGGTGTCACGAATAAAGTACATGTCAACAGAGCCTAGGCTTTCCCCAACAGCTCCACTGTGCTTGAACACACTATGAGACCAAACAGTATTTACCAGCGATACTTCTCGACTTCAAGATGAACCTTTGCATTCGAGAAGTAGGGGGCTACACCAAGGAAGGAAAAGAATGATATGCTCCTTCCCGAGAGCCACACTTTTCTCAGATTTTGTTCTACGCATACATGCGCTCTCTGCTTGCAAACTCACGACCAGATGATCAGCACCTATGTGCGCTCATGCTCCCCGCTCGAGTTTACTCGCGGCTGAGCTTCATATTGTCCTCCCGCTCGAGTTTACTCGCGGTAGAGTTGTACACAGCGCCTGCTTGCGCTTATGCTCCCCGCTTGAGTTTACTCGCGGCTGAGCTTCATATTGTCCTCCTGCTCAAGTTTACTCGCGGTAGAGTTGTATATAGCGCCTACCTGTGTTTATGCTCCCTACTCGAGTTTAGTCGCGACTGAGCTTCATATTGTCCTCCCGCTCGAGTTTACTCGGGGTAGAGTTGTATACAGCGCCTACCTGCGCTCATGCTCCCCGCTCGAGTTTACTCGCGGTTGAGCTTCATATTGTCCTTCCGCCGAAGTTTACTCATGGTAGAGTTGTACACCACTCGCATTTATGCTCCCGCCGAGTTTACTCGCGATGAAGCTTCATATTGTCTTCGCCGAGTTTACTCGCGGTAGAGTTACGCCTTACGCTTATGCTCCCCGCTGAGTTTACTCGCGTGAAGCTTCATATTGTCCTCCCCCGAGTTTACTCGCTGTATTTACGAGTTTACTCGCGGTAGAGTTGTACACTGCATGCCCGCCGAGTTTACTCGCTATATGCCATGGAGTTTACTCGCGGCCGAGCTTCATATTGTCCTCCCGCTCGAGTTTACTCGCAGGGGCCTTGAGCTTCATATTGTCCTCCAAGTTTACTTATAACTCGAAGTTTACTCGCTGAGCTTCATATTGTTCTCCCGCTCGAGTTTACTCGCGGTAGAGTTATACACAGCGCCTACCTGCACTTATGCTCCCCGTTCGAGTTTACTCACGGCTGAGCTTCATATTGTCCTCCAGCTCGAGTTTACTCGTGGTAGAGTTATATATAGCGTCTGCCTGCGCTTATGCTCCCCGCTCGAGTTTACTCGCGGCTGAGCTTCATGTTATCCTCCCGCTAGGTTTTTATGACTTATGAAATAAATGACCTTGTTCAATCTCCATTGATAGTTCATCTTGTAAAGTCAGTTGTTATCTCGATTATTCTCTTTTTCACGAGTAAGATGTATCTCTGCTCGTGAAAAAGGGTTGGTGTTCAGGTATGTTATCTCGATTATTCTCTTTTTCACGAGTAAGATGCATCTCTGCTCGTGAAAAAGGGTTGGTGTTCGAGTATGTTATCTCGATTATTCTCTTTTTCACGAGTAAGATGTATCTCTGCTCGTGAAAAAGGGTTGGTGTTCGAGTATGTTATCTCGATTATTCTCTTTTTCGCGAGTAAGAGGTATATCTGCTTATGAAAAAGGGTTGGTGTTCGAGTATGTTATCTCGATTTTTCTCTTTTTTCACGAGTAAGAGGTATCTCTACTCGTGAAAAAAGGTTGGTGTTCGAGCCTGTTATCTTGATTCTTCTCTTTTTCACAAGTAAGAGGTATCTCTGCTCGTGAAAAAAGGTTGGTGTTCGAGCATGTTATCTCGATTATTCTCTTTTTCACGAGTAAGAGGTATCTCTGCTCGTGAAAAAATGTTGGTGTTCGAGTGATTCTTAGAATATACCTAAGACCAAGTGTTCACCTTTCTTACGAGCATGATATATCTCTGCTCGCCAAGAGGCTCCCGCTCGAGTTTACTCGTGGTTGAGTGGCGTTCTGCTCCCTAGCTTTTCAAAGGTAGTCCTGCTCGCAAAGTCGAGTACTGGGACTTGACCTTGGGCCAAATGGTGTTTTGCTCGCTAGCTTATCAAAGGTAGTCCTACTCGCATAGTCGAGTACTGGGACTTGACCTTGGCCCAAGTGGCGTTCTACTCGCTAGCTTATCAAAGGTAGTCATGCTCGCAAAGTCAAGTACTGGGACTTGACCTTGGCCCAAAGGGCGTTATGTTCGCTAGCTTTTAAGAGTAGTCCCGCTCGCGAAGTCAAGTAGTAGGACTTGACCTTGGCCCAAGTAGCGTTCTGTTTGCAATAGAAAGACTTATACAATCAAGTTCTAAGGCGTAATGGTTAATTAAAATATACAATGGCAGTCAAAAGCGACTAAATCTGTGACTCATCCCAGCACTTCTATTATCTTGTCTGCCAAGATGAAAGTGATTAAGCCTTGGCCATCCCGAGAAATTAAAGAAGATTACGAGCGAATAGTACTGCTTACTCTCGAGATTAATTTAGAAGAATAATGAGTAGGGGGCTACTGATGTGCATATTTTGGATCCGTCTCAATAGTGTTTGGGCCTCGCTTAATGACCCACTGTATTTTGCATGATGTCTAAAGGATTGGGTCGGGCCCATGCGCAATGAGCTAAATCCATTCCCTAAGGTATAAATAACCCCTTATAGTTCATAGAGTGGGGGATATCTCTCTTTTTCTGAGGGAGAACCACGCACTTTGGGGCTACGCGCCCTCTCTTTCATACTTAGTGTACTGATAAACACGCCGGAGGGTTTTCTGGCGGGGGCCCTCCCCGCCAACTCATGGTGTTTATTTTACATATAATATAGCCAGATATCTACCACCGATGACAACATGGCCGCCGGACGGAAACTCCGACGACCCACGTCCACCGCTACCTTCGGCACCCCCGGTATGATGTTTTTTTGGATACATCATCACTCAAATGATGTGACACTGATAATATGTGTACTTAATTATTACAACTATATCTACAAATATTTAAGCTCAATTCAATAGACATTTAGACTATGATTGCTCTCAATTCATTGTACCTCTCACTGAGTATGATATTATACATAATCACACCCCTCTACAGTCATCATACATATTCCCAGAGCAATTAGACTACAATTTACTTACTCATATTCATCTTCCAATGTCAATGAGCGAAAATAGAATCTGGTAATAATGATGATGATGTTGTCACTTTTCACCATGACCTTGTTGATCTTTAAAAGTCCACTCATCCAGTATGTCATAACTGATGGTACTACTTTTACCGGTGAAATTACGTGGTTATAGACAACAAAAACGGTCACAGAGCATTTATATTCAAGGAGAAAACACATTTATGATTGAGTAAACAATGTTTGTTGAGTATCAAATTAGACATGATAAATTTTAAGGATCCATAGTTGTTCATCAAATTATATTTCACTATGTACTTGTTCTTTAGCTCCTATGGATATAATTTGTCTTGAGAAAACTCACAAATAAATTAATATTCAAAGATGAAACACATTTATGACTAAGTAAATAATGTTTGTTGAGTTTTTAGATTGTTGGTCTCTTTTCCCTTACATATTGGTAAGAAAAGAAAAGACATTCCCTCTTAGATTGATGGTATTTAATTTCTTAACAGCTTCTTATGTTTTTTTTATTTACTTATCAATACTTGTATATGTGTTCATATGTAAATAGTATTCTTATTTGGTAAGTAGTTACAGTTGTTATCTAGCAATCTTGAGATAAACAAATTACATTAGTCATTATATATATCTTCCTATTTTTGGCAAGTGCATTTTGAAGAGATCTTGCTATAGTTGGATGTGTTAATCACATTTATCATTATATATATAAATAAAATGTAACAAAACAAAGTGTTCCAATTTCCAATGTCTTGTTAATTAAATGTTTAGTATAAAAACTAAGAAAAATGTAATAAAAACAAAGTGTTTCAACTTCCAATGCATATTTGTGTTTTCATTTATGGAAAACATTTAGGCGGGAAAATCACACTTGTTATTATATATATATATATATATATATATATACATATATATATATATATACATATATATATATAAGTGACACTGATAATAGTAAAAAGTGACATTCTGCATATATAAACATGAGGGGTGGTGCTGTAACTTAGGGGTTGCATTGAGATTTCTGAATTTTGCTTCATTTTACTTGGATAGATCTGTTTTACGAATAAGGATCCGTAAGACCGTATTACATGAGACTACCTCAAAAAGACAAAAACTTGTGTATGACGGAATTGAGTAAGACGGATCCGTAAGGTGGAGCTTCATTTAAGAACATGCGGGTCATAATAAATAAAAAACATGTTACTATAACTCACAAAAATGGTTTGCTAAGTTGGTCATAGGTGGAACTCGGTAGCTCTAAACTTCAGTTAGAGGGCTCATGTTCAAATCTCTCCAACCTCAAAATGAGTTACTCCATTATTTTGATGGCCGGCTAAGATGTCCTCTTTTGCTCCGGTGCCCCTAGTTTTGCAACATTTGCTGGCAAAAATTTCTTCCTCCCTAATCTTTGCAATTTAATCTACTGCTAGCTCCGTTAGCCCTCTGTTAAATTCATTTGTCTTAGGATGTTTGACGGACCTTAACGAACTTTGATGAAACGCTAAGTGACACATTTAAAAGGCAAAAATGACACTTTTAAGTTCAAAAGTGACACTATCAAGAGAAAAGATATTATTATTTTCATTAAAATGTAAAGTGACATTTATAGGACAAAAAGTGACATTTTTAATGACAAAAAGTGACACAATTAATGCTAAAAAGTGACACTTTTAAGATCAATAACGATGGTTTTTATTTATAATACAAATAACACTTATATGATCAAAAGTAACACATTTAATACTAAAAAGTGACACTTTAATGTTATAAGGTAACACTTTAATGCCAAACATAATGATTTTCATTATTAAAAATGAGGCACTTTTCAACCCAAAAGTAACACATTTAAGGTTTAAAGTGACACATTTAAGCCCAAAAAGTAACATTTTTCTAGGGGAAAAATGATAATTTTTATTAAAAATCTAAAGTGACACTTCTGGGGCCAAAAGTAACACATTTTATACTATAAAGTGACATTGTTAATAGTAAAAGTGACACTGCATATATAAACATAAGGGGTGACGTTGTAATTTTTTAAAAGTAAGGAGTTGCATTGAGATTCTAAATTTTGCCTCATTTAACCTGTATATATCTTTCTTACAGATAAGGATCCGTAAAACATAAGAAATCACATCAATGAAGAAATAGTAAGTCACGTGAGATTGTTTAACTAATTCTAATTCGTAAGATCAAACTTCATTCTCTTATATCCATCAATATACAATAAATTAAATTAAAAAGATCTGTATTACTAAAAATATATATAAAGAATATTTCTTAAATTTTTGTTGTACAAAAATAATAGTAGAGCATATTCAAATAGAGGGTTCCCCTCCCCCTTTGTGTTCTTTATTCCGTGCTTGGTACTCTTAACGGAAAGAAACTACTAAGTCGGTGGATGATTGGACAGAGTTGGCACCACTCGTGTGAAGAGGTGCAGAGTATTCCTTCTCTTGCAAAGTTCGCATCTTTCTCCCCAAAATTCCTTGGCGCTTCCTTACCGTACACCGTCTTTACCGTTCCCTCCCGCCATTCGCGGCGGCCTTGACCCTTCAACTCGTCTGCATCTGCTGCCAACACCCCCGAACTTCCATAATCAATAACACATTTGATTTGTTCTTCCAAATTCATATTACATGAACTAGCTATGCTCCGTCTATTTACTAGTAGAACCACCACCGCCACCCGCCGTATTCACTTTTCTCGCCGTCTCCTCTCTTCCTCTCCGCAGCCCCTTCGCAGTCCCGAAAATTCTATTGATTACCCCAAAGATTTTAATAATTCCAGCCATAACTCTCCCCCTCCTATCCTCCGCCACCCGAACCCTCTCTCTCCTGCCCCTTCTTCCTTCTCTCGCACCTCCCTCTTCGCTTTCTCCGCAACATTGGTCTCCGCCATTGCCGCCTCTCTCTTCATCATTTCCTCTCAGGATAATAGTGAATTGGGACCCAAATCGAGTCATATTTACGACGATATCCAGCACGCAATTGACCGGTCTAATGAATCGTTTAGGAGAATTTTAAATACGATGAAGCAGACCGGGGTGGCCGCTTCTGTTTTGTGGAAGTCGTTGTGGTCGGTGCTGTCTTCGGCGAACCATGAAGTTCGGATAGGGTTCGAGGTTAGGGTTGCGGCTCTGCTGGCAGACATAGCGGCTGCGAATGAGAGTCGTAGGCGGGCGATTGTTGGGGCGGGTGGGGGTGTGGTGTTGGATTGGTTGCTGGACACGGTGGCGGTGGGAGGGGATAATTGTGGGACCCAGGTTGAGTCGGCTCGGGCGCTGGCTTACTTGATTGCTGATCCCAGTGTTTGTCAGGTTGTACTTGGCAGGCCTAATGCTGTTCCCAATCTCCTTAGGTTCATTTTCTCTGCTCAACCTCAGGCTCTGCGATCAAAAAAGGTGATTCCGAGTATTTATTTTTGTTAGTTTGCTATTCTTTTTTGTATGTGATATCTGTAGCTCGTTAGTGTAGAACTTTAAAATCAATGTTTACTTGCTCAGCTTAGGGTAAACTGTCCTAGTAATTGTCAATAGCACCAGTTTTGCCGGCATTGCCTAAATGGTTAGTCGGGTGTTAAAGGCTTGCAAGTGCGAGGACAGATAGTATTATGCCCTTGGCCATTTTTGGAGAATCCAGGATTGAGACCAAAAGGACCAGGGCCTTTAGGGCCTTCTTGATCCTTTGTATCCCCTTCCCCAATGACATAGTGCACACATGAGATAAGTGAATTCTTAGAAGTTGGACTGAGTTGAATTTGTTGTAAGGCTAGTTGTTACATTGGCGTTCTTATAGTTGTTTTGCTGTCACTGTTAGAGGACAAGATTAGAAGACATTGTTAGCTGGCTTCTTAGAAGTTTGGATAATAATACGTTGTTAGGCAACAAAATCCTATCCAACAAAATCGTGTTAGTACTTAGTACCTGAGATTGTGTCTGGAGAAGAGAGGGGGGGGGGATTTTTAACATTGATAAATATTCTTTCGCTTGTGTATAGTTTCCTGGGTGACTTTGCTAAATTCATACTAACATCTTGTGCTATAAGCAAGCATCAATAGCTTTATCATAGTTCGGTTCATCAAGTGTTATTCAAAACCATGATTCAAAGGCATGGGTTTGGCTCTCACATTTAAAAATTGGATTTGGTCTCGGTTTTGGATGGTACACAACAAAAAGTGAATAAAAAAAGAAGAGGTTAATACTTAATGAAAAGGCTTATGGAAAGTGGAAACTAATGAAAGCGAGGGTGGGATGGGCTAGGGATTACTGTCCATCTACTATTTTTTTTTTAGGTATGTGTCACTCCTTGTTGGTATGAGGATTGAAACCAAGGACCTCAAGATCTTTGCATGTGTGCCCTTGCCATCTCTCCCACCCCTTGGGGTCCCATCTACTATTAACTAGGCCTAATATACAGTTGAGATGCGGCCTACGCACGTTGTGCACGCACGCTGGGGTTGGAGCGTTGGGAGGGAAAAGAAACGCAACGGTAGCCACCGCTGCTGGAGAGGAAGAAGTTATTTCCGATCTATGGGCGATTGTTTGATTCACTCGCTTCATTTTGCTTTTTCTGAGTCAACTTGGTGATTCGGCCGAGTTGACTTATCTTTCATCAAATTGACGGAGTTTTGGCAAGTTAGTATTAAAATTTGATTCGATTTGAGGAATCGGCTGAAACTTTGAACCCTGATCAAAACCTAAAATGAATAGAGAAGAATTCTGTATTTACTGCCCTTTAAGAAAGTTTCTCTAATTCTGGTATTTGCTGCCCTTTAAGAAAGTGTTATTGGACTCTGATAGAAATATAGGGTTGCTCACTTTTCACTTGTGATTATGATTCATTTGTAAATTTCTTTTCATTGACTTTGATATACTGTATTTCTTTGGGAGCAGCAACCAAGTCGTAGTTCATTCGATATTTCTGATTCTTCGAAAGGTACGAGTATGCTTGTTGCAGCAATAATGGATATTGTGACTTCCAACTGTGACACTGTAGACATGGTTGGTCTTAAGCCTGTGCTACCGGGAAATGCTGCTATGCGAGATATTGCAGCAGCACTACAAGTCGTTGAAGAAGGTGGCATGCATTTGGACGAGCCACCGGTAGGTGAAGACGATGATGATGGTGGAGAAGGAATAAAGGGCATTGGAATTAAAGTTCTTGGAGGTACATCAGTTTTGGGGCTTTCAAGAACTAATGGCCTTATGGAGGTGGAGCATTCTGATGCCACTCACCTAGAGTCGGACAAATATAATCCTAAAACTCTTTTGTTCAACAAAGTAAGTGATAACTCTCCAGCCCAGAAAAATGTGTCTTCAGCTGTTATTCCTGGCCTCTGGGATGATTTGCTTTCCCAACATGTTGCTGTTCCTTTTGCTGCATGGGCCTTGGCAAATTGGGCAATGGCATCAGAAGTAAATAGATCTCATATTCAAGAGCTGGATCAAGATGGGTATGCTGTCATGATGGCTTTAACTGCTCCAGAGAGATCTGTGAAATGGCATGGGAGTTTGGTGGCACGGTTGCTATTAGAAGACCAGAATCTGCCTTTGAATGACTCTGTTTGTGATTGGAGTTCCAGCCTTCTTTCTACTGTTTCTCAAGCTAGTAAAACCGATGACATTCCTCTTGCTCAGATGGCTTTGTCTGCATTTCTGCTATCAATCGAGAGAAGCCATGTGGCTCAGAAGGTGGTAATGGAGAAGGGTCTACCTCTGATGAGAGAAATCGCTAAACGGACCACAAAACATAGGCCTGTACAAGAGGCACTGGCAAAGGGTCTAGAATCACTTTCTACTCAACAGATGCATTTATCCCTTGACGAGGGTCAGAAATGGTCCGGTACTCTACTTTCCTGGGTATTTGGGAAAACCTCATCTGACAGTATACGGTCATCGGCTATTAAAATTCTCTCTCATATTCTAGAAGACTATGGTCCATCGTCCTTACCGATTTCCCAAGGATGGTTAGCTATTTTGCTATCTGAGGTCCTGGAATCCGAGAAGTCTGCATCACTTAAAGGAATTGCCCAGTCTAAAAGTGACAAAGTGAAGGTCCGTATACTCATTTATTACTATTTCAAGTACTATTATTATGTGTTACTAATTGGTCTTGCCACCAATTTAACATTTATCATTGTGTTTCTACTTCTAGTATCATTAACTATTAGATATCGTCTGGAATGTAAGATATTGACTCTTTTACTGACTGATATTGATGGAGCTGCTCAATTGTGCAGACTCAAATTGATCAAGCAAACATAGTTTCCGCCACACAGAGTGCTAACCACCTAGCGGGTGCTGTGGTTAATTTAGCACTTAATCAGCTGGGAAAACCAACTGATAGTGATGATTCATTCCCTTTGGAAGATCTTCTTTCCCTTGAACCCTTTGTTGGACCAAAAAAAAATCTGAAGAAAGACGGTGTCCCTAAAATTAATGCTGCAGATTCTGCACTGGCAACTCTTAAGGGGATCAAATCTCTGACTGAAATTTGCAGTGAGGATTCTCGTTGTCAAAATAAAGTAGTTGATTGTGGTGTGATATCTTTGCTAAGGCGCCTTTTGTTGCGAGATGATTATGAGAAATTGGCCGCAAATGAAGCATATGATGCATCACGAGAAATGGAAGCACAGGAGCATACCTCGAATGTTCCTGGTGAATCTTCTGTTAGTGATGCTCATGATCCATCTAGTGTCCGAGTTGCATCTTCAGCCCATATTCGGAGGCATGCAGCTCGTCTGTTGACAATCCTTTCAGTCCTTCCAAAAGTTAAGAAAGTAATTATAGCAGACAAAAGTTGGTGTAAATGGCTTGAAGAATGTGCTAATGGGAAGATTCCCGGCTGCAATGACCTTAAAATCCAAAGTTATGCAAGAGCAACATTATTAAATATTTTTTGTAACGACCAAGATGACAAAAATTCTATAAAGAATGATGGGCCTGACAGCAGTATTATGAACAAAAAATTTCATTGTCCTCATTATACTGAGATGATCTTCGTAATTAATCCAGAACTTCCACACTGGAAATGTCCTGAAAAGGAAGACTTGGATTCTGCTGAAGGGACAAAGGCAAACAAGGCAAATTCTGTTAGTCCATCTTTGTCCTGGGTTGAGAGTTCTATTGATGGCGAGACTAGCCCTATTACCAGAGCCGAAAGTAAGGATAGCTTGTCTACTTCTACTCGTACATCTGAAAGTCGCTCATCTAGGGATCCTTTTCTTGATGTTGTCTTTGTTCATGGTCTGCGTGGCGGGCCTTTTAAGACCTGGCGTTTATCTGATGACAAGTCATCAACTAAATCTGGGCTTGTAGAGAAGATTGATGAAGAAGCGGGGAAGCATGGCACATTTTGGCCTGGAGAATGGCTTTCAGCCGACTTTCCCAATGCTCGCTTGTTTACTCTGAAGTACAAGGTTTGTCATAATTTTGATGCCTTGGGTTTATGTTTCTAGAAGTTAAATTTAAGGACATCGGGCTTGAAGATTGTAAAATACTTTAGATGTACCAACTTTGGTTTCTCAGATATGTGAGTGGATGCGATTGGTTAGTTGGTTGAGCCTCACAAGTGGTTCCTGTATGACCTATCGCATCTCTGACACATCCATTGGAGTCGAAGTTGGGATTCTTCTTTGGGTCCAGAGCCTTACATAATTTACTACCTATGGTTGTAAGTTTCCTCCCATTGTTTCAGCACAAAGTGCTTTGACTAATGTAATTCTTTAGTGCAGACAAATCTGACACAGTGGTCTGGATCAAGCTTGCCTCTTCAGGTTTGTTTGTAGATTTTTTGATCACGAGAATAACATGACTTGCTGCTAGGGCTATTGTTTCTCGGAAAATGATAGGCACCCAACTTTTTAGCTCAACGTTCCAGCCTAATCTAGGTAGCAAGCATGTAGTTGGTTAAATTGTGGCCCCAAAGGTTTAGTAATGCCATGTCTTCCCAATGACATGTCTTGCCACATTGATTGGGACGCAAAATTGGGATAAGAATTGGTTGGTATGAAAAATAGGGCTAAGAAGTTGGGATCCCTATTGTTACTCTAGTTCTTTGGGCTCTTTGTTATTTGGTGTCGTTTGGATTCTGCAGGAAGTTAGCTCCATGCTGTTAGAGAAGCTTGTTGCTGCAGGCATTGGAGAACGCCCAGTTGTATTTGTAACTCATAGGTATGTGATGGTGTCCTTTTTGCATGTGGGACTTGACGTTGAAAGATAGGATAATAATCTTGAATGGGAGCAAGCCATATAGGGTTTTGTGTGTAATGGATTCTGTGTAGGTTGGCTTATCAGAAAAAGATCTATATAACGGAAATGTGTGTATTACTGCTGATTTTTAATTATTGGTTCCTTTACATTTTAACTGTTTCTGACACCAGTAGACGTAAATTAATTCCCCCCTACACTGCATAAACATTACTTTAAAGAAAAAAAACAATCAAACAAAAGACAGAAGGCAAAAAAAGAGTACAGGTCCAGGTAATAAGTGAAAAAAATATTTCACTCTTTCTTTCTCCTTGTTTAAGTATTTCTGTATTGGTGCCGAAAGTTGAAGTGGTCTCGGCCAGTTGCTTCATGTATGCAGTACCATGTGTTGGAATAAGCGTTTTTTTTAATTGCAGCATGGGAGGCCTGGTTGTCAAGCAGATGCTGTATCAAGCCAGAGCAGAAAGTAAAGATAATCTTGTTGACAACACTGTTGGTGTGGTAAGCTGTTTCATTTAAGAGATATTTATATTTATTGAATCTACACATCATTCATTTCTTATCTATGTTATTTATTGTAAATTTTCATTATTCTAGGTTTTCTATAGCTGCCCGCATTTTGGAAGCAAACTGGCAGACATGCCTTGGCGCATGGGTCTTGTGTTTCGCCCGGCACCCACTGTCAGTACTTAGTTATATATATTAATCTACCCATTTCCCTCCCTCCTGAAATATATAAGTAATAGTAATAAGTACTCCGTCTGTTCCCGAAAGAATATCCCCTTTGACAAAGCACACAGATGAAGCCAACTGTCTGCAATTAATTATTTACATATATTTTGCATTCCAATTTTACCCTTTAAGACAATGGGATATGTTGGTATTACTCTTTAATTTTGTTACAACCCAGGAAAATTTGTAGAAGTAACATAAAAAAATGCTCTACTCTTTGAAGTGGACATTCTTTTGGAAACATTCACAAAGGGAATAGGTGACTCTTTTTCAGGAACAACCGGAGCAATAATGTCAAGTGCTTTGGATTTTCAGTCATTATCTCAGAAGTAGTAAAACTTAAGCAGTAAACCTGTATGACGACTTTATTGTTAATTTTCCCCCATTGCCTGTTGGCAGATTGGAGAGTTGAGAAGTGGATCTCCGAGATTAGTACAGCTTAATGATTTTATTCGTAATCTACATAAAAAGGGGCGGCTCGAGGTTCTCAGTTTTTGCGAGGTAATTATTTAATCCCTTTGCTTACGTAGTCACCTTTGTAGATTTTCAAGTGCTTTGTGTGTGCATGTGAGCATGAGACCTATGTGGTTTTTTTTTGGTTGTTGTTTGCTTGTTCTTGCGTGTGCATATGCATAAATCCATGTATATTGGGACTTTTATTGGCTAATGGTTGTTTGCAGACCAAGGTTACTCCTATTGTTGAAGGCTATGGTGGATGGGCCTTTCGAATGGAAATTGTACCAATTGAATCAGCGTATCCTGGATTTGGGGAACTTGTTGTAAGTTATCATTTGTGTGGTGTCTTCTATTACATCTATGGTGTAACCTAAATTGATTTGAATCTGCCTCATTCTAACATTAAATTAATCATGTAGTGCTAGGATCTCAATGTTCCATCCCAATATACGTAGCAATGCATGTGATTGGTTAGACATCACGTCACTAAGGGCATGTTTGTTAAAACAGAAAATTAAGCTCTGAAAACAGTGAATCGAATGTAGACAGATGGAAGGAAAGCATGGTAGAAACAATCAGGTTCTGGTGTACAGACGGAGCTCAAAGAATGGACAGTTCTTTTGTTGAGTTCTTAGATAGATTCACTATTGTATAGCTTTTGTGTTGGTGATCTTTGATTGTATATATAGGCTGCGCCACCTGTATTGGCGCATATTTATTTTATAATTACTCTTACTTATCAAAAAAAAAGCTCAAAAAACTGTCTAAAAAAGTAGAGCTGAAAACATTAAGCATTTGAGGCTCCGCTTGTTTGACGAAAAATGATTTTTGGAAAATGAAAAGATTCTATTTTCAAGTGTTTGCTAAATCTTTTGAAAATATGCCATCAAACATTTTCGGGTGTTTGACAAACGCACAGAAAATGTTACGAAAAACAATTTATGAATAAATACAAAAAGTATATTATAATATTAATGTTCATATTGAGTATAAGATAGTGTTGAATTTTAAATAATTTTCCTTTAGTAACCCTCAATTTATCATTAGTGGCGTCAAATCAATAAGGTCCATCATTTTTCAATCTCACAAAAACAAATAAAAAATGGATAATGATATGAAAAAACGTTTTAAAAAAGAAAATGGATAATGTTTAGGACATCCCTAAATAACATAGTGGATACTAATTGTAGGACGTAGTGAGTATTTATTTTAAACTATAATTTATAAATAGTGTGCACAAACTCAATTTATATTTCTAAAAAATTTATTTTTTGAGTGTAATATTGTGCGGGTAGGTAAATATGTGTAATTGTGGAAGGGGGCAAAGGGGTGCTCAAGCATTTGGAAAATGACTTATGGAAAATGAATCCGTAAGTCATTTTCATGAAAAGAACTCTTCATTTTCCATTGACTCAGAAAAGCTTTTACGTTGACTACATTTTCCAAAGGTTACCAAACACCGGAAAATGATGAAAATGTTTTCCGGAAGTCATTTTTCGTGAAACAAACGGAGCCTGAATTTTAAGTACTGAAAAATCAATCGTAACGATTTTAAAATTAAATGTTGAATTCAAGTATTTTATTTGATAATGACACGTCTTTTTCATCTAAATAAAATCATAACCACAACTATGCTCTCAATAATTCTATTTGAATTATTTTAGAGAATGTGCAATTGAATTAAATGTATAAAAGTTTAGTATGCACATCACCATTGTTCATGTTTTTATTATACTGTTTTTTTACTTGTCAAAAAAAAAAAATTATACTGTTTTTTTACTTGCTAGCACAACAACTAATAAAAAATATGTATATGAAATTGTGTCATTGAATTGTTTAAAATATATATTTGGTGTTTTGCGTATTCAAATTAAATTATGCAGTTGTTTTGTAAAAAACGATTAGGAAAAAATGTACAAAATTCAAATAAAATAAAGGAGAAGGCGTCATAGCATTGATATTTTGGTGGTGGTTATGGCGGAGACTATGGATGTGGTTGTTGGGTTGGAGTGCCTTGGTGGATGGGATGATGAAAAGAAGAAGGGGTCATGAAAAGAAAAGGGCCAAAAAAAGAAGAAAAAGGTCAGAATCACTTAAGATGTGAAGTCATAACATTTTGACTTAACACCATTTTTAAGAGATTCTTAATTTTCTGAAGTGGTGTAATATTGCAATTATCAAACACTCTTATTTCCCCCTTTTATTAATTTAGCTCTTAATTAGGTTAACAAACATACCTTAACCATCAAATGCATTACCATGGTGATTGGAATGGAAAGTTGGGACTTGTAGCATTTTCCATTAATCATCAGTTATTTGTCATGCTTTAGTGACCAACTTCTTAGTACTCCCTCTTCTCGTAAATGAGTGTCCCTTTTTAGATTTTTTGCAAAAATTAAGAAGGTTGACATTTAGTCCATATTAGTACTCCCTCTCTTCCTAAGAAAGAGTCATGTTTGACTCGACACTCAGATTAAGAAAAGTTAATTGTTTCTATCATAAATATTAGAATGCTGTGTGTTTTCTATTAATGCCCATGTGAGACTGGGACCTATCGACTAAAGTAGGAATCAAATCAAATGTAAAGTGGTGAAAGTAACATCCCAAAAATGTAAAGATTAGAAAGTGGACAGGTCTTTTTGAAATGACCTAAAATAGTATTTCAGAAACTCAAGTCTCAACATGCCTTTGTAGGAGGTCGACAGATTATTGATGCATCCCCTATTGCTAATGAAGCAGTGGATTCTAGATTGAAAAGCGGAATCCCAGGCTTATTGTGTAAATTATACATTGAGAAAGCATATGACCATGTTGACTGGGAGTTTTTGCTCTATATGCTGGAGAGAATGGGGTATGGTCTGAGATGGAGAAGTGGATTCGCTTCTGCATTTCTTCTGTTCGATTCTCTGTTTTGGTGAATGGGGAGCCTGTGGGATTTTTTGGTAGTTTGAGGGGACTATGTAAAGGAGACCCACTATCGCCATTCTTGCTAATTACTATCATGGAAGGGCTGAGTAAACTTCTGGATAAGGCAGTAATGGCGAAATTCATTCAAGGTTTTGTTATTGGGCAATATAGGGAGATGGAGATCTCAGTGTCACACCTTTTGTTTGCAGATGATACACTGATTTTCTGCGATGCAAATGGTGTGCACCTGGGTTATTTACTCTTAGTGCTGCTATTCTTTATGGCGTCAGGATAAATATTGCAAAGAGTGAGATTCTCCCGGTTGGGGGGGGGTGTGGAGAATGTTGAGGAACTTGTTGCGTTTTTTGAGTGTAAGGTTGCTAATATTCCGTCATCCTATCTAGGGCTGCCTATCGGTGCTCAGTACAAAAACAAGGCGATTTGGAATTCGGTTATTGAGAGATTTGAATGTCGTTTGGCGGGGTGGAAAAAACAGCTGTTGTCCAAAGGGGGGTGACTCACACTAATTAAAAGTACTCTGTCCAATCTAATCTACCTGCCTACTCATCTCTATTTGTGCTGCCCATCTTAGTTCGAAACAGACTTGAGAAATTGGAAAGGGACTTTTTGTGGGAAGGTCAGGAGGAGGCTCGCAAATATCGCTTGGTTAAGTGGGAAAAGGTATGTTCCAGTTTGAAGAAAGGAGGTCTTGGGATTAAAAATCTTAAGGTCTTTAACACTGCTGGGTAAGTGGTTATGGCGGTATGTGGGTGACATAGATAATCTGTGGAAGAAAGTAGTGGTCAGTAAGTATGGTGTGGGAGACATGAGGTGGATTCCGAATGCTATTAATCTTCCGTATGGGGTGGGAGTTTGGAAAGGAATAAGAAAAGGGTGGGATCCTTTTGTGAGGTCCCTTCGATTTGATATAGAAGATGGGGCCTTGGTTAGGTTTTGGAAAGACAAATGGTGCGGGGATGTAGAACTGTGGAGATCGTTTCCGAGTATGTTCAACTTAGCCAGGGATAAGGATTGTTTGGTGCATTCGGTGCTCCAAATGGAGAATGGCAAAGGGTTTGGAATCCTTTATTTCGGAGGAACTTCCATGACTGGGAATTGGAGCAGTTTTTGCAGTTCTTTGAATTGATCCACTCCGGAGGTTGGTATATTAAGAGAAGATAAGGTCTGGTGGAAGGGAACTAGCACTAAATGTTTCACTGTTAAGTCTTATTTTCATATCCTTTCTCTTAGTGATCATACAATCTTTCCTTGGAAAGTGATCCGGAAGTCTAAAGCCCCTAGTCGGGTTACTTTTTTTGCTTGGGAGGCCAGCAATGAGGCCATTCTTACTGGTGATAACTTGAGAAAACAGAATGTCACATATGTCAATCGATGCTTCATGTGTAAAGGGGATGAGGAATCTACAAATCATCTACTCATTCACTGCCTGTAGCAAAGGAATTGTGGAGTCTCATCTGCAGCCTATTCAAATTGCTTGGGTTATGCCTCGATGAGTGAAAGATGTTTTTTTGAGCTGGATGTTGTATAAAAGAGGGAGGAGGAATTGCATATGGCACGCAGCCCCACTGGGTATTAGTTGGATCATTTCGAGGGAAAGAAATAGAAGGGTGTTTGAGAATGAGAAAAGGACCGTGGATAACTTGAAGGATGAATTGCTGCGCGCGTTACATTTTTGGTGCGCCGAACACTTTAATTCTTCATAAATTGATTTTTTTAATAATTATTCTTTAGATTAGACTTTTGTGTATACTCTTAGTGTACAAGGATGCGTCACCTGTTTTGATGTCGTTCGTATATATCATCTTACTTATCAAAAAAAATAGAAAGATGGACTCTTTTTTAAGAATGAAGGGAGTAGTACATATACATGAATGACCCTTGGTGTCCATGCAATAGTATAACAAGTGCATCTTGGGACATGATTGATGGCATACGTGAATTTAGTAACGTTATATAAAATGGAACCCTCACTTTGGGGCAGAGCAAGTAGTTGTTTGTGTGTATGGCAGTCTTAGGTGTGAAATACCTGGTTGCTTGTAAAATGCCTCTGTGCTACTGTCACATTCGTTGAGGGCTGAACTGAAAACTCAAGACTATCTCTCTCTCTCCCCCCCCCCACCCTCTCTGTGGGAAGAAGGGTTGGGAAGAGAGAGAGCGATGAAAGTAAAATATTTTACAGTGGAATATATATATATATATATATATATATATGTCAAGGAGGTAATGATGCCTGGCCAGCTAATTTATGCAAATGAGTCCCTAGTTCTGTTTACTGCGGTCCATTCATCCTGCACCCTTGATGACCAACCGGGGTATTGGTTGCTTCAGTTTCGTGTTTCCACTTGTCGAATGAATAAAGCACTTAAGATGTACTCTCTTTGTTCCATGTAAAGAACCAACTATTCTATCTTGGGATTAGAGATTGCAACATATACGTACTCAATCCGAAACCGGCTATGATCCGCTCCTAAAGGAGCGGGTCTGGTAAGCAATTTTAAAATCCACTGGGAAGTATCATGGTTGTGCATTTCGTTTAGTGTGCATGGAGTTGATGGAAGTGAATTTTCGTTTAAACATTTTATTTAACTAAACTAAGTGAGGTGTGATGACATTTATTGTGATGTTTTTCTCTTATAATTTTTTCATTATATTATTGAATTCTTTTTCCCTTTTTTCGTTAAGAAATAGAAGGTATGAGTTGGATGGTAATTCTTTATTTTGTTTGGGTTTAGAAAATGTTTGGACTTCGTGGGCTTGGGCAAGACCACAAAATTTTGGGCTTGGGCTTGCAGGTTTCGCAACTAGGAGCAGGTATGAGTAGAAGTTTCTATCTGGTGGGTTAGGAGTTAATGAGGGGTATAGATATAGATTAGGAGCGGGGTTAGGAGAATATACTCAAATGCTACATGTTGGCATCCCTTCTTGGGATGGTCAACTTAGTGCTCGTTTGTTGCAGCTTATTTTGAGTGACTTTTAGCTTTTGGCTTTTGAAAAGTCATATTTAAAGTTCTTTGTATCAGCTTATAAGCCATAAGCTAATAAGTAAGGTACAACACCCTTTATGCATTGAAAAGCCAAAGCCAAAAAGCCAAAATTTTAAGTTTTTGGTTTTTTTTTTAACATGAAGACAACTATTCATTAATAAATATTTGATTATCCTCATTTCATCATTTTATGAAATATACATAAAATATGAATACTAATTTTCAAGTTTTTTTTTAACAAATAATTATAACGACTTATAAGCAGTTTTTCAACAGCTGTAACAAACAGTCTATCATGCAATCAGCCAAAAGTCATTCAGCCACTGGCTTAAACTATCAACCATAAGCCATCAGCCACAACAAATGAGCCCTTAAAGAATCTAATTTAAGACTTCGCCAACAATCTCCGTAACTTGTCAAATTTTACCTTGCACTTGTGACTATAAACATCTTGGGTACCCTCATATTTATTTGTAATTTGGACCAATTCAAATGATACTAATATATCCCTCAATTGTTAGATTTTTCAAACATGGATTCCTCTAGCAAAATGTTGAAAGTTTATGGATTGCAATAACATATCGAACTGGTCTATGCGCATCTCGCATAGATTTGTACTTTCCCTTGGTCCCAAAGAAACAACCCCTTTCGAAAAGTCAAACTTTTAACATTCTACTTTCACTCTCTCTCTCTCTCTCTCTCTCTCTCACTGTGTGTGTGTGTGTATATATATATATATATCTTCTAAAATGCACTATAATCATTTTTTGTTTGGCACGCAAGAGAACGCCATGTTGTGGAAGAGAGAAAATTGAAAAATAGAAATAGAAGAAAATATACATATTAAATTTTACAAATAAGATTTTTTTAGCTCTTTCCTGGTGCAGCAAGTATGATGGCTTGGCCTTAAATGAGGCATTTTTAAGTACCATGATTGTTTATACACAAAAGTAGTTATTTTCTAAAGTGCCTGCAGACTTGTCTCAATGTTATGTGTTTCTTCTTCATTTTATTTTTCCACTTGCAGGTTGACTAATCTCATGACATTTTAATTTTGTCACAGGTGTTGGAGTCCACAGATCATGTAAATTCTTGTAAACCTCTTGACAAATATGATCCTTCCTATAGAGAAACATTAGAATTTTTGCGTAAGCTGAAAGCAGAGTCCAGATGAATGGATGTTCTGCTAGATACATGTAAAGAATGGTGAAATGCCCAGTCAAGAGTTCTGACACTGTTGGTAAATAATCTCAGGAGTCAGGAGCAGGGACAAGCTTACATGGGGTACATAAGCAACTGTGGAACCGCGCTGCAGTTGCATCTACAAGTGTTTAGAAATTAAAATGTATATTTGTATAGTCAGTAGCATTAACAGGATTTTGTTTTCCTTTCTGTTAGAGTTTTCAGAATTGACTTTTTTTTTTTCTGAAATCATCCCCTTTTAACCTCTGTATTTTAGGAATGTGGTTACTGGTGGGGGGATGTTCACCATGTTTTTTTGTATTAATCCAGTGTTGCCTTACACTGAGAATGTTGTATATATTAAAAAGAGCAAATGAGAAAGGTAGTGATGCACAATGGAAAGGACTAAATGGAGTTAGACTTGAATTATGATCGGGTTACTTTTTTTGATAAAAATATAGATAAAACGGTTATGGATATTTTTTGTTAAGACATCATCATTTTATCGACTTACTATGTATCGGTAGATTGAACTGTGAGAAAGTGATTTCGTCATATAAATTAAGACCTGCAAGATGGTTTTACAGGAGATTTACACATTTTGTTTTATCATTTAGAAATAAATTGATGTAACGTGTTTAGTAGTTTTAGTTGGAGATTATTACTAGTATTTAAGTTATTCTGGTCTATATACATATTAGTACACACACTATGCCGAAGTTATATCAAAATTTACTCTTTTATTTAAGCAAATATTTTATTTAATTCTCCCTCCGTCCCAAAATAAATACTATTTAGCCAAAAAAAAAAATGATCACAAAATAAATGACGTTATAGAATTTTAAGAAAAAATGTGTACATTTTTATCAAAAAATTATCCTTATCACTATTATGTAATTAAATGTGTTGTTCAAAATTTGTAAAAAAACTATAATGATTTGAAGAGGGATGTCATAAAACTTAGGGATGTGCAAGATTTTTTCAGAACCGGACCGAACCAATCAAAACTGGATCGGACCAATACTTTGATCTGATCCTGGATCTGAATTTTCATAAAATCGGACATTTGGGTTGGTCCCGGTTCTCGAACTAAAAAAACACGGAACCGGACCGAACCGACCCAATATGTTATTTATTTATTTATCTTATTATATATATATATATATCAATTCATAATACTTTCTTTGTTCTACTTTTTAGTTGATACTTTTTTATTTTATTTTTTCCACTGGTTTGTTATAGGATAATATAATTTTTTGGTCCCTGAACTATACCAATATTATGCGTTTGGTCCCTGTATTTTTTTTGTAATGTGTTTGGTCCTTAAAGTAGGGTTTTACTAAGAGATTACCCCTTCGTGGGGTTACCGTCAGTTTTTCCGTCAATTTTTGTATGAAATTCCAAATTTACCCTTAATGTTAGTGGTTCAAAAAAAAATCACAATCGTTTAACTCATCATAGAAATTTCACAAATTCATGTCCTGCCCACTGCCCTCATGACACCAATTGGTGCCTTTAACTCATCATACATAGAAATTTCACAATCGTTTTCTACTCGAAAAATTCAAAGGGGGTTCAGTGTGTGTAACAATCAAATCATTGACTAAAATAATTAATCTCACGAAATCGCTAAGATAATAAATTCTTCATCATAAGCACCATTAAATTCAACCCCGTGTGCACTAAGAGAGAGAGGAAAGAGAGTGCTCGAAAGCCAAGGGTTTGTCTTCACCGGAATTAAAACCCATAGATCGAAACTCTAGTCCATAAGTTAGCTTTCATCACCACACTCTAAACCACCACGGATAAATGCATATAACGAGCAAAAAACAGTTTAGAGAAGATTAAGACAATTAGATCTACTAAGCTTTAACCTCAAACAAGTTAGTCAAATAAGCAAGTTAATGGGCCGAAACTACAACCCGCCATCATCGAGGATGGGAGCGGGAGAGGAGAGAGGATGGCGTTGTATTCTCTTGGTCTCTATTTCAATAAAGCGTAGGGTTTGAGGGCAAGAAAGGAAATCCACCTCCAAAGACCTACCGGCTTGCCAAAGGCTTCCATCACCATGTAGTTCGGTTGCGAATTTGGTCAAAAGGAAATTTCTAACACCGCTCATCAAATAGCATGGAAGCGATGACTGATGGACGAAGACAACCGCGGGGTTTAACGGGAGATCAATAAGTACGCTAGAGCGCCAAAATTTCAGGCAGCCGGCAGATATGGTAGGCGTGGAAGTTGCCGGCGCTTGGAGGAGGCGGTTGTGGAATTTGGGCGGAAATGTCGCCTACTTGTGATAGCACCATGGATGAAGAGGTTAACTCACCGAGGCAGATGGTGGCTTTAGCCGAGATGGAGGCGTTGGGGCTTGAGAAAGAAGGGAGATTTTCTAAGAAAGGGTAAGATTTTCAGATTAATGGTGGACTACAACTTGGGTTTCTGTTTGACCGATTCCTTTTTTCTTTTTATTCTTTTTTATTTTCATTTTTTTTATTTTGAATCACTAACATTACTAAGGGTAAATTTGGAATTTCATACAAAAGTTGATGGAAAAGCGGAACCCCATGAGGGGGTAATCTCTTAGTAAAACCCTACTTTAAGGACCAAACACATTACAAAAAAAATACAGGGACCAAACGCATAATATTGGTATAGTTCAGGGACCAAAAAATTATATTATTCTTTGTTATACTATGAGTTTATGAGTTCGACATTTTTAATTGTTGAATGTATTTTTATTGAAAGTTTTTTAAATTTTTATGAAGTTTCGGTCTTAAAATTTTTATTATGTATTTGTATTAAACAGTTAAAAAGTAAAAAATCATAGTATTGGTTCGGTCCTGATTCTCATACATCTTTGATTGGTTCTGGACCAATATTTTTGGATTCATCATATTCGGTTGGTTCTGGTTCTAAATTTTTTGAGAACCAGACTATTGGTCTGGTTCCGATTTTCTCTTTTTTTCTAAAAAACTGAACCGAACCGGACCAACTTATCATCAATAGTTAAACTTGAATATGAATGAATCAGCCTTTTTATAGATATGTAAATTTTTGAAACGTTATTTATTTGGGTGTCTTGGCAAATAAAGAGTTAGTATTTTGGTAGATTTATGGACTCCGAAATGTAGTGTGCATACATAGTAGGTGCGCTTCTCGGAGGGCACAAGTGTTACGTGTACGGTGTACCATATAAATCTTTTTTGAAAAAATGAGTATCGAGTGAAGAAGGAAATGGTGCCGACGGTGCTTAATCTGCCTTCTCCGGCTTCGACGGTCGGAGGGTCATCAATTCCTACCCATTTGAGAGGATACAATGTTAATTTAACCCTTCAATTTCATCTTTTCTATCCAAACATCTCCAAAACGACAAAGAAATTTACAAGGTTACCTCTCATTTCCTGTTACTGCGAATCCAACCCATTATCCACCATACCGTCACCAACAAATACCACAACGAATTCATCACGGCCGTCACTGTCAGAAACGAGAACGACGGTGGCCGGAACTATCCCCCCGCCGGTAAAAAAGACGAAGAGACGGTATAGAAAGCAGTATCCTGGTGAGAGTAAGGGTATTTCTGAAGAAATGAGATTCGTCGCCATGAGACTCCGTAATACTAACGAAACTAGGCGTATTTCTGAGAGCGAAAGTGATAGCAGTGACAAAGAAATTGATGAGGGTGTTGAAGGCCAGCATAATGGTGAGAGCAAAAACAATGGAAGTGAGGTTGAAGTTAGTGATAGTGAAGATGAGTTGAGTTCTGTGTCGTCGTCGGCGGTGGCGGCGGGAGATGGTGGGGTTAGTAGCGGAGGGACGTGGGAGCCGAGTGTGGAAGGGTTCGTGAATTACTTGGTGAACAGTAAACTGGTTTTCGACACTGTGGAGCGCATTGTTGATGATTCCACTGATGTTTCTTGTAAGTTTTCTCATACTGTATAACTTAGTATTTGTTAATCTAGCTTATGCTATTTTTTAGCAATTCTGTCCGAGTTTATTAAGTAATCAAACAGCTCTTCCTTTCTAGTAAGCAAGTGTTGGTTCGATTTTTCAAACTCAATTGTCGATGACTTGATATTTTCTTTTTCTTTCAAATTTTGTTGACCGAATTGTCATATATATATATACTACTTTAATTATAGAGAATTGAATTATAATCATTGTGAACTACATAAATAATTCTATGACCTTGGGTTCTATAATTTGGAAAAAATAAATACATTTAAGATGAACTCTTCATTTGTAAAATGATCAAATTTACTTTGTAAAGTCAAAATCGTCTGCACCTTTATCCAGTAGAACGATAGGGCATGGCATGAGCATAATAAGAGGGTGACATTGAAGTCTAATTGAAAAGTCTTATTTTTGCACCTTGATTATCAAATCAGAGGATGAAATGGCTGTATAGCTCCTAGGTTATGTTTGGCATTCTGTATTCTTTCTATGAGATGGTTTTTGTATATTATGATGTCTGATGGTTGACACTGACTACAGATGTCTACTTCAGAAATACTGGATTGGAACGATCCGAAAGTCTTTCAAAGGATCTTGAATGGTTAAGCCAACAGGATGTGCTAATTCCCGAACCAAGCAAACCTGGGGTTACTTATGCGAACTATTTAAAGGAGCTTGCTGAGACGAGTCCCCCGTTATTTCTCTCCCACTTCTACAATATATACTTCTCCCACATTGCAGGTGGTCAAGTGATAACAAATGAGGTGTGTTCCACTAGGATCTGTTCACTGGGTTTTGCTACTGATGTTTCAAATATTATAGTAATCACATCAAAATGTACTACTCTTCTAAATATCTGGCTATTTTATCATGACTAATTGGAAAATACTCCCTCAGTTCTTCATAGAATGTCCTTTTCTCTATTTTGAGAGGATCAACTTAATAGAGTACTGTTTCAAAAACTTAAGTTATGAAGTTTTTGAGCTTCCAAATCTATATTTATTATTTTGAACTTAAAAATAGAAAAAGTATTTCAATCCTTAGAACAAGAGGTATTAATTGAAGTTTAATTGTGAAATGATCTTATAAGAACTTATTACACTGATTTTCAATACGTTGGAGCTTTAGGACCAGCTCTTGCTTTACCAAGAATGGTTTTTGGCTGTACGAAGCAAGTTGCATGAATGAGTTGCATCATTATCTACTACTCCCTCCGTCCCAAAATTATCGTCTAGCTTGACTTGGCGCACCGTTTAAGAAAACACATTTGACTGGCTTATTAATATTGGTCTTTGTGAATTTCCACTTCTGCCCCTATGAATAAATGAGAGATGACAGTACTCCTGCACCACCGCCAACTATTTGTAGATCTCAATAATCATATTCTCGTCATACTCCTCCACTGGCCTCAACCCAAATTGACTAATCCCATTTCCTCCATAAACGCCACCGATCCCGCCGTTGTGAACGACGGAGGTGTTGGCAATTCCTGATGTAAGCGTCTTGGAGCCCAATAAAAAACTTCTTCGGGGACATTGGGTGGAGCCAACTTGGCCTAGCTCAACCCGGGACTTACGCCACCGACCAGGAGCATCATCGAGATGTAAGAAGCCTCGCCTTTTCCCGTACCCCTTTATCCCCTTGGATCATCAGAAAGGAGAGGGAGAGATGTAAGATCTTTAGAAAAGTGATAATGGGGGTGAAGAATTATGAGGAGAGAGAAAGAATGCAGACGGGAGTGGGAATTGGGTGGAGGTTTTAGTGGGAGCTGGGAAGTTGGGGGCAGAGACAATTAATTATAGTTTAGAGTGGGTCCCATTGGGTAGGTCCCATGATTTAAAGAGTGTACTCTTAAGGGTAAAATGGGAAAAAATACTATTAAAAAGGAAAGTTTCAAACTGGACAATTTTTTTGGAACGGACGAAAAAGGAAAGAAGGACCATAATTTTGGGATGGAGGGAGTACTCCATTGCTACAATTCTTTAACTATTAGTTCAATAGGCTATGGGAACACTCCTTCGTCTATACATCACTGAGAAGAAAGCAACATTCACAAAAGATTTAAAGTCATTCAAGCCATCAAAAATTTAAAATACTTAATTTGCATTCCTAAGACTTCTGTGGTTCTAGGTTGAGTTTTCTGAATGATATTATATAGGAAAAAATTAATAAAAGAATCTTATGATACCTTATAGTACTTTCTCGCTCGTCTTCTTATAATTTTCTCCTATCGTAATAATTCTTTTATCCAAAAAATAAAGAAATAAGTACTCCCTTCACCCCAAAAGGAGGACACTTTCCTTTCTTGTTTGTCCCAAAAGGAGAGGGAGATTTTCTTTTTAGCAAAGTATTTTTTTAGCATAATGAGTTTAATTCCCAATTAGTTTGTGGATGAGGTTTATTGTGTTAAATCAACCAAAGTTTGTTTGAATTGTGGCCACAAATTTGTGGGTATTTTATGAAGATAATGGATCATCAACCATTGTTTTAATTGCTTCAATAAGCCAAAGCATTCCTCTTTTTTGTGACGGAGGGATTGTATCTTATGAATTCTTAAACCACAGCAAGTGTAGAAATCTTATTGTTGAGATCCTTGAGTCTTAGTTGCTGGCTTCATTTAAGATACTTTTGCTCTGCATCAGTTGAAAATTTAGTTTACGGATGTTTGGAGGCTTCTTTGATGGAAAGATTACAATACTTGTGAAGTTTTAGTTTCTCTGCAACTGGATGGAGTGAAAACTTTTTAAGAATGACAATTATTTTTCACATGTTGCGAGATTAACGTCACTTTCTTGGCATCTCAGTGGTCTACAGCCAGGATAATACTGGACGCCAACAAGGCAAGAATGGAATTGGACCTAAATTATCATTGTGTTATTATTTAGTGATAAATTGATTGTAATGTGTCTAGTTGTTTTAGTTGGGAATTATCAGTATTTAAGTTATCCTCATCCAAGTAGGATCACTATTAGAACTCTCCTAATTTAATTATATTAGTCTTGAAAAATGGTTGTAAATCATGTAATCCCCATATTTTAGTCAGAGTTGATTAATAATATTCGAGTTGAGGCTTTTGCCTTTATGATCTTCGGGCATGGCTGATCCCTTGCGAGGGTAAGCGTTCTTCTCTTCTTTCTGTCCCCCTTTTCTTCTGTGTGTGTGCTCATATGACGGTTGTCCGTACCCTGTCCTCCATCAGAGGAGCTTTTTTGAGGGTGTTATACTTTGGTAAGTTATGTCCTGAGAGCTACTCTCTTCAAATGACTTGTGCCTTTCTGTTTTGAATTTTCCTTCTACTACTGCAGCTATTATAAGGAGTCTTCCCGGCCCTGTCTTGGTATTTGAAGCCTATATGTTGTAGGAGAGACTAGAATAGAGTTCCACCTTCTTTCTGTGTTGAGGAGGGGAAGCCTTGTGTGTAGCCAACACCCCCCCTGCCCCAAGGAGCATAGTAAATGGCCCTGGCAGGTACCAGAAAACTAAGAAGGAGCTTAAACTACTTTGTATGATACCTTGGGATTTGTATGATACAGGATCCGGTGATGGTACCTTGACTTGTTCCCTTTACTTGGGAAATCAGTCCTTCCATTTCTAAATGATTTCCTCCTTTTGGCTCCTCTACCTTCTCCTCTTAATTTGGTTACATGTTGTATTTATGTGTTCGCATTTTTTTAACTTTTGCGTAGGTTTCTAAAAAGATCTTTGAAGGAAAGAAGTTGGAATTCTCCAGTTGGCAGGGGAATGAAGAAGAGCTATTGAGAGACATGAGAGAGAAGCTCAACATGCTTGGAGAGGTTAATGCCTGAATTGTGTATACTCAACTTTTTAGTATTTCAGTTTTGGTGGAGTGACTGCTGACTAAAGTACATGATTCCATTGCAGCACTGGTCTCGCTTCCAGAAAACCAAATGCTTGGTCGAAGCCAGGAAAGCATTCAGATATCTGGGCAACATAGTTCGTCTGATCATTTTATGAAGCAAAACCATTCAAGTAAGTGCTTGAGTTTTCAATGGTACCTAGTTATTTATGTAGTTTCTTCTTGACAGGATCCACTTTTTTCGTAAGATACTTACTGTTTAACAGTGCAAACAGTTGATACAAAACATATAGTGCTTTTTTTTTTCTCTTTCTCCCCGTCACTATCCATTCTTTCATCTTTTCTCCTGCGGTTTCTTGGCCAGTCATTTTTCAGCATCTGTGACTGATGTTGTCTCTTTTAAAAAATTTCTCAACTGCTCTCTCTTGTTGAGCAGGTAATCTGAGTAAGACAAGGAATGCCAAGTGGTATTCTTGCCAAATACACAAGAACGCTAATTTGAAAAGTAGAATGGAAGGAATATTACTCTGGCTGAAAACGCGGGCACCCATTGTATCGTAGCTGCATTTAAATCATGTCTCATGACAACGCGGAAGGATGGACAAGGTAGCCTGCTGCTATTCTTCATAGGCTGTACCTTCAATCCACCATCATAGTTGACATTGTAATGTTATTGTTAGTGGGATATATTAGGGATGGGTTTTGGCACATGATTCATGGCTCTCTCACTTGTTGCTGCGTTTTATAATATTATTTGTTGTGAAAAGGGGAGGACACGAATGACTTGTGCGTGTAACATACAGTAGCTTGGATCTACAAGGGGGTCATGGTTGGATGCAGTTGTTCAATGAAAACCTATAATGAATGACATTGGACATGTTTTCCCATCCCTTCACATGATGTAATAAACAAATATGTATTGTTGTCCAGAACCGACTTTTGACTGTACAAATATAGTAATATGTAAGAAAATCAATTAGGATAGAGGAAAAGAGTATTTCTTTGTATTAATATTCTTGAGAAATTTATCCTAATAGCCAGCCGGTAGCCACAAACAAAAACAGAGCAGCTGCAAACTTACTAGAATACTTTTAACTAGAAAAACAGATGGCTTATTTACCCACATCCACATATTGGTTGAGCTCAATATTTCCCTTGAAACATGAGATGCGTCATGTGACCACAACGAAAGATTTGCCATTTCATCTTTTTGGAATAATCGCAAATCAAAGGTGATGTTTTCACCATCGGCAATACACATATGTTATATTGAATTTGATTAACCAAGCACTAAAACACTATTTATGTCGGAGCCCGGAGGTAAAGCTGAATTGTTTGTTTGGGTGGCGATGCGTTTGTTCCTGTAATCCTAGTGGTGATCAAAGTTCCTGTAAATAGTATGCATTTAGCTTTACTTGGCTGGGTCTGGGTCTGGGTCTTGACTTTAACAAAAGTAGATTGCTGACTACTTCCACCATTCTCTACCAAGGCGGCTTAAACAAATTAAATTTAATGGACAAAATTCAATATCACCTAGATTAAGTATTGTTTTTGTTCCATTTGGCTTCCAAACTGCACAAGTGACGCCAATGAGGCTATTCACATAATAAAATTAAAAGATGCTTAAACCTTAAGGGAGGTAACTGATAATGATCAGTAACAAATTACCTACTGTAATGATTTGAAATAAAAAGGGAAAGGAAACCAGTACGGATGCATAGGTGAAATGAGAACAGCTCTGAAGAAAATGCAAGGAACTGGATTACTATTTTCTTCGCAAATTCATTTTTTTATTATTGTAATTTTATTTGTTTACTTCTTTCTTTAATTACATTAGAAATATAGTATTTATATTTTAAAATATAAAATTACTTTCTTGAAATTAAAAAAAAAAAAGACCAATGGTACATTTCCTTCTTCTTTCTTTCCCTCTCCTTCATGGACATTTGTACACAAAGAGAGCAGGGAGCTAACAATGCCCTCAGAATCCTTCCATCTTTCTTGAAAGAATGGCTGAGGCTCTATGTTTCTTCAACAAGGTTATCTTTTCCCAAATAAACTAAAGATAAAAAGACTCTTTTTGGCTCTTTTGGTGTATAAAAGTTGATCCTTTTTGGAAAAAGTTGTGTTTAATGGACGAATCCGTAAGTGCTAGATTATATATATAATCTACCAGAATATAAACTTAAAAAAAAAAAGCTTTTGACGAATCCCCACTGTTAGGCTTCAATATATATGTTCTGTTTTCCAATTTGATTTTGTCATGCATAATACTTTAAGTCTGACCAATTCTCTTGCCTGATTTTCCTGAGTATTTATAAAACCAACAGAATGACATCCCAAACTCTCTTTTTTCTTGTTCAGTTTTCTTTTCTTTTCTTCTTTTCATGGATATCTTTAGATGGAATTCTCAGGTTAGACACATTTTCTGCAATTTCTCTGTTTACTTTAGCTTAGTTTGTGTATAAATTTGGTTGTTTTAGTACATTCATAGTTTTGATGCTTTTCCACGTGTTTCAAGAAAGTAATATAATTGAAAATTTACATACCTGAGGTACCCTTTTGTAGCAGGACTCCTTGGTCATCAGATCACCTAGGAAATCTCCATTGGTGTTGAGGATGGTGGTTGTAATTTTCGCTTTGGTCTGCGGTATATATATTTTCTCAATTTGCTTAAGACAAGCCAACATTAGTACAGGAATCAGATTTTTAAACATTCAAGTGATTGACCAGCCTTGTCAAGCTTTCCAAATCGACCAATCCGAAATTCCCTATGTTCATTTTCCAAAACCCAATACCTTTAGCAGGTAACCAGTAAATTCTTGTCGTTGGTTCTTTCCCCTATAATTTATCGATCATTTAACATCTGCCTCAATATCAATTGGTGAAGAAACGATGGTTTTTCTGGTGCTTCGTGGTAGGCAGGAATGTTCGTGCAATCCTGTGAGGCTGTTTGCAATATTGTCAATGCAGAGATCTGGGAGTGGTTGGTTTGAGACATTGTTGAATAGTCATATCAATGTGAGCTCAAACGGAGAGATTTTTTCTATCAAAGATAGAAGGAGTAATATCTCTATGATTTTCAACACAATGGATAAAGTTTATAACCTCGACTGGTACACTAGTGCCTCCAAGAATGAGTGCTCAGCCGCGGTTGGGTTCAAATGGATGCTAAATCAGGTGAGTGGCATCATTCCTGTACTTCTTACAATGCAAAACAGCCTCTCTCTCTCTCTCTCTCTCTCTCGTAGTTCAGTTATTTACTTAAAGCTGATTTTAATTATGAACTTCTTTCAGAAGATGTGGTAGATGTTAGTTGTACATACTCATCTATAGTTGCAATGGTGAGAAGTTGTTCTGAAGTCGCGAATTTTCAGCATTTTCTTGAAACAAAAGCTCACATCAGTTGAATAGGAGAACATGGGCTTGTAAATGGAGAGGCTTAGAAATACGAGAATAAAGACAGTAACTACAGTGTGTTAATGCTCAAACAAAACAGGACCTACAACATTTGGGCATGTTTATTAACAACCAAAACCACCAAAGTGAAGAAATTTTGAATTTCGTTCAGATATAACTGCAGTTTGTCCTTGGATTTGTTGGTATATTTTTCTTAATCAAAATTCTTGCATTGATTTTAAGCCAATGTGGTATATTTTACATCAGCAAGATGACAAACAAGGAAAGGAAGAAAGAAATTATTTAGCAGTTTCTTCCACTGTGGATTCAAAATGCGTTGCTTGTTGTATCTTTGTAGCTCTAGAATGTTTCAGTTTATGCTCCTACCTATTATCTCTTCTCCGTAACGTGTATTACCATAAACATTACCAAGGAGTGCTTATATATTGCAGGGATTGATGCAGCATCACCAAGAGATTGTAGAGTACTTCAATGAAAAGGGCGTCTCTGTAATACTACTCTTTCGAAGGAACCTTCTCCGCCGAATGATATCCTTGCTTGCTAATTCTTATGACAGGGATGTGAAGCTTTTGAATGGAACACACAAGTCTCATGTTCATTCACAGCACGAGGTCCTCTCTCTCTCTCTCTCTCTCTCTCTCTCTCTCTCATGTTGAATGAGTTGCAAATCACAAATCCTACACAAAGGTGAGCATCTTAAACTGTTTTGCTTGCAGGCCCAAATACTTGCCAGATACAAGCCTACAATAAATGCGACACTGCTCCTTTGTGACTTAAACGAAGTAAAGGATACCACAGCCAAGGCTTTGGAATACTTCAAGAGCACTCGACACATCCTTGTTTACTACGAGGCCATTGTCAGCAATCACACCGTAAGTCTTCAACATTGCCTAGATTTTTCAGTTTTGCTGACTTCTTTGAAACCACAGTTACAATCTTTCCAGCAATATTTTGTGCAGAACCTTGCAGACGTTCAAAAATTTCTAAGGTTGCCATACAGAAAACTTTCAAGCCGTCAGGTTAAAATACATACTAGCCCCTTGTCCAAGCAAATTGAGAACTGGGCTGATGTCCAGGATGCACTCAAGGGGACTTCATTTGAGCACTTTCTCCGTTCAGACTATTAATTGTAGGTCCAACAACACCTCAACAAATGTAATTAGACATCCGGATATCAATTTTGCCAAAACAACACAAAATCGTGAATGTTGAGATTTTGATCTGCGACGCTTTTTACTTTTTTCTTGACTAATTATTAATATTGGGTCATTTTTCTTTGTTTCGTGCACCGAATTTGTGCTGTTCAGTTTTTTCTTTTCTATCCCATAGATATTACAGTTTCTTGCCAATTTTCGCCTATCAGTAACTGTTTACAGCACAAAACTTAAAGTGCATCCTCACAGAATTTTCAGCACCAAGTAATAAGTACAACACTCGAGGACAGGCAAAATTGAATCTTGCTCTGGCAAAAGGTTTGCCTAAAAGCAAATGCTTGATGAAATTAAAAATACCATACACAAAATTTCACATTTACACTATAACCTAGATTCTCCTGCAAGAGGCTTTAGTTTGCCAAGTTGCAGTTGAATTGAATGCTGCCTACCTCAGTTGTAGCCAGCCTATGTTTAAACAGCCTAAAGATATAGTGGTCACTTGATCATATGACCGAGATACCGGACAACCAATATCGAATAACAAATGAGCAGAGGCTACACTCTTCTCTTCTCTTCTAATTCTTATCTGCCCTTCTTTTGCTAATTGATTCCTAAAGATTACAAGCTACACTACTCTTTACAGGTGCAAGATTCTTGATCATTCGGAAACAGTCCCATTGACTGATACCATGTCAGGTGTTTCTGTTTGTCGAATAACAAAATGGTCAACAATCCGCGTAGTGTTTACAGGATCCTGCAGAAATGAAGCTGCCCTCCATTTGCTCGGATGTTTCCTGAGGTGACTAGGGAGCTGTTCTTTTAACTCACCATCCCAATCAGGATCCAACTTCCACTCCTTGGGAACCTGCATAGCATTCGAGTTGGTATTCATCAAGAATAGACAATATCTTGAACTCAGTTTCTTACCAAGTCAACCTGTAACTAGATGACTACTAACTAATTTCTTACCTTATCAACTGCCAGAGTGAAAACTTCGAGATCACCATTCTGCTTGATGTGGAACCGGGTGAACGACTTGTAATTGGCTATGCGGAGTGAGGAAAATGCTTCATCAAAGTGCAAGTGAAGCCAGTTAATACAGATGTACAAGTAGCTTCCAAATATCAGAGAAACCACAGGAGTTGAGAAGACCCAGAAATAAAGGAAAACGGAAGCATAGTATATAGCTGCACCCCCACGGGAGAGTGACTCCATTCCATTTTTGCAAATATTATTCCTGGTTACAGCCATGACCTGAAAATTGAAGGTAAATCAATCAACTCTCAAAGGATCTAAACTAAAATAAAATAAGGACCCAATTTTATAAGGGACTCTAACCTCTGGAACATCAAATGCGGACATGAGATACTTGATACATGCTGGATAAAGACCAAAAGTCCACTGCTCGATACGGGCACGAAGACCTGTTGGGTCTGGAAAATGCTCACTTTCCACTGATCGATACCATTCATAAAGTGTGTGATAGCCTGAAATAAGATGTTTAGTTGTTATTCGTAATAATTAGAACCCGCAAATTGGCCATACTAGGTTCTAGCTTCATGAGATTTTTCAACTTCCACATCAAACATGTTATTTAGTAGTAAAGCAGAACCATCGTATCCATATACTACGCCTCCGACTCATTTATATTGGCCTAAGTTTCCTTTTTGATGGTCTCAATGTTTTTGGCCACTTAGAAATACAATGCAATCATATGTATAGTGTCTTATTATACCCCTAACCATGTTGAGTATTCACAAGGTAAACGATGCACATAAATTAACTTTATAAAGGGTACAAATAGAAATTCAAATTAGAAAATGGTTGTTGAGGTATTTATTAGGAATTCTAAAACGGTGAGCTTTTATCATGTGGTCAATATGAACGAGACGGAAAAGTAACTAACATAGAAACCATTTATCTAGATAAACATCATAATTTTTTAGAATATTCTCTCTCCGTTCCACCTAAAGAGTCCACGTTTGAAAAGTCTAATTATTAAAGGGATATATTAATGTCATTGGAGTTGGTCATAATTAAAAAAAAAATACTAAGTACAAGCAATGTGCTTATAACACAAGTGGAAAGTAAAGTTGAGATATTATGGAAATTGTTAGCATAGTTTTTCAAAAGTGGACTCTTTGAATAAAGCATCCCAAGATTGTACGGTGGACTCTTTGCCTGGAACGGAGGGAGTACTATTAGATCTTCTCAACAACATGAACAAACATCTCTGTCTAATTATTTATCAAATCATTTATTAAAAAATAATGTGCAGGGCCATGTGGGAACTGGAAGATATGAAGAAAAGAGGATACAAAGGAAAAATGCATGTAATAATAGATAATACAAGCTTAAATAAATGCAAAGTGAAGTACATCATGTAAATGTGTGAATCATTATAATCCATAAAATTGATGCAAAACAATCTTACCTGAAGTTGCCAACAGTTTATGCTGGATGCATGTTTCAACACCCAGTTCCATCAGCAACATGAGAATTAATGCTGAAGCCAGGTGGGCAGAAACATGAAGAACTCCAATTAGTACTTTCCTTTTCCGAGACACTTTGTTGGGTACAAATGTGATTGCAACAGCCAACAGCAACAAAGCACCTGCTGAAGATACATACGAGTATCCAAGCATGTACATAAAAGCATCCCATACAGTGCTAAAGAAGCTCCTTACATGACCAGAAAATGTATTATCCTGTAAGATATGGTCTAGCTTGCACTAGAAGAAGTAAGAATAAAATTAGTCATCTCTTTGTGGGATCTTAAATTGAAATAGCCCATCAAGCAGTCAAAAGTCAATGCACATCAATCTTAGTTAAATGGATTATGAATCTTTTTGGTTAAAGGAAAAAAGTCATTTAAAGAGAAAAGGAATCAGAAACAATTGATTCTTGCACAGATCAACTCAAAACCGATGTATGGTTGCTAGCATGGCTAAGGAAATCGATAAAGTTACCTGTGGAAACATAGAAAAGACCAACAAGAAATAAATAATTCCACCAATGAAGTCAAACTGCCAATTTTTCTTCCGGAACTTCAATATATTTCCCAGAGCAATCTGTATAAAACAGCATCATGTAAAGAATGCAGTAAAAATGTTGGAAGACTTGAACTTAAACATTCAACAGAATCAAGGATTTTTACCCTGCTTGAATCTTCAAAAGAAGGATAAGCAGCTTTGCTCTCGTAAGATGTTCCATATAGTTTGTCAAAATTACCGAAGACATGGGTGGGATGCAAAAAAGCCCCACCACAACCATTAACAAGTAAATGCTGCACATAAGCAGGCTTATCTGATGGAGCACATGAATGACGCATATAATGATGCAAGTCGCCAGCCACTCGAAGTTTACACCTTCCTTTCAAATGGTCACATATCAGGTGTGAGACATTCTTCCCAGTCACGTCATTCCAGTACCAATCAAGAAGCCAATTTGGTTCATGAGTCATAATGATCACCGAATCATCTGTTCCAACCTGAAAAACCTTCCGTTTACTATAACCGCAAAGGAGTGGCTTAAGATAATAAATCTAACTAGCAAAAAGATAGACAAACGTGAACCGAAATACAACAAGAAAGTTTGACCTTAAATGATTATGTTGACGATGCCAAGAATGTGATATAAATTCGAACAGAAAGTAAGATTTTATTTTTTTTATTTTAAAGCTTCTTAAATGGGACTCTTTTTTGGGACCAACTTAAATGGAGAGTAGGTCTTTTCATTTTATAACTTTTCTGGAGATAGTATATCACAAGAGAATACTTTTCATGAAATATGTACATGTCATTCTAGGTAGGTAGTAACAAGGTAATTTATAGAAAATATTTTATTACGGCATGGCCGATGGCGTATAGCCGTATATTCTGTATATAGTATTATTGCCAGAAATTGCCTTAGCATTGCCTTGACACAGAACATTTGAATATTTACATGCAGTGATCAACAAGTTCACCTCAGCCACTTTGGAAGTATAGATGTGGAATGGATAAGCTTCCCTAGAGAAAGCAACACATTCAAGATACAATCATGCAGATGACTCCTGGTCCAAAAATCAAGCTTCACAATTTCCAACGTGTCTAATTTGAGTAGGGCAAATAGTTTCCATACATAAGACTTTTTGATAGATATGGCTTCATTGGTGCAAGGTCAGGCATACACTCAGCTAATGAATCAGAATGTACATAGAAAATTATGGGATTGTTGTCCAATTATTGTTCGGATATTTTCTATTACTATGTAGAAATAAATCTATTGTAATTAGTTTATAAGGAGATTATATATGATGGTATATCTCTCTTACTAGAGTAGTCGTAGAAGAGTTAGGGTTTTAGTTTGGACTATAAATATTGATATAACCTTTCATTATTAACCAGAGCTGAATATTGCTAAAAAAATTCCTTGTGCTTTGAGCCCAGTGGGTATTACGGAATCCCTTTGTGAGGGTAAAACACTTAAAAGTCTGTGAATTAGTGGATCCTCTGCAAAGGTTCCACGAAACATACATTTGTATTTTTCCGCCTTTTCTTTGTTGTGCAACCAAAGAACAGGAATGCTGTATCCCGTCCTACATCAGTTAATCTCCAACATATAAGGCAAGGAGTTCACCAAAATCATACTTTACAAGGAATTCCTGCCCTCCGAGTTATAATGGTGATATCGCGTATACTCGGACTCATCAAGTTTGGACAGAAACTAATGGACACTAGCTAGTTGCTACTAATGCTCAAATTGTGGGCACTACCATCCTAATTTACAGATTGATATGATAGGAGACAACCACAAATTAATTTTTTCTGCATATGATATGACAACATGCAAATGCATGACCAACATCATCTAGCTAAACTGCATCACTTGATAACTGATAGCAAGTCAACTGATGGGCTTACCTTTTCCTTAATTAACTCCGAGAAGAACTGGAACTGATATACATCAATATCGCAATGTAGAGCTAAATCAAGACCAAATATCCACCACTTCTTAGGAAGCTGCAAAGCGAAGTAGCTTTTCTTCTGAGGCATAAACCATCCACCCAACCAACTTTTATGGCAAATGTATCTCATAAAAGTTTGAAGTCCATCAAACCAGTCTGTCAAACCAGAAAATAACTACACTATATCAACTTTTTTTAGACACAATGAGCTTCAAAAATATGTTAGTAAGAGGTAAGATTGTAGACAGAACAATTGACAACGAAAACATTATCAGTCTGCATGGAAACAAGAAGCTAATGCCAAGAACATATAACTACCATGGTTTCCAGGGATGACAAAGCACTGAGGGCCATCATATTGCTTCAGCTCAGACACTCCACTAGGTAATTCTGGCTTGCTTACAGCTATATGCTCCTCTTTGTACCACAATGGAGGCTGGAGAGCATACTCAAAGGGACGAAAGAGGCGCCTTTCATATGTAAATGCTGATGGATTAGGATACCTGCAAGAAAACCAAAAAAATTTATTGCAACACTCAAGAAAATGATTCCACAAACCAAGTGAAAAATAGATTGATGTCATTTTTTGGATCAAGGATCTACTTGTAAGCTCCTACAAAAGGTTCACCTCTGTTAGTAATGTGCAAGCAACAATTGGACATCACAGCAGAATTAAAATGTCATATACATTGTGGCCCCCTCTTTAACAGCTTAGGCTTTTAAACTAGCAGTAGTTTGAGATCAACAGAAAAGTTAGGAAAATGATTGAACTCACGCAAGATCACCGCCTATAAGAAGCAGGTCTCCACGAGGTAAGGTAAGCACAGAATCACTACTGCGAGCGCAAATTGAAGGTTGAGCAAGTAGTCGAGTAACAGTATATGAGGAGTTTCCACCATCACCAGTATCAGCCATAAAATCAAACCACATATCATCCTTTTCACTAAAATGATCATACAATAGATCATCCTGCTTAGCTCCATCATGAACCCTACTCATTGCCGCCTGAGGAAGGGTGGTAAAGGAAAAAAATGTCAAGAAATATGAAATGGACTAGCTGATAAAATACAGATACAGAACACCTGCTAGAAGAATAAAATAAAACAGCTTGATTTACAAAAGCAAAAGTAAGGAAAGCTCAAACTTCATCCTCAGGAAAAATTAAAATGAGGATTTGGCAGCAAAGAGTCTAGAATAGAACTATTCATTACAAAGAGAAAAAAACAGACTATTTGGTATGAACCAATTATCAAGTCCCTGCAGCATGGAATCAGAGCATTTATTAACAACATACACTCAATCTATCAGTACAGGAAAATCAAAAAGAAAACTTCAGTAATTCATATTATGAAAAGAAGCGCATAGTAGCAACAGTACACAGCAATAAAGGCCAAATACTCACCCAAGTTTTCAGTAACATCAAGAAAGGCCATGAATCCAGGTTTTCTAATATTCTTCTACATTAAAAACTGTACAACATTCTTCTGAAATTCAATATCAGCTTTTCCCCAGCAATGCATGCGTAAATATGAAACACAAAAGTTACTTCAAGAAAGATAGCTAAAATCTTCTTCAGGTCTATTACTGATCATGAAAGAACATTTCCCAGTTCAAACATAAAGCGCCTTTCAAGAAAGATAGCTATAATTTTCTTCAGGTTACTAACAAATCATGAAAATGTTGTAGCAGAATGCCCAGTCATAATACTATTATACAAAGATCTTCTATTTCCTTTTTACTCATGATATCTATTACTTTCTTACTTACGATAAGATGCTAGCATATATTCGTAAAACATTATTATAAGACTTGAGTACTAGTATGAGGCAACAACATGCATGCCGCGCACAACTGTACACCCCAGAATGGAACCTCGTTCAGATAATAGACATAATTCTATCTGATTCCTTTTTTCAGTCATGACTGTAGACAAGTTTGTTCCCATTAATATGTAAGTATTAGTTTTCCTTCTCATTCTTTAATTAACATGGGTATATATTGAGAACTGCAGGAGATACAAATGCAACTCAGCCAATTCTGCAAACTTCCTTGTCACCATTAGATGACATGTACTGCCTTAATAACAAAGAAGGATGTTTATTGGAACTGAAACATGGAGTATCTTTTTTGATTGAATAATGTGTACTTATGTAGATGTACGTAAGGATCTGCTCAATTTCTTTTCAAAAATTGTGTTGGCCCCCGATTATTAATTTATTGTAATCAACCCTGGTTACAACTTAAAAAATACTGTATATAGAAAAATAACTTCAATCTTTACATGAAGAAAGAATTTCAATACTTCAATAAGTATCATGAAAACCATAATATTAAAAGAAAAGGAGCAGAAGGAAAATATTATGAATGGAATTACTAGCCAAAGAATGAAAAGATAACGTGAAACACTTAAGTTGATTGATGAATTCTCCAACCAAAACAGAACTAATCAAAAATACCTAGACTAGTAATCAAATACCTGCATCATACGCATGTCAAACCTTCCAACAAATACAGTTACTGATACGAGGAGATCAAAGACTGTCTTGAATAAATCAGCTGATGTCCTGCATCATAGTCATCAGCGTCATTAACAATCAAAGAACCATCCAGCACACCACCATGTAACATCCATGCTTTTAACCACAATCCACCCCGTCAAACAGCAGAAAGTAAACAATTATGATTCCTTATACATAAATGTGCTTAAAATTACTAACAAATCGGCTAATTTTGTGTCCTGTGCATTTGCAGAGTGGGGGTCATCTTGGTTTGGTTTTTTGGGTTCTTCTTCGAAGTTTTTTATCTGGTCGCCTTGTTGTGATGCTGATGCTAATCCCTACTTTTGAGGGCATAAGGGAATCCAAAGGGGAATTTTCTAGCTGTGAGGGTTGTGTGATTGTACTGGCATATCAAATATAACTAATCAATAATATATATATATATATATATAGATAAATATAACACTGAAAAAGAGGGGGAAGAACTTATACCCTGAGTACCAGGGAACCATATCCAAAAAATCAGGCTTCATCTGCTGGTCCTTCAATTTCTCACATTCTTTGACAGATAAAGGGTGAGTAAGTGCCCATCTGTTGATAGCCAATCATGAACCAATAAGAGCATAATAAAATAAAAAAGGGAATGTAACTCGGAAGGTATAGAAATGACAAATATTAACAGATAAAGCCACAGGTATTAATTTTAGGACCATGAGAAGATCAATTTTCCATAATCCCTTGCCGCTAATAGCAAACCCACATGTTCAACGTAACAGCAAAAACTGAAACCCCCTAACGACCACCCTAACCCCACACCCAAATAAAAGCAAGAGATGACAAACACAGCCAACATAATGAGTTACAATTGTTTTACTATCACTAGCCAATATGCACTTTATTTGTTCAGCTGTAAAATAAGCCTACAAATTAATCAATCCCGCAGCATCTAACAAACTTACCCTGTTGATCTTTCCACAACATAGTTAGCAATGTAGAGACCTATAAATGTTGCCCATAATGAATAAATAGGAGAAATTTCATCTGACGGTTCGCACGAGCCATTACCAGAGAACTGAAAAGAGGAACACAGAATGAAAAAATAGAAAAAATTAAGTAACATGAATATAAGATCCCGGACAATGGAAAAAGGAACATTAATAACAAAATAAATTGCCACACCATACCTCTCCATAAATAACCCACTTGGACAAAAGTGGATAATCACTGGCAGACCCAACTGGTGCGAACCAAGATGAACAGACTTGGTCTTTCAACTCATTCATACGGAGGAATCTTGCAAGCCATATGCTTCCCTGTTCCTTCTTCAAAAATGAAAACCAGCCAGAATCTCTTCGCTCAAATGGTTTTTCTTTCAAAATAGCGCGGTTGCCACAATGGCTATAAAACACACAACACGCTACACTTAAGACCTACACAGATGATGAGGCCATGAAAACAAGGAGCAGCAATAGCATGTAAAGATTAGTGCCAAACAATTGTGTTTTTTTAGACAGTAACGGAAATATATTACAAATTACAAAACAGTTAAACATGTCTTGCTTCTTACAGCGCAGTTTTGAAGAATAGTCAGGATCTCAGGCCTTCTTCCTGCCACTCGAGCAACAAGACCAACATACCAAAGGCCAAGGAATATGACATGGAAAACAAGTAGAAATAAAATGGAAGAGACATATATTGTCAAGAACAAGGAGAGATTCATCCTCATATCCACTCCCATTGACAGAAAACTGGGAAGATGATATACAGCCGCCACTAAAATCCATCCTATATACCTGCTAGGCAAAAAAATTATATTAGCTATATACCCAGAAGCTCGAACGAGGTGACCCCTTCCCATAGACTCCCCTCGGGTAAACTTTCCTTTTTAGCTTGCCCAAGAAAAAGAGTTGAATTTCAAACATTAGCTATAATTTTTCATATTATTCACTTCGTCATTTTCTTCTCAAACACAAAATGTTTCTTTAATGTGTCATACAAAAAATGGTATAATTTCAGTGCAATTTGAAAGAAATATACAAAAGTAAAGTACATTTGATTTTTTTTTTACTTTTCAAGTGTTACACTTCTTTGAGACTAAGGGGATAAGTAATGCAAAAAAAAAAAAAAAAGTAGGTTCATGAGACTATAAGCAACATAAGAAAAGCTTACCATCGACTGAAATTTGAATAGCTTGGTTTGATTGTCTTCCCAACAAATGGAGACGAAAAGAAATAGAAAAAACCAAACAAACAGGCATACATTGACCACCACTTGACGTTGTTGTCCAACTTCTGAATCAGTGTATGCATGTTATCTGATGATATGAAAAACAGGCAACCCACAACAACCGCGATAACAGCATGGCGCGAATGCTCATGAGGATAAGGATATGTGTGAGTTAGAATTGTCCTCACTGTCTCCATGTTGAGAGTATCTAGTAAACCAACAGACTGCCTTTCAGTACCCATGCTTAATCTGTTTACTTGCGTAATTATACTTTATTAAAGTCCTTGCATTCCTGTAGTAAGAACCAAAACCACTGTAGAAACCAGCTCCAAGATCCTGAATTCTATATCAACAAATATGTACATTAGATTAATAACATAAAGCTAAAATAACAGTACTCTTTTATTTTTTTATATATTTTCAGTTTAATGATTGTATATCAAACGAAGTGAACGGGAAAAGCTAAAATTGCATTCATTTTGGGGTTTGTGTTGATTTTGAACCATAACTCAAAATAGCTATTGCGAGTACTTTTCAAAATCAGGATATTGAATCCACCAAGATACTTTTGAGCTATTTTCGAGCCCAGTGTCATGAGATTTTGGACCTTTAAAGTTTATGTCGTGATTTTTGAGATCTTGACAATTTCACTCATTAATGGTTTATTTGATATAGGGTATTCACGTACTTTTGTTCGTTAAGGACTTAAAGATAGTCTATAAGGTCTTTAACGTCCAGTTATAAGGGACTTCTGCATATCCAGTAATATCAATTTGGAAGCATTTTCTTCTTTTGGTAAATTCCAGTATTGTTCTTTATTTACCCAGTGGATTCTACTAGAATGATACAGACTTTTCCAAATCGCTTTTGTTTTGCATCGAATGATCAATAGTTACACTTTTTAGAAATATTCAACCAAAAGTCATAATACTTCAAAGAAAGTGGCAGTTGAAAGTTTTCTACTTTCTCCTTTTTTTTTTTTTTGGGGGAGGGGGGGGTTGTGTTTACAACAAACAACCTCAATACTTGCAGGGGTAATAAACCTGTCTACATTGAGCCATTCCCAGACCCAACAACTGCCAAAAGTCTTGTGTATATATTAGAAAACAGGGCAATTGCAAATCAAAAAAAAAAAAAAAACTATCATCTTTCGCATGGTCATCACCCCTAACAACCATGGAATTCCTATAGATAGCAAGTTAATGTTATTTACTACATCACAAAACGGTCATGCAAGACTAGCAGATACCACTTCTTAAGTAGATCGGCTAAATGAGTACCACAAACAGAAATGCAGAATCCACATCAAATATCACCTTTCAAATACGTTGATTTAACTACTTTCCTTTTCAAGATCATCAAATTACCTAAGTTGGAGCACTTTACGACCGCCCTATACCCAAAGGGGGAGGGCACTTTGAAGAAAGCAAATGCTCTCAAAAAAGTAAAAAATCAATCAGAGTTCGCATTCAGAGAACATGCAAGAACAACAGCAACAATTAGCTGGGTCAAAATTAGGGCTTCTTTCGTAAACAAGTCCCATAAAAACCACATAGATAAGTTGGAATTTTGGAGCAACATAAGGAAAAATCAAAATTCAAAATCACCGCCATTACAAGGTTAACGCAACAAAAATCAATCTGTGTCTCAAACAATTCAACTAAGAAAAAACACAATTTCGGATAGAGAAAAGTACCTGAACGATGAGAGAGAAGAGAGAAAGAGCGTAATAAGCGAAGGCAAAACGAGTTTTGTGATGGGTATTTATATCGTATAAGATTAAAATGAATTTGAAAAAGATTGGGGGAATTATGGAACAGATTTAGCATCTAATAAGAATGTCTGCGAGGAACCATTCGCGGAAAAATGGCATATTCTCTGTAAACAACCGCACAATCGCACATGATTTAAGATGACTTCTCCCCCCTCTTTGCTTTTTCTCGTTTTTTTTTTTTTTTTGGAGAGAGAGAGAGAGACAACGTAAGACTGCTGCAGTGAATGGTGTGTAGAGAGGGAAAGTCGTTCAATTCGGTCACAGAAGAGATTGCTTGCTATTGGAGCATTCAACGGCTTACGTAGAACGACCGTTGGATTGGGGTTTCGTTCTGATTGCCTAACGCCAACTCAGATACGTACGACTGCCGAATAGTGAACACGTGTTCGTTAGTAGGCATAACTTTGGTCGGTTTTCCCCGATTCAGTAATCAGTAGTTCAGTACAACCCCTCGTGGAAGATCCAAACGCTTTCGGTGCGGGTTCGAGGTAAGTTCGCCAAGTCAAATTTCATTGTCATGGAGTGTCCTACTTCGTCTGGCGAACCCAGTTACTCAGAGTATTTTTTTCAAAATCGGACGAGCCAAGACGACCGGGCGAACCAGTAAATTAATGGGTGAAATTTTCGCCCATCTCTTTTACCAAAAGTCTGTAATCTCTCCAATTCATTGTTTTTTTTTAATCATAAAAGTTAATTTTTCAAAATATTATTTCGAAAATATTATTAACTCATTCAACAGTTCTGACAAACACATTGGATTTAAAAATCACTATTATTGAGCAATGAATCGAGATTTTTGACCATTAAGTACAAAATTGTAATAGATCGGTGTTGGGTTGAATGATTTTTCAGTAAGATGAAAGCGGAAGAGGAGGAGGAGGAAGAATAAAGCTTACGACGGAGGAGATAGAAAAAAAGGTGAAGGATATGGTCTTATTTCATTACGATTTTGTATCACGGTTCAAAATTTGATTACGTAATTAAAACTTATGTATCGCGGTGCAAAAAATTGTTTCATCGCAGTACAAAATTGGATTATGTAATTCAATTGATGAATCGCGATACAAAAATTGATGCAATTAAATTGATGTATCGTAATGTAAAATTTGATGTAGCGTGTTTCACTGATTAAATGACCTCCGTAGCGCGTTTTCGACTTATTAAAGGTATCGTAGTCATTTTGCCCTTAAAAGTAACTTTTTCAAATTGAAAAACAAAAAATACGGGACCGGAGGGTTATAAATTTCAAAAGGTGGACCGGCCCGCAATTTCTCCTAAATTTATAACCAAACCAATTTATTGATTTTGTCTCAATTCTGAATTTTAATTGAATCCGTCAATTAGTTTCGTCACGATTTTGAAACTCATAAGTTCATTTTAAAATCGAACCAAACCAATAGCTATAATATATATATATATATATATATATATATATATATATATATATATATCCTTTTATCTGAGTTGATTGTTTTATGACCGTTAGTTCTTCATTTGATAATTTTTGAAAGACCGGAAAGCCTAGTGACATTTTTCTACTATATACAATATACAATAATTTAGAACTAGTTATAGAGTCCATGGGTACAATGTTGGATAGATCTACTTTTTTAATAATAATAAAACTTTTGAAATTTTAAGCATTATAATTGGATGGTTAAACTTTTCAAAAAAAATTTACCAAAATACTTATGAAACCAACATAGTTTAATTAATGCGAGATACATCTTCTCTATTAGTAATAATAATAAGTCTTTTATCTAATGACTTTTAAAACTAATATCAGTTTCTAATTTGGTAACAATAATAGAAGTCTTTTATTAAAGACTTTTAAAACCATTATCCATTTTTAAACAATGTGTGATACTTATTTTCTATTTGTAATAAAAGTTTAAGTCTTATCTTAAAAAATTTAAATCAACATTATTTTCTAACCATGTGGAATACATCTATTCTATAATTTATATTGGTAAAAACAATATTTTTAAAACCAACATCAATCTCTAATAAATGTGAGATATATATTTTCTATTGATAATAGTAATAAAAGTCTTTTATCTAAAAAAAATTAATATCACTTTTTTAACCAATGAAAGATATACATCTTCTATGGTAATAATAGTAGAAGTCGTTATGTAAAGACTTTGAAAATCAATATAACTTTCTAACCATTGTATCAATGTGTGTCACCTATACATCTTTTGATGAATCTTGGTTTTCAATGTATTGAACTTTTCAACTTCTTTATTGATTCTATTAGATAATAATTTTATGTAATTACTAATGCTAAGATATAGGCTATATAACCTTATATTAGCTCGTAAGATATGCGGTATATATATTACTTATGGTATTATCTGTTATAAATGGAGAGTAAGTTATTAAGTTTTCTTTTAATTTTCATATGAGGTGAAGGAAGTTAGACATAAAACTCGTTGCAGTACGAGTAAATTGTTGGTAAAACCTTATACAATCTTATATAAATTAAAATATAAAAGAAACAAAACCGTAAGTGCTGCTGGTAGTGGAAGACTTAAGAAGTCTGATTGTTGCTCTGAACGAAATCTGCCGGTAGCTTGAGCCAATGTCTGCTAGTGACTTACTTCAAAGTCTTCTGGTGGCTTAGTTCCAAGTCTGCTGGTAGCTTGAGCCAAGGTCTGCTGGTGACTTGCAACTAAGTCTGCTGGTGACTTACTTCGAAGTCTGCTGATGGCTTAGTTCCAAGTCTGCTGGTGGCTTGAACGAAGGTCTACTGGTGACTTGTTACTAAGTCTGTTGGTGAAAGTCTTCTGGTGGAAGTGTACCGGTGGAAGGACTGATGTCTGCTGGTGAAAGGAAGCTGTGACTGAGGTCTGCGTAACACACAGTTTCCTTGAAACGTTATTCGTCCCACTCCCTGTAAGTGCATGGAGTTCTTACACGGGACGATCGTCTCTCAGGATAAAACGGTGGTATCAGATGACTTTGCACTGAAGGTCCGGCGAACTGAATAAGTGTCCGTAATCTATCACCAAACAGGAGGCCAAGAAAAAGAATGTTCAAGATGCAATGCAAAGTGTATAAGAGGAAGAGGAATTTCGTGTTTTATGTTGTGGAGAATGGTTGCATTATATAGGCCTGAAAATCAACACGTTTTAATTACTCCCATTAACCACTCAATTAAAACAGACACTAAGACAAAATTAATCTGCTCTTTAATGTTGGAGTTACGAAAATTGAATTTAAAATTCAAAAAAAAAATAAGCAAAAGGTGGGTTTGTCTAGGTAGCAATGGACCTTGAATTGCACCCCCCCCCCACCCCCGCGGGCGCGAGAGGGATAGTTATTTCTATACAAGCTTACCTAACACAAATGGAGCCTTTGTATATAAACCCTTCAAGTCTTTCACATTTTTCCAATGTGGGATAACCCACTTCCAACATTTCCAATGTTCCTACTTTAAACTTCTATAACTTATTCATCCAATATCAGAATTAGACAAATAAATATAGTATTCTTAAGTACTCATGGAGAAGAACATAATTCCACAATTACCATAGTCATTACATAAATGACTCACAAATAAATTAGTGTCTCAAAATCCCAATTTACTTCACTTAAAAACACTAGTTTTCCAACACAAACAATGATTATTTTTGATGAATTCAATCTTGCTTGTTGATTTGAAATACCTTGAGAGAATGATGTTTTACATGTGAGCTTTTGTTGCTAAATATTTGTAATTTATGATATATAGTTGAATTTTTTTTAGTTTTTCACGTTGAATCTTCATATTAATTAATTTGTCATGAATTTTTTCTTGTAAGGTACTTTGTGATTTGTTTCTTTTATTTTAGTTAATTTTATGTGTATTAGAAAAGGCAATCAATCGAATAATATGTGTTTATTATTGGTATCTAAAGGATCTATGTTGATCATTTTTTTAAAAAATATGTCTCCTATTAGGAAACTTTTGTCTCCTTTAACACAGCTAGGGGGAATAGTCTTGAGAGTTGAGAATTCTGCTTTGGAAGCGCGCCTGCATCTGCACTTTGCAGCTCTTAAAACCATGCCAAAATGCATTTCAATTTTTAAACTATATCCTCCACACATGTGAAACTTGCAGATGCACTGTATTTTTGCTAATCCTATTCAAGTGTTTTCACATTTGATAATTCAACCACATGGTTTCTTGGTTTGAAGTCCAAAAAACAGGAGTAATATATAAATGTGATTGGACCAATGAGAATTTGAAAAGTTAAATGCAAGAAAATCAAGATTAATCAAAAGATGGATATGTGGCACATCTAAACATTATCACCAACTTTAATATGTATATATATATATATATGGATTTGGAGTTTTATATGTTTTTCATTTGTTTGTATTAAGCAATTAAGAACCAACATATTGGTCTTGTTATGATTCTAATATATATTTGGGTTGGTTTTTAACTGAACCAAAGTATTAGTTCTTATACATCTTCGATTGATTATGATTTTTCGTATTTTTAGCAAAAATTGGACCCAACCAGACCATGATTACCCAAAACTCTAGTCTCTATATGATCTATAGTGCAACGGTCGAATTAAGAGGATTTGGTATGGTAGGGTCAAATTGTATAGGGGTAAATTTCAAGGATGCCCCCTATAATTTGGCACACCTCTAACGACTCCCCTTTTGTTATGTTGAGTTTAAAATAACCAAAAACGGATATCTCCACCAAAAAAGAGATCATGAGCGGCTTTCTTTCTCCCGCTCCTGCAACGGAATATCGACGCCAATCACTCCCAACTTACACCACCCAATGAACCCACCACCAATTAACTCAAACAAAGTAGAAAAAGGTGAATATACACTAATTAAAGATAAAATTGTCTTTGTGGCCAATTGGCTTTCATTTGCCTAAAAAATAAAGAGAACATAGAGGAAGAGATCTATGGTTATTGGTACATAGGTTTTGTAAGAGAATGAGAGAAAATAGCATGGTAACACAACTCTTTATATGTTTTTTTTTCCGATGGTCATAATTTCAATAAAAACACATTTCAAATCACACAAGAAAAAAGTTCAATTTAAATTGCTTTAAAGAATACCAACATACGCATTTCAATATCCTTGTTAATTTAGCATCAGTTAGACAATTACTATATGATCAATATCATTTAATGTAGAACAGGTGGTTGAAACATTTATAGCCAAGATGGATCCTAAGGGTAATTGCAAAAAAAAAAATTGAAATTGAGGACTTGCGCTAATGGTGCAATTAGGAATAACAATGGGACAATTCAGAAGCGATTATACATAATATCACTCACACATTCCCCAATTCAATTATATGCCCCTGTAAACACCCTATTCTCCATGGGATAATCAATTTGTCCTACAATATCCTAATAACGGTTAATCGAGGAATATCCACGGGGAATTAATCAAGTTAACAATTTATTTTTAAAAACTTTAATGATTTAAAAAACACTTACAATTTTCAAAAAACATACTATATATCAAGTTAATAAGACATGATAAATGATAATACTTTACTTAATAAATCATCATAATCATGTCTACAAAAACTAGAAAGTCTAAGTATGGTGTTGTGCACGCCACAAATTCACCAAATATTAAAAAAAACGTTATTAAGTTATAATTTAAAAAATACAAATAACAATCTAACATCTAAGAAAACTTCATACTCAATTTTATTTGATACATACAAAATTACACATACAAGTATATATTACATGCTACAGTGAGAATGTTATATTACATACATAAATAGAATCATGAATGATTCAGAAAATCATAGAATAGTTAATTAAATAGGAAACATTAACTAAATGGCAATCACATTTTCGTAATAAATGTAAAAGTAGTACTAAATATTGGTTTGACTATGCTTTTACAATAGCATATAAATTTACTTTTAGTTCAATTAAATGTTGATGATGTTTTATATGCATATATGGATACAGAGATAAGATATGTAAATGTGTCTATTACATATTTAAATTCATAAATAAAGGAAGAATCGTGAAGCACTACTCAGTGTGTTCAAAAGCAAAATGCTTTAGATATGCAGAAATTTAAGAATACGTGTCTGATTGAGAAAAATAATGAATAGAATGTAATCAATTCGGATGAACTTGATAAATACGTCAAAACATGAGACAAGGTTATTAGAGTGAGACCTTTCAAAGTAAATGAGAAATAAAATCATATTATGGAGCATTTATATATTAAATCAAACACTATGTTTTCAAATCATGTGATTTTTACCTCAAACTTGTTTGTCAACATATACAAACATTGAGAGACAGAGAGACAGAGAGAGAGAGAGATTAAAAAATGAACATTATTGAGATGGCATTAGTGTTTGGTTGATCGATTGTTATTAATGTCTACTAGATTGTATACTCGTGCCTATGACACGGTGTCAGTACGAGAGCAGATTATTGTAAGCATATCCCAAATGAAATCTAACAAAAATATTACGAAATATGAGTAGGGGTGTTGGAGAGAGAGAAAGAGAAATAGTTGCACAATCGCCTTCACAGATGTGAAGGTAGGTTTTAATCGTGATTGTAAGATTTCGGTAAAAAAATAAATCTCAACATTTAGATAGATTTAGTCAATTACACATGTGTGAGTATGAGCTTTATTGTATTATAGATAGAGGAGTGAGTAACTAAACACATTAAGTAGCAAATTCGCGTGGTTGATAATAATGTTAAGAGTTCTATGTTTATTGTTGAGTTATTGACACTGAGTGTTCTTTGTAGGCGTATTATGTCAGGGACTTGTCGTGGGGCTAGTTCCAGTAGACCTTGTTCGGGTACAGCTCGTGGTGACGAGAGACAAGAGAACGTTAATGATCCGTGTGTGACTCCTCAACCAATGTTTGGACTGGAAAGCGATTCCACTGTCCTTGCGAGATTCTTAAAGTTGAAACCTAAGAGCTTCGATGGAGAGCCCGATGCTTCTAAAGCAAAACTTTGGTTAGAAAGCATGGAGAAGATCTTTGCAGTTTTGAGTTGTACATAAGAAGAGATGGTGACTTTAGGGGTGTTTAAATTGAGTGGTGCAGCTGACCATTGGTGGCATGTATTACAAGATAGCTGGAGACAACATGGAGTGCCTCGAGTGTGGGAAAACTTTGTGACGGAGTTTATGGCACAGTTTATTCCGACAATAGTACGGGAAAGAAGGGAGATGAAATTCCTAGCGCTAGAACAAGGAGATATGACCGTAGCGCAGTATTCAGTAAAGTTCACGGAGTTGGCTCATTATTGTGGTTACTTAGTACCAGATGAGACTAGGAAGACCCAGCGATTTGTGAAAGGCATAAGGATGAAATATCGTAGGCACAAGGAAAATACTGCACCTAGGTCATATCTCATTGTTCTAGCGCTATGAATTTCATCTCCCTTCTTTCACGTACTATTGTCGGAATAAACTGTGCCATAAACTCCGTCACAAAGTTTTCTACACTCGAGGCATTCCATGCTGTCTCCAGCTATCTTGTAATACATGTCACCAATGGTCAGCTGCACCACTCAATTTAAACACCACTAAAGTCACTATCTCTTCTGATGTACAACCCAAAACTACAAAGATCTTCTACATGCTTTATAACCAAAGTTCTGTTTTAGAAGCATCGGGCTCTCCATCGAAGCTCTCAGGTTTCAACTTTAAGAATCTCGCAAGGATAGTGGAATCTCCTTCCAGTCCAAACATCAGTTGAGGAGTCACATGCGAATCATTAACGTTTTCCTCTCTCTCGTCGCCACGAGCTGTACCCGAACGAGGTCTACTAGAACTAGCCCCACGCCAAGTACCCGACATAATACGCCTATAAAGAACACTCAGTGTTAATAACTCAACAATAAACTCAACTCAAACTAGGCCATGAAATATATCTTGGCGAAATAAATAACCTATATATATGATAAATATTGGTATGAATAGGGGTAAGGTTTATATTACTAGCAGTTTGGGTAATGATTCAGAAAATGAGGTGAGTAATGGATCAATTATTACTAATACCAAAAACCATTATTCAATTTTCATTTTGTTATTCCTCGTTACCCACCATATATCCAATCAAACCAGTTAATAACTGTCAACTTCGGTTCAACTCAGTTCAGATACCCACAATTTGGTTTGAAATATGGCATCCCTAGGTGCAACTATCATTACGGTATTTAGAAAACTTTGTCGTATCACAACGAAACTTGTACGGTTAGTCTAAAACGGCTTGTTCCACAAGACCCACTACCTATAATATCACCCTCTTATGGCCATTTGAGCTCGTTTAGGCCTACCATCAATGTTATATTTCTTTCTATTAAGTTTCCTTATTTTTCAACTTCTAATATTTATCGTTTTTTATTTTGTTATAGGTTTGGATTGCAATCAGGTTAATTAAGAAATTATAAGGTTGTTTTCTTAATAATATTATTTTTCTTACTTTCACCATTGTGCATGAAGAACCCTAGCCATTAAGGTTTTGTTATTGTGGGACTTGCTTGTGAAAAGTGTCCTGAATTGATCATTCAGATATAATAGAACTATTCAATTGCGTCAGGCTTCCACTGTGGTGGCGATACCTAGTTTGGAACGAGTGATGATGATGGGAAAGCTTCTTAGAGGGGCTACAATAGTGTGGATGCATTGATGATGGTGTTGGTGATAGGTGTGTAGGTAGAGTAACAATGACCACACAACTTTCTTTGGAAGAACGTATGAAATTTGTGCTGAGAAAAACGTAAAATAAATAAGATGAAAATTCTTATTTATTTTTAATTTTTGAACAACATAGTTTTTTTTTCAGGGAGAACGAAAAGCTGAAAAAAGGCTAATTTTTTTTTTTGAGTAAACGACTATTTACACTGTTAACCCTTCAATTCATTGAATGCATTTGAAGGATTTTAAGATGAAAAAAAGGTTTTGCTTTGTAAAAATAATGTCTTTCATGACTATGATGAATAAAAATGGATTTTGCTTCATCAAAACAATGTATCTCATGGTCGTGTGATGGTTTTTAACTGACTTAACACATTCAAAATTGAGAGGTTTCAAGTCTTCTTTATTCACTATGCATTTGCTCATACGTGTTTCACAGAGGTGTACCATGGCTTTGATTGATGTTTTAGGTCCCATTAACTAATTATCCACTTAATCTTACATGTTATACAAGCATGATTATGACTTTGATTGCTATTTGGACACATTGTGCTTTTGTGTAAAATGAAGTTTTATAATTGGGCAAAAAAAGGTGTTGGCTCAAGTTCGTCTCTAAGTGATTCATCAATGTGAGAACAATGGAGGTTATGGTGTTGTACTTTGTGGGGAACACGCCAATGTAAATACTAATGTATTTGAATGACCTTTAGACTCCTTGTGGTGGTGTAAACCACTTTAAAAAGAGTGAGAAAGTGTCATTTGCTCTTAAACATTCTTCATGCATATATACGAGAATATCTTTAACATAGTGAAACAACTACTATTATTAGTATGGATTAATATATATTTTGGTATCTGAATTCACCTTTCTTCCTATAAAGATGATAGATATTTTTCATTTCATATATTGGTCGGTGGACTTCACTTTAGCTGGCATATTAGTCTTTCTAACCATTGTCTCAAACATAATCGTTAAAAAATATATAAAGAGACAAAATTACCCTTAGCCAAGTCTGATGAAGATCCACGTGGCTAAGTTATTGTTGAGATGAAAAATGAAATAAAAAAGGAAAACAATAAATCAAAAGTCAAAACTTTACTGGACCAAAAAAACTAAAAAAAATAAAAAGCCTTCTTTACTCCTATCTAGAGTTAAATATAAAAAGGAAAAGAAATAAAATAAAGTAAATCTTTCCCCACTCACCCTTCTCTCCCCCAACTCACTAACACATACATACTTTGAATTTTATTTTTCCTTTTCCACTTCTTCCCACAACCCCCCCACCTTATTCCTTTTCTTTTCCCCACCCATACCCTTACCCACACCCAGATTCATATTCATTCTTCTCACTTCCCCCTTCACCATCATCTCCACCAAAACCAAAGCCACCGAGTTTGATGGGTTCCTCGTAAATTGCCTTAATGGCCTAAGAAACTGGACTAGGCGTAAGGCAAGTGTTTGATCAGAGAGCTCTCCCGATGTCTATTATATATAAAGAAGACAGTTATTGAGTTTGGTGAATGTAGAACATTGTTTTGAGGAATTTGTTTTGAAGGTATGTTGTTCTGAGCATCTTTGTTTTCCCCTCTTCTTTCTTTTTTCCTTGTTGATCATTAATTGGTTTTATATTAAAGGTTGAGCCATGACTTCAGATGCATGTGAGTTGATGTGATTGAGTTATGCTTTAAATTAATGCACCATTTAAGTTTATATAATTAGATTATCTATAGATAGTTTGTTTGATAAAATTTGGCAATGATGTCCCTCAGTAGAGAATATGTTTACTCGAGAATTCATAAACTTGCAATCTCGGCTCGGTTGGGCATTAATCTTTATTGCATCTTTGACAAATCATTAGGATAAGAAAATCCATAATGCAATGGAGAGTATGTTGTCCTATGATGATTTTATTTCCATTATCCAAAGTTTGATATCAGTTTTATGGAATACGATGAGCCATCTAGCACGGTCTGTTAACTTTTCATAATAATTTCGCTCAACATAAGTAATGAGAAAAGGTGCAGTCTTTGAGATCTCTCATTAATTCAAATTTATCTGATTCTTTATGTTTTCATTCAATGTTTGAGGTGGGTTAAAGTTCCCACGAAAAAGAGGGCAAAAGAATAAAAGAATAGTGGGTTATCATTTTTCTTTTAGTTCCAAGTTGAATTGCCTTCAAGGTCATGTCTGGATAACAGAATTGTGTGAAATTAATCATTCTCGTTGTCTTCACCTGAAGAGAAGCTGAAACTTTGTGTAAGTCGAGAACCTACAACAAACATGCCCCTATACGCCTAATGTATTCCTCTTGTCGCAAAAGTAGTGTTCTGCACGAATGGGGGAGAAAAAGACTTTGAAATGCACTATTAAATGAATGAGAGCGGAGTTTGTCATGAATTCTTCGTGATGTGACATGTACATCTTTTTTCTCATTTAGTATTGTTCACTTTTATCCTTCTTTCAATGAAGCACTGGTGGGTGGCATTGGAGATGATGAAGGGTTTGTTTGGGGAGGGGTAATGGTAAAGGAATTGTGAGGGGTTGGTGGGGATTGGAGTCGGTCTATTTGGGTGGTGGTGCCCATGGTCGTAAGGTTTTCAATTTTGGAGTCTATTAAGTTTGTAAGTGGAATGAAAGAGGATAGTTGTTTCAGGCAATATGGTGTCGGGGAGGAATGACATAGGGAGAGATGGAGAGATGAATTCAAAGACCGTAATGTAATATTAAAGAATTAAAGTTTTAAAGTATTATCTCTTGGAATTATTGGCCACGTGAACATCTCACTCAGCCTCAAATGAGGGCATTTTTGTTATTTTTACCAATATTTAACGATTATGTTGAAGATAATAGTACGAAAGACTAATATGTTAGCTAAAGTGAAATTCACGGACCAAAATAAGAAATGAAAAATATCTATGACCTTTATAGGGAGAATGGTGAAATTCAGACACCAAAATATATATTAATCCTATTAGTATCAAACCAATGCCGATCAATGCAAGGTAAATCTTTCAATCGATGATTAGGCCAAAAAAGAACTTCAATTCAATTAATTTATCTCTATATATTAGGCTTGACAATTGGGTGAGTTGGGTTAGAATGAGTAATGAGTTGAAACATGCCGAAATCCATTAGAACTCAAATGCCAAATGAGTTGGATCAGAATGAGTCGGGTTGAAACGAGTAATATGTTAAAGCGGGTCGACCCGTCTCAACCCAAAATGTTTCCCCAAAAAATATAAATTTATAACATAAAAAGCCATGTGTCTAATGGGTAACGGGACCAGTTCGTTTTAAACCGACCCGACCCGACTTGTTAATATTATTGGGTCGAAACGGGTTAATCGTTTCATCCCAAAAAAATTAATGGGTTAAATTAGGTTAGGTAATAGTGGGTTGGGTTGGATGGATTAATGCGTAATGAGTTACAATTATAAAACCTACTATATATCAAGGTTACTGCAATATTTTTTATCCATGACTAATCTTCCTTAATCATCTCCATCCTCATATACTCCTATTTAGGTTTGAATTTTACTTTTTCTCTCTTCCATTGTCATTACTAATCATCTACACACATGTATAAATATATTTATTTAGGCCTCGCAATTATAACCCACTTAACCCAATTCAACCCATTAATATTTAGTACATATTTATGAGTTGAAACAGGTAATCTGTTTCGACTCAATAATATTAACGGGTTGTATTTGGTCAGGTTAAAGCGAGTCGGATCCGTTACCTATTTTCGACCCAAAACTATTTATGCTATGAATTTATGTTTTTTTGGGGGGAAAGTTGGGTCGAGGCGGGTCGACCTGCTTTAACCCGTTTTAAACCGAACCATCCAGACCCAACCGATTTCAACATATTTGATATTTGGGTTCTAACGGGTTTCAACCCATTTCAACCTATTATTCATTCCAACCTAACCCATCAAATTACCAGTCCTATATGTATCTATACATCTATGTATATATATGTACTAGTTTCTACAAAAAAGAAAAGAATCAATTTGAATTTATTTCTACAAGTTGAACTCTGGTAGAGATACACAACCATTCAATTTGCTGCCAAATTATTTTTTTGAATGCCCCATGGCATGAACAACGTTAAGATATTGACAATTAAATTTATATTCATTCGTTCCAAGTAAAGAGTCCACTATTCTATTTTTAAATGTTTCACTTAAAGAGTCTATTTTTAAAAAATTAAGGTATAAAAATATTATTTTATTATTAATGAACTACTAAAAGTATAATTTTCTTAAAAAAATTGATTTTTAAACAGAGACTTTTTATCCGAAATGGAGAAATTATTTAATAATCCGAAGATCTTCTTAAACATTCACTCATTCAATGAATGATTCAAGTGTTTAAAAGTAATATGTGAAGTACTTATAGAAAAAGAAAAAAATAATAACGGATCAAGTTAAGGCATGATCACAAAACGGCAAAACCAACCACAAATCGAACAAAACCAAAAAATAAGTGTATTAGTTCTCTCTTTTAATAGTAAGTGAGAAAAAATAAGGTAAATGATTTAACAGCACTAAAAAATATTAATAAAAAGTTACTAACAATAAAAGATTAAATACTTTTATAAAATTCATGTAAAATTAATAAATGAAATTACTTATTTTGGGAGTAGTACTTGTTTTGAGTTTTGACATGGAGATCTAAATTTGATAGGCCTCGCCTAACTCACTTCAAATTAGTATGGCACACTCACTCCACTAAATCTATATCCGATCGTACCCCCACCCAGGGCCAGAATCCTGTCAAAACATATTTACTTTGCTGTTTACATAACCGTATTTCACCAGTGCCCCTGCTTAGATCTGCTTACATATAAAGTAAGTTTCCCTCACCCACTCCTAAAAATGTGAAAAACAAATTAAAACCCTGAGAAAGGAAAAAGAAAAAAATATCTGTCTAGTAGTCCATCTATAGTATAGTTTGTTTTAAAGCTGAAACAAGGAAAGGAAACTGGCGGCCGACCAGGGACTAATACAGTAGTATATCCAGATCAAGGAAATCCACGGTTGACATTGAAAACCACCGTATAATCCAACGGTTGTTAACTCATACGCGTCATAGCAGGGCTTCCCATGAATCCGTCATCCTCTCAAATAAATCATCTCTTTAGCCTCCCTTCCCCTATCTCTCTCTTCCTCTTCCATTTCCAAAACTCAGATTCACTCTCCCCTCTCCCTCTCCCCTCTCCCCATACCTACACGGCTATACATATATATACCTCTCTCTCTCTCTCTCTCTATATATATATATATATATATACACATACATACAAGCACTATAATCTCACTTTTGTTTCTAACTTTTAGAGAGAGAAATTAAACAGGGGAAAGACAGAGAGCGTGTTAGGTTGTGTTTTTGGTGAAGATGCAATCGAGCAACGGTTCTGATCCGCAGCAACAGCCGGTGGTGGCGGCGGCGGCACCAGGTGGGGTTCAGGCGGTGGTGCCGCAGCAACAGTGGGTTGCGATGCAGTACCCGGCGGCGGCTATGGTAATGCAGCATCAAATGATGGCTCCTTCCCCGCACTACCCGGCTCCTCACTACATGCCATACCATCCCCACCACCTTCATCATCAGCAACAGCAGCAGCAGCCACCACCTCAGTCTCCACAACCTCACCAAGGATCCGGCGGTGGCGGCGAGAATAGAACGATCTGGGTTGGAGACCTTCATAATTGGATGGACGAAGATTACCTCCGTAGCTGCTTTGCTTCCACTGGCGAGGTCTATATCTATATCTATATCTATATTAATAATCTCACTTCTTTACATTCATTCATTCATATATATATATACGTTTATGTGTGTTTCGTTGCCTTGTGATATATAATATAATGACGCAATTTACGTTTTGAATTTTCTTCCTTTATTTATTTAACATTGATAATATTTGGTAACCTTGGTTGCTTGCTTAATTTGAAACGTCAATTAGAATCATTGCATTGTTAAATGTGTTGCATTGAATCAAGATCCTCTTTTTTTTCTTTTTCTTTCATTTATTGTATTTGAATTAAAAGTTTGAATTTATTATGGGCAATTACTTAGGCTTGGTATGGTTAAAAGTGTGTGTTTTTGTCGATTAATTAATCAGCACCTCATTTGGGGAGGAGTAATAACAATACAAATTTTAATATTGAGCTACCCTATTTAGTTTGGACTCCTGCGGTTCTATTTATATATGAAATGCATATAGTTTGAACTGTATTCTGATTGTACTACATAGTACTCATTGCTGTCCTATGTATGTCATACAGACAATGCAAGTGCTCATGATTTGTGTGTGTGTTTCATATATTTAGTGTTTGATGTGCTTTTATTTTTAAAAATAGACGGATACTATCAAATTAATGTTTCATAAAATCATTTGTTGAGAAAATAGTTCACTTCATCTTTAAACATTGTGGTCTTGTTCTAGAAACGATTATCTACTTTCTGGCTTATTTGCATTTAATAATCTTTACAGAGAGGAAAGCTATTTTGTCAACAATCTGATTAGGTGATTATTTTTCAACCTTGGGATTCTTGACTTTGTACACAAACCAATGATTCCCCATTTATTTGTTTGATGATTCCTTGGTTCCTTGTTCCTCCTCATGCTTGCTGGTTTCTTTTAGGAGCCCAGTTTTTGAGAAGAAACTGCAAGGGGACCATAGGTTTTCAAGACATGTTCAACCACCCCCAAATCCACAAAAATAACTACTATCACTTGCTGATATCTGAAGAATGTGAAGCCTTTTGTTTCTCGTATTATCTTCTAATTCAAATCAAAGTTTTAATAGCATCCATCACACTTAATAAGTCAGTTTATGCTGCTCATTTCAATTTTTTGGACAAACCGAATCTTATCAGAAGACTGAAATTCAGCAAATATCATGTGATATTTGCTTAAAGTGCTGAGGATGGAGCGTGGAAGAATCAGTGTTTTATAAAATAGAAATAAAAAGGATGATACTTGTTTGTTTTGGTTGAATCCTGCTTCTGGCGAAAATATATAAAATGATATTTTGAAAAAAGGAACGAGAATAGGGTGGTGAAGATATTGTTTTGTGCGATTGTTAGCCAACGTCCAAGGTCTGCAGCAATAAATTTCAGGTCTTCTATTCTATATTTATATTGTCGAAAAATGTCACCAACCATTTTCGACTTTCTATCATTTGTATTCTTTTGATCCTCTTTGTGGAGTTATTCAGAGATTTCACACCACTTTCCTTTTGTTTATTTTTTTTTCACTACCTCCATATCTCCCGTATCTCCCGTTTGCTCAACACAGCTTATATCCCAATCACTTGGGGTAGGCTACATGAATATTCTTTTTTTTTCCCATTCGATTAGGTCCAAAGCTAGGCCGTTACACCCACCTTGTTCATATTTTTCTTTATTATGGATGACCATGTTAGTTTTGGTATTCCTCCTCCCCTATTTCCAGTTTGGTTGATGTGACGTTGATACACTCACATTCCCTAATGGATGCACTAGTTGGTCTACATTGAATGTGTCCAAACCATCTTAAATAGGTGGTTTTATCTCATTTTATCAGCTACCCCCAATAATCCTGCACACTTTGGGCTAAATATCCTCTCTTAGAAAACGTTATCAATGAAAAAAAATGTTACATTTATAATGTAGATGTTTATGATGGGTTTATGTTGCCAAGTCACAGAGTTATCTATACTTATTCACTTAAGCTTCTACATCTTACCCAGCTGTCCACCTAATCTCTTGGATTGGATAAGTTGCCATCAGCAAATGACTCAGTTTGTTTCATCGGAGCTGGAGAGTTGTAACTGTACTTTCTTGAGGCTGATGATACAAAATTATGTGTTGCTGATTGAGTAAATCTTGATCTTAATTACTGTATTGATCTCTCTGACATTGGTAGTTCGGCATGATGGTCGTTGGTGGTATTTTTTGAGTATATATAACAATTGTATCTCTTCTTAATCAAATGAAATTACCTCAATATTGTTGAATATTTTCGAGCTAGATATATTTCGGTTGAGTGGCACTTCCATGTTGGTAATTGTGTGTGTTCATAACTTGTTAGATCTAATTGTTAAAGTGGTGGGTATTCAAGAAGCTTCAGTTGCCCACTTTTACAAGCAATTAAAATGAAAGGTCCTTGGAAACAGAAATTGCTACTTAATAATTTGGAATGTCATACTAATTGCATCCAGGGATGGACCTGAGCATTTATTTACGGGGCGATCACCTAGGGCCCCACAATACATATAATCATATATACATGTATATATACACACACACACATAAAAAATATATATATAGCCTGAAAATTTATATGTACTAATATATACTAGTGCATTGCAAATATGACGTATTCGACGATTTTTATTTATTTTTACTTTCTTAAAGGGGTGCTTTTGTAATATTTTTGATCTTTTATGATTCATGGCTTCACCATGAGGTCCGTGACGTCTCGTCTTCTTAAGAAAAGTATAAATCCCTTCGGTCTTCTCTTTCATCTTCCATTTGGCCTTTGATGCGTTGTTAGTTTCATAGTTTTATTCTGTTAACCAGTTACCCTTCCATTATTATTGATCCATCTTTCAAACTTCATCCACCACTAAAAAAAAAGAGAAAATACCCTAGTCAGTAGTTGATTGTTGTGATGGTATGATGTATGATTGTGAAGAACTGAAGATCAGACAACTGGAGGAGTATCATTATTCATCGGTGTACAATTAAACAGTTCTACATCTCATTTTGAAAATTTCTCTTGTCAAAAGGTAATAAAGCTGTTTATTTTTTAGTTATTAACTTATTACTTAGACTAGTTTTACTAATAGTTGCTTATTACTCCCTCCGTTCCACCCAAAGAGTCCCTATTTGAAAAGTCTAATTATTAAGGGATATATTATTGTCATTAAAATTATCATAATTACAAAAATAGTTAAGTACAAACAATGTACTTACAACACAAGTGGAGGGTAAAGATGAAATGTTATAGAAATTGTAAGCATAATTTTTGAAAGTGGACTCTTAGAGTGAAGCATCCAAAAATAGTATAGTGGACTCTTTGTTTGGAATGGAGGGAGTAGTTATTTTATAGTTTTTATTACTTAATTTGCATCCAATCTACTCTAATGGTGAAGCAAACTTCATAACTCGTATGCCAAATAGCCGATTTCTTCATATCATGGCAAACCCTTAGGTATATTATTATTAATTGTTTGGGGATAGTAACAATTAAGCCACTTAGGTTATAAAGGTTAAAGTTAAATTGTAAGGCTGTTTTTATTAGTTTCCTATCAAGAAAAAATAGTACTCCCTCAGTTCCTAAATAATCGTCCTGGCACATAGATTAAGAAAAACTAATTGAATCTATTATAAATATTGGTATAATATGTAGTTTCCAAAAAATCCTACGTGCATGTGCCCATAATTAAAGTAGGAAGAAAAAGTATGAGTAAAATAGTAAAATGTTTTCCTAAAAAGGAAAGTTTAGAAACAAGATAATTTTTTTTAGAACGGACGAAAAAAGAAAACTGGACAACTATTTAGGAATGGAGGCAGTATATATATATATATATATATATATATATATATTATATAAGTTTATGTATCATACGATACGCGATGTGTTTCCCTATACATATCATAGAGATATAATTTTGATACATGATACGTTGATACATATCCCGTTTTAAATTTTGTCTTCCTTTCTATTGGGGGACCTCAGGCCATGACTGAAATGAATGCTGCAAGATTCAGACAATATGTCTTGATATGAAAACAATTACTGGTTACTAGTGGCATTCATCCTTCTTTGCTAAATTATGATGTCTTATACAGGTTACCTCCATCAAGGTTATTCGCAATAAGCAGACTGGTTTCTCAGAGGGTTATGGATTTGTGGAGTTCTTTTCCCATGCCGCTGCAGAAAAGGTTTTGCAGACCTATACTTGCATAGCTATGCCTAATACAGAACAACCTTTCCGTTTGAACTGGGCTACATTTAGCATGGGAGACAAGCGTTCAAATAATGGTTCAGATCTTTCTATATTTGTAGGAGATTTAGCTTCAGATGTTACTGACACGTTATTACATGAAACTTTTGGTAATAGATATCCATCTGTTAAAGCTGCTAAAGTTGTCATTGATGCCAATACTGGCCGTTCGAAAGGTTATGGTTTTGTAAGGTTTGGAGATGATAATGAGAGGTCTCAGGCCATGACTGAAATGAATGGTGTGTACTGTTCAAGCAGGCCCATGCGGATTGGTGCTGCAACTCCCAGGAAATCGTCTGGTTACCAACAACAATATGCCACACAAGGTATATAATTCTAAGTTAGTTTGCAAAGACTCGCTTGACTTTTCCATTTTTAGTATTTGTATTGTGAAGTTATACATTTACAATTAATATCTTACCAATTCTTCTAAACTTAGTATTAGTCCTTTTTGAGGAGGGTAGAGCCAGAGGAAGGATATTGTAGGAAGGAACATGTAGGGATGTTTAACATTTTCATTGTTTGGGAGGAAGCCAGGGGGTAACTGAAAGAGAAAGGAGATGATGTGAGAGCTTGCCTGTTGATCACCTAGTAAGAAGGGAGGAATGAAGGGAGCCGTCTCTCTTTCATATTAAAAGTAATCTTAGAAAGGACTGCTATTAAACACAAGGGTATTCATAACCATTTTATATCACTATCTTCATCCTTTCCAATAACTTGGCAGATAGAAGGCAGGAAAGGAAGCTTTAACACTTCCCACATCTTCTTACCTTGATTTTTCATCATGTTTTTCCTTTTGTGAGACCAAGTGAACAAAGTACTTGTTCCTATGTTCAACATCTGTATTTTAACTTTCTTCAACTTCTCAAATCTTTTGAAGGTTGGTTTTCTTCTTCTATTGCCCAATTACTCTTGAGAAGGTTTTCACGATTCAAAGTGTGCTGTAAAAACCTGAGTTCTAGTGGCTAAAAATTGAGGTCTATGGGTGGATTGTTGAAGAAAGTTAAAACAGATGAAAAAGGATATTTTTTCATAATAATTATGTGGTATAAAACTCCCTTTTATACAAATAAGAGTCCTAAAATATATGTCAATCAAATCAAAGTAAATCAGCCTATAATCAAATCCCTGAATTCACGGGATCTAAACATGTTTTACATATTTTACATGGCTTCAAATCATCTGTCTCGCTCTCTGTCACATCCTCTGTCCCATTTAATCTCAGTCTCACATGTTTCCTTATAAAAGAAGATTGACTAAAATAATAAGGAATGTGTATGGCCGAGATTCAATGGGACAGTGAATGTGACAGAGAGTGTGATAGACGATTTGGAGCCATTTTACATGTGCTATAGTAAAAAGTCAACACTGCACAGCTGTTAACACTTCCCCTCAAGCACGTTTGTAGATATCCTGCAAACCTAGCTTGTTTGTACAGAACTCAAACATAGGCTTTGATAGACCTTTAGTAAACATATCGGCGACTTGTAACTTGGAAGGAACATAGATTAAGCAAATGATCCCAACTTCGAGCTTTTCCTTTATAAAATGTCTATCAACCTCCACATGTTTAGTTCTATCATGTTGGACTGGATTTTGGGTGATGCTGATAGCTGCCTTGTTGTCACAGTACAGCCTCATCGGTTCTTCAGGCTTCAGCTTTAGCTCTTCTAAAATCCTTTTTACCCAAAGTAATTCACAAATTCCTAGAGCCACAGCTCGATATTCAGCTTCAACACTACTTCTAGCAACAACAGATTGTTTTTTACTCCAACTGACGAAATTTCCCCCCACATAGATGCACCAACCTGAGGTAGACCTCCTATCAACCACTGAACCTGCCCAATCAGCATCAGTATATCCAGCTACGGCCATGTTTCCTCCCCTTTGAAAGAACAATCCTCTTCCTGGACTTCCTTTAAGATACTTGAGTATCCGAAAGACTATGTCAAGGTGACCTTTCTTTGGAGCATGCATAAACTGACTTATGGTACTAACGGCAAAAGAGATATCAGATCTTGTATGAGATAAATATATTAGCTTTCCCACCAATTTCTGATACCTTTCCATATCCACAGCCTCTTCTTCTTCTAGCTTTCCAATTCTGAGATTAGCTTCCAAAGGTACATTTAGGTTTACTGCCTAACATACCAGCTTCCTTGAGCAGATCAAGAGTATACTTTCGCTGTGATACCATGATCCCTTTGTTACTCCTTGCTACTTCCATTCCCAAGAAATACCTGAGATTTCCAAGGTCTTTTATCTCAAATTCAGTTGCCAAAATCCCTTTTAGTCTTTGAATTTCAACTGCATCATTTCCAGTGATGATTATATCATCCACATACACTGCGAGTATGGTAACTCCCCCTACACTTGTATGATGATAAAACAGTGTGTGGTCAGCTTGCCCTTGACTGTATCCAGCTTTATAGATTGCTTTAGAAAAACGATCAAACCATGCCCTAGGTGATTGCTTTAATCCATACAAGGATTTAAGCAATTTACAGACCTTGGTTTTTCCTAATCTGTTGCCAAAGCCAGGGGGTAACTCCATAAAAACTTCTTCTTTAAGTTCGCCATTCAAGAATGCGTTCTTGACATCCATTTGATGTAATGGCCAATCATACATAGCTGCCAAGGACAATAGAATTCTGATAGTATTCATCTTTGCAACTGGTGCAAAGGTTTCAAGGTGGTTTATCCCATAGGTTTGGGTAAACCCCTTTGCCACAAGTCTAGCTTTATGTCTTTCTATAGTACCATCAGCTTTATGTTTGATTGTGAACACCCACTTACAACCTACTGGTTTTACTCCAACCGGTAAGTCAACAATCTCCCAAGTCCTGTTCTTCTATAAGGCCTCGAGCTCATCTAGCACGGCTTTTCTCCAAAGGTTATCCTTCATAGCTTCTGAAATATCTTTTGGTACAACTACTGTTTCCAGATTAGAAACAAAACCTTTGTAGTTCAACGATAAAGCATTATAAGAAACAAACCTATCAATAGGATGTTGTGTACATGTACGAGTGCCTTTTCTAAGAGCAACGGGCAATTCCTCAACATGTTGTTGTTGTTCTTGTTCTTTACCTTCTGACTCCTGCTCTGATGATTGATTCTGACCCAAAAGTTGTGTGACAGGACCTGAACTCTGAATAGGATTCATGGCAGTGCTAGGGTTCCCTTGTTGTCTTCTTGCATAAACCCTGAGTTCCTTTTGTCCCTCTGATTCAGTTATAGGCACCGAAGGTGGTGACTGAGATTGAGGATTTTCAAGGATTTCTGATTCTAGGAGAGGAGTCATAGATGGATTAGATTGATTTGGAACAAGAGGTTGAACTGTTTGTACTTCCCAATTCTGAACTTCATCACCCAAATTCACCACCTGAAGTTCATTTCCCTTTCCCTTGAAGTATGGCTGATTTTCAAAGAAGGTAACATCAAAACTAGTGTAGAATTTTTGTTTGACAGGATCATAACATTTATAACCCTTTTGAGTGGGTGAATAACCTACGAAGATTGTTTGTACTGCTCTTGGATCAAGTTTATTTCTATTTTGGGAATGAACATGAACAAAGGCAAGACACCCGAATACTTTTAGTGGTAGAGAGGTCACTAGTCTAGAGTGTGGAAATGAAAGATTGAAGACACTTAAGGGAGTCTGAAACTGTAAGGCTCTGGAAGGCATTTGATTGATTAAATAGGCAGCTGTAAGAACTGAGTCTCCCCAGAAACGTTTAGGGACATTCATAGTGAACCTAAGACTTCGAGCGACTTCCAACAAATGTCTATTCTTTCTTTCGGCCACCCCATTTTGTTGTGCGGTGTCTATGCATGTGGATTGATGAATAATCCCTTTTTCTGATAGACATGGGCTGAGTTGAAGTACTCAGTTCCATTGTCTGTTTGAAGTATTTTGATTTTGGTATTAAACTGTGTTTCGACCATAGCATAGAATTGTTTGAACACAACACTTGTGTCTGATTTATCCTTCATTAGATATACCCAAGTCATTCTGGTATGGTCATCAATGAAGGTGATAAACCACTTGGTGTGGGAAAGGTTGGGAACTCTAGAAGGACCCCATAGATCACTATGGACCAAGCTGAAAGGGGAAGAACTTTTGTAGGGTTTTGCTTTGAAAACAGAACGTTTGTGTTTGGCTAACTCACATACGTGACACTGAAATTCACCAATCCTTTTATTGATAAACAAAGAAGGGAACAATTTTTGTAAGTAGGGAAAACTTGGATGTCCAAGCCTCCAGTGCCATAACAAAATCTCCTCTGAAATCGAGGGTGTTTTATTTACCACATAAGCCTTTTCCTTTGGTTCATTTTCTGCAAGATAATACAGTCCTTGGGCTTCCCTAGCATTGCCAATCATCTTCCCCGAGTTCAAATCCTGAAATTCACAACGATCAGAGTAGAATTTAGCAACACAGTTGTTATTTTTAGTAAATCTATTGATGGAAAAAAGATTGCAGGACAACTTTGGAACATGTAACACAGATGTGAGATTAAGAGTGGGTGAGATAGGTATCACTCCCTTTCCAACAACAGGTGAAAGGGTTCCATCTGCTACCCTAATCTTATGATGACCAGAGGATGGTTCATAGGTGGTAAATTGGTTTGACTGACCAGTCATATGGTCAGAGGCACCAAGTCGATAATCCAAGGTACATTACCTATGCACAGAAGAAACTGTACCATGAGTGTTCGATGCCTTCTGCATGAGTTGTTGAAGAATGTCAACTTGCTCCTTAGTGAAATGTATGTTGAGGGACTCAACTGCAGCGGGTTGAGTCCCAAGTTCAGCCATGAGAGCTTGTCCAGTCCCTTTATTAGGATACCTCTGATTTGAGACCCGAAGGTGTGCTGGTTTGCCATGGAGTGCCCAACATGTCTCTTTGGTGTGCCTAGACTTATTACAGTGTTCACACCAAAGGTTTGCCTTGTGATCAATTCGTTTTGGTATCATTTTTCGTTCCACCTTTAGCCAGTAACGCATCCGCTGACTCAGTGAGCAATGCAGATTTTTCCAGAATGACATCATTTCTTGATCCATTCATGGCTTCTCTTCTGCTCTCCTCTTTTCTGACATATCCAAAAGCTTCTGCGACAGTTGGTAAAGGATCTTGGGCCAAGATCCTTTCTCTGGCAGCATCAAACTCCTGGTTGAGTCCTCCTAGGAAGTCATACAACCTATCTCTCTCCAGAACTTTCTGAAATAGTCCTGCATCTGTAGGACATCCCCATTCAAGGACTGTAAGCTGATCAAATTCTTGCCACAACCCTTTCAGTTGGTTAAAATACGTGGTGATGTTCCTGGAACCTTGCCTTATGTCCTTCAGATTCGATTTCACAGCAAAGGCTTGAGCGTAGTTACCTTTATCAGAGTAGGTAGCTGCTACAGCATCCCAGATCTCCTTTGCCGTGGAATGAAACAAGTAGACTTGGCCAATTTCTGGCTCCATGGAATGGATTAACCATGAACTTATCATGGCATTCTCAGTTTCCCATTTGAGTAGGGAACTGGATCACTTGTGCCTGGATCCTTAATAGTGCCTGTCAAGTACCCCCTTCTTCCTCTCCCAGTGATGGACATCTTTACGGATTGAGGCCATTGAAGATAGTTCAATCCATTGAGTTTCATAATGGTTATTTGTAGTGAGGGATTGTTTAGGGCTGAATCAGAAGATTTTTCCATAGCAGTAGTGCTTTGGCTTGAGACTGAATCAGTCATGATAAAAGATTAAGAGTGTTGTATTGGCTCTGATACCATGAAGAAAGTTAAAACAGATGAAAATATATGTCAATCAAATCAAAGTAAATCAGCCTATAATTAAGGAAACTACCTAACTTATGTCCTATCAAATCAAATCCCTGAATTCACGGGATTTAAACATGTTTTACATATTTTACATGTGCTATAATAAAAAGTCAACACTGCACAACTGTTAACAATTGTACATGGAAGAAGTGACAAAACCTCTGTTTTGCTCTATTCTTACACCTTTAAGACATCTTTTACTTTTCCCACTACAGTTTTCTTCTCAAGTCAACTTATGGCTTTCTTCATGTCATCTAAACTACTAGGATTAAGATGTGGCTTACATTTTGTTTCTGTCACGCCAGAATGACATTACTTTCTCTGCAAGCACTCTCCTATCAAGTGTTGACTAGCGGTCTCTTGTGATCTCTTACATTTTGCTCCTTTGATACACCACATATTGATCCTGTTATTAGTACATGCTTGTCTATTTTTGTACTTGGTTTCTTTTAGGTTACAATATATATTGAAGTTGAAGAACATTCTGGTATGAAGTTAATCTGATTTGAATGTTGCCTAGCTGTTAACTGCTCAGGAGATGAGATGCTATTGAAAAGGTATGATTGTATGAATGAATCATGCTTTTCCATGTAAACACACCCTTGAGTAAAGTGATAGAAATTGAATCTATTAATGAGAAAAATAATGTAATGGTCTTAGAAGTAGTAATTTTTTTGATCAAATCATAGAAGCAATGACTTCCAATAACACATTAAGGTTTTTGTAATTAAACGGTTCACAATATTAATAGTGCTCTGTAGTGGTAAACAATGAATTGAGATGCAAGTATGAGGATTTAGACCCAATGCCAATCGGAACCAATGAAAGGCTTTCATACCATGATAGGTATGCATTCATGTATGAGAAAGAGGGCCCTTCTATAAGGACATGTTCTATTGAATCTGTTGTAGGTACAATGCTATTCAAAAGTTGTGCAGTGAATATGATTCTAATGTGTTACACCAGTCGGTGTACAAACTGACTAAATATTGTGTATGAACTCTTCACAAGTTATCTTTTAGTGTACCACGACATGAAGTTTGTACTTATACCTCGTATCATTTAGAACTGACATATTTTATGTTCTGAAAATTTACTAAAATTGCTTATTTTTAATCTGTCTTGAAACTTTTCCAATAGGTGGATATGTGGCCAATGGTGGCTCCCAACCTGATGGAGATTCTAACAATACCACAGTTAGTGCCAGCTTCCCTACATAGCTACATGATTTCAAAGATTAGTGAATCAGTATTTCTTCTCTTGTTCTTGTGGCTAATCCATGATGGGTTGCAGATATTTGTTGGAGGGCTTGATCCCACTGTCAGTGACGAGGATCTCAGGCAACCTTTCTCCCAGTATGGCGAGATAGTGTCGGTGAAAATACCTGTTGGGAAAGGATGTGGGTTTGTACAATTTGCTAGCAGGTAAATTCATTTTGTGATATTATAAATGCGATACCAAAAATTTGTGCTCGACTAATTCAGTTTCTCTGTGACTCTTTTACCCATCTAACTGATACTGGCAGAAATAATGCTGAGGAGGCTCTGCAGAAGTTGAACGGCACGGCGATAGGGAAGCAAACAGTGCGGCTTTCTTGGGGACGCAACCCAGCAAATAAGCAGGTGCAGACTCTCTTGGATTCCCTATCCTCTTGTTTTTAACCCTATTCAGAGATGAATGTCTCCTAAATAGATGCAAGAATAGTATTCAAGAAGTATTTTTTAAGAATGATTTACAGCAGAAGAGGAAAATTTTACAGTATCATTGGGCTTGATTAGAAGTGTTTCTTTCTTCATACAATCGCTTGGGGTTTTTAGATACTTACCCGAACGGATCCTCAATTTAATATGAAATACAACCCTTTGAGAACAATACCAATTTACTATTTCTTACTGGATTTGTTTGAATTTTGCAGATGAGAGCAGATTTTGGGAACCAGTGGCCCGGGGCATACTATGGTGGGCAGATGTATGATGGATATGGGTATGCTCTACCACCACCCCACGACCCAAACATGTACGCTGCAGCAGCATATGGGGCTTATCCCATGTATGGAACCCACCAACAACAAGTAAGCTGAGAATGGCATATCTGGATAGTTATGGGCTTAACTGTAATGCTCTTGGGTCTGTAGAATGCCAATGACCCCTCCAAACATGGAGTGGGACTGAATTTTGACTACATGAGGTAGTTATTCTAGGGATTTTGATAAAAAATCAAAACCATTTGTCCTTTAGAAGCGTGGGATATTCAACTTCAACTTCAACTTCAACTTCTTAATTGGAATAAATTATGTTGCAAATGGGCATGTGGATGTTGTGGCGTGTTTATTGTTCAGGTGTTTTCCCTGCTCTTAAAACACTTGGGAGTTCTGTTTTATGTAGTAATTAAATGGAACCAATGACCTCACAAAGTCGAAGCTATAAACAGGTACATATTGTTCAAGGTATGTGTTTACGTTGATAACACTCCTTCAGGCTCCACCCATCTACCCATCAAATATGTGATCTTGTGTTTGGTTTTAGAAAGACTAAACTCTATAATATATACTTAGACATAAATAGTCTATTTTAAAAAAATTATGCATTCAATTTTCATAACCTTTCATCTTTACTATCTACTTGTGTTGTAAGTATATAGGTTGTTACCCCCTTCGTTCTACTCAAAAAGTCTTCATTTGAAATGTCTAATTATTTTGAAGCTATATTAATGTTATTAGAGTTAGTTATAACTATAAAAATAATTGAGCATATACAATGTATTTACAATTTACAATACAAGTGGAGGGTAAAGATGAAATGTTATAGAAATTGTAAACATGATTTTTTAAAGTGGATTAAACATCTCAAAATAGTACAGTGAACTCTTTATTTGAAACGTGAAGTATTGCTTCTTTTTTTAATTATGATTAACTATATCTCTTAATTATTAGATTTTTTTTTCAAATGGAGACTCTTCAGGTTAAGGGGAGGGTGTAAAACATATTTCTACTATAAATAAGACATAATGTGCACATAGCGAGTCACATTTATTTGGTTATTATATCGTTACTATCATATTATCGTTATTAAGTAGAAAATTGATATTGAGATTCCGCGTTTGTTCTACTTGTTAGAACACCCACTTCCTTTATTGGTCCCTTGGTTGAATCTCATTTGTTAGAAATTGGTATTAATTTTAAAATATTATTATTAATGAGTTCAAAAGTCTTTAGATAAAACACATTAACTTTTAGGGAGAGGTTATTTTCACTACAATTTTTACTTATCAATTACATGCTTACTTATTGCATAAAATAAAACATATTTTGACAAAACTACCCCTTAAATATTTTCTCATTTTAAATTGACTAATCACGTTTCTTTCTTAATTATATTTTAACATTATTTTTTAGTTCAAACATCAATTAACAACATAGTTATTCTATTTTTATTTTTACATTTTAATTCTCAATAAACAAGGCACTTATTCTCTTTTTTCGTAATAAATACGTTTTGTCATTTTTTCTAATCACTCACGTCACATATTCTAATATCATAAAACTAATATAATTAATGAATTTTCTACCAAATTTTAGAAAATATTGGATATTTTATTATCGAAACTAAAATAATTTAATTTAGTTTTAAAAATATTATTTTAAAATCAATAGTATTGATATGGTAGGTATCAAACTAAATATTAGTTTCAATCAACTTAAGAATTAAAATTTTGAATCATTTATAAGGCTAGGCAAAAGATTTAAGAAACTATATATGTCATATTATGATTTTACTATTAGATCAAATTTTTACAATTACATTCATTAAATTTACTTTTAATGTTTTTCCCTACCAAATTACACAAATTTATACAAAGTTTGGTAGATAGAAAATGTTCTGATGATATTTTTTTATTATACAATATAATTTTATTCATAAGATTAATTAATAAAGCCATTAAAAAAGTGAAAAAAATTATAATATAATAATTATATTGCCTATTGATGTTTGAACTAAAAAATTAATGTTATGAGGTAATTAGGAAAGAAACGTGATTAGTCAACTTAAAATAGACAAGTACTTAAGGGTAATTTTGTCCAAACATGTCTTTATTTAATGCAATAATTAAAGATGTAGTGGATAAGTAGAAATTGTAGTGAAAATAACATCTCCCTAACTTTTATTACCAATAGAAGTTGTTGTTTCTCATTGTATCTTTATTTGCATTTGTTCATTCATTACATTAGGTTCTATACTTAGTGGCTAATTGAGTTGCGTACCAGTTAGCGTGACAAATGTGTATAGAACTTTGCCTTAGAATAGTTTTCTAGACTTCACAGGTTCAACGGAAGACTTCGGCTGAAGGCTTCACCGGAAGACTTCAAGCATCCTCTAGCGGCAGACCTTGTCTGCACTCGGACAGCATGACGTGTCAAAGACCTCCAGACGTCAAAGCTTAAGCGAATTATTTAATTCAAACCTAAATCAATTTGAATTTGAATTAAATCATCTCCAGATCAACGCTGACTTCTCAGACACGTCCCTCCAGCTTTTCCGAAAAAGCATGAAGACTTTCGTCTCTTGAAAAGTGACGGAGGCATGCCGACACATATAGGCGTACCAACTATTGCAAAGAATTTCGCTCATCTGCTAGTTGCTGCAACAACTCTTCACCATTCCTTGCTCAGTATCAGTTGAAGAAGAAATCAACAAACAACTCCAGGTATTTAATGCATTTAACCTAATAGAGCTGTTACTCACTTCGTCTTCTCCAATGATCTCAAGAATGCCCAAGCTATAAATACTGCCATTAAAAACTGAAGAAAATAATGCTCTTAATCTTCACAACAACATCAAGCTTTATATACTCAGTGCATTCAAGAGATCATTAACTGATCAACGAAGTCCTCAACAACAACAACAAGATTTGCATCAACCATTAATCTTTTGCTTCTTATTGTTGTTCTTTCTACTATTCTTCTGCACGTTGAATATTCTGTTTTGTCCAGTTATTCAATACCCCCACCCCTAAACACAAGTCAAATATTTTGTACATGATTCATTGGACATTTCTGTAATAGAACTAGTGGAAAACATAGTGCACATTTAAATCCAAGGTTGACTGCCTTGGTGGTGGACATAACACTCTTTATAGTGCGAACCATCTCAAAATACATGTGTTCTTTACTTACTACTTTGCATTGTTTTCATATCTGTTAACTTATTCATTTAGCAGCAAACTTGAGTAACCAACTAAGTCTATCGGTAGTGCTTCACCAGCAGACTTAGTCTATTTTCTTTGCAATACTTCCGCTACTTCAATCTTTTCAATAAATTGCAAGTGTTTGTTTTAGGAATCAATACGAAAAGTTTTAAGTGTTTAATAAGCTATTCAACCCCCCCTTCTAGCTTATTATTGTGCCCTTTAGGACTAACAATTGGTATCAGAGCTCAACTCTTCGAAAACTAGTTTTTCCAAGATTAAACTCTTGAGAGACACGATCCAATGGCACAAACACACTACATGTTACCTACGTCAAATGCGAACCACGTCCCAATATTGGACGAAGGCTATTTCGATGTATGGAAGGATAAGATAATGCGTTTTATGTATTTTATTGACAATAGGTTATGGAAGTGCGTGCTAGAAGGACGACATGTACCAATGAAGCCAAACCTTCTGACAACCGTTGGTGGAAATCCTCCTAAAGTACCGAAAGAAGAATCCGAATGGACTGAGGACGAAAGAAAGCTAGTGGAGCTGGATAATAAAGCCATCAACATCATAACAAGCTCACTAGACACCAGTACTTACCAACAAATGATCCTGTGTACCACTGCCAAAGAAATGTGGGAAGCTCTTGTTGAATACTTGGAAGGAGACCAAGACACAAGAGACAACAGGAAGTATACATTCATTCAACAATTCGAATCATTCAAAAAGGATCCCAAAGAAACCTTGAGACAAGCTTATGATCGCTTCAGCGAGGTAATAAATAACTGTTTTTCTCTTGGTAAAACTTATGACAAGAAAGAAATGAACATGAGATTTCTAGGCTCTTTAGGTAGTCTATGACATGTTAAGACTATCTCCATGAAGAATCTAAGAACTTGAATGAAATGACTCTTCGTAGTCTCTATGCAAGTTTAAAGGTTTATGAGCTCGAAGTTAATCAATCTCTAGAGCAGGACAAGCAGTTCAGAACTCTATCCTTGCCAGCCATGGTACAAGAAGAAACCCCAGTTGAAAACAAACCTTCTTTTTCCTCCAGTGAAAATGATTTTCTTTAAAATGATAATTTGCCATGTTTGTTAAACGTTTTAAAAAATTTGCAAAATATAGAAGGAATGACACACACCAGCAGCCTTTTAGAAAAACTGCTGAAAGCCCATCTAACAATGAGCTAGTGTGTTATAACTGTAGAAAACCCGGTCATTTTGCATCTAAATGTCCAAAGCCAAAATTTGAAGCATACCGAAAGCCTTCTTATTAGAAATTTCAAAAACAAAAAGGTACGCTGGCTGAAGACATTGAAGAGAAACATGTTGCTACATGGTTTGAGACAGATTCAAAAGAGGATGAGGACGATTGTGAGCAAGCCAATATATGCTTAATAGCTTATGAATCAAATCCCACCTATGACTCTGAACATGAAGTCGAAATCTCACCTAGTCCCTTCGTAAAAGGTGAGATCAACTGTGAAAACTTAAGTAAGGAAGAACTACTCAAGGATAATCAAGAAATGCTTGAGGAGTTCAACTCATTCAGAGTAGCCTATGTAAAACTCGCAAAGAACTTTGAAAAGCTTGCTGCTGAGAAATCTGTGCTGGCAGCTGAGATTCAAACTTTCAATAGCTGTCAACAAGAAAGTATCAAGCTAAAAGGAGAAAACAAATTTCTTTGTGATAAAGTTGATTGCCTAACTGAGCACATCAAAGGGCTAGACCTGGAGAAAATTGCTTTGCAAAAGACAATTGACTCCTAGAATAGCTCTAAGGAAACCTTTGAAGGAATCCTCTCTAGTCAAAAGCCAAGTGGAGATAAATCAGGCTTAGGCTATAATGATGAGCCCATCATTGCATGCTCTTCTATCACAAAGAAAGGTGAATCCTCCAAGACTGCTGATGATACTTCCTTCTCCAAACATACCTTCGGGAACAAGGGTAAACATGGACTTGGATATACAAGTGTACCATATGTTTACCCCAAGGCTCACAAAGGGAAAGCCAAAGAGACTGTCTCTAATGAGAAGCTTGAGAAAGGAACGGTAGAGAAATCAAAGTCTGCTAATAACAGCTCTGTTAAAGCAAAGTTTGCTGGCGGTAGACCTACGAAATCTCTGATGGTACCTGTCAAGTTTGTCTATGAAATGGCTGAGGCACCCAAGATAACAGACAATAAACTTAAAGGAATTCTGCCGAATTCTCCTAAAACAATTAACAGCAGACCAGCCAAGGCTAAGTCTACTGGTAACAAATCAAGGAAGATTCAACAGAAACCAATTAAGCCTACTGTCAACAAGCTAGCTGAACCCAAGACTGCTGTTGGGAAGAAGGAAAGTCACAAGTTCTCTACAGCTAAAGCTAATCACTGTCCTCCATGGAACTTTCATCTATGTCATTCTTGCAACTGTTTAGGCCATCTGGCCCCAGAATGCCTGCTAAGGTTCACACCAAAATCGAGAGACCTAGTTCTCTCAAGGTTAGAGTGTATGGGTCCCAAAAGGTTGCTAATCCTTAGGACCCAAAAGAAAATAAAGGGGACCTTGTTCCTTTGACTTTTTCAGGTATGCTTCATGGCTATAGATTCAGAAGATAAGGACATCTGGTACCTCGACAGTGGCTGTTCAAGGCACATGACAGGGAATGGAAGTCTACTCTTAGATATAGCTGAAGCTAAAGGTCCTACGGTGATTTTCAGCGACAATGCAAGAGGGAAAACAATTGGGTATGACTCAATCACTAGAGGAAGTCTCTCCATCAACAAAGTTTCTCTAGTGAATGGCTTAAAGCATAATCTTCTGAGCATATCCCAATTCTGCGATAAAGGTCTTATCTGCCAATTCTCCTCCAACCAATGTCTCATCAAAGATCGTGAATCCTGCTCAACATTATTGATCGGCAATAGACAAGGAAACGTCTACGTTGTGGACTTAAACCTTCTAGGGAGATCCTCCATCCTTTGCCTAGTTGTGAACAACATTCGTGACAACAGTTGGCTTTGGCACAAGCGTCTTAGTCACCTCAACTTCAAGTACCTCTCCAAGTTCTCCAAAGATGGTGTAGACACCCCAATTTCGTACCCCTGGTACGTGACATGCCATGCGATATCAAGTCCTGTTAAAACTTAACAAATGTCAAGTTACAGGGTTTAAAAATGCAAAATGGAAAGTAGGATGCGCAAAACAGTGAAATGCAGAGGCCAAAGTGTCAAAAAGAGGCCTAAAATTGGAACTTGGCGCCATCCTTAGGGGAACTAGGTGCGGCGCCCACTTCATATGTGGGTGGCGCCCAAATAGTGCTTGTGCACTGTAGCACTTTACCTTCGGTACATTCTCTCAAGCGCGCGGTACAAGCCGATGAAACACAAAAAGAAAACTCAAAATACCAACAGGATCCCCACTCCCAACTATAAATAAAGGTGCTCGACCTCAGTGAATTGATACACGATTTCACTCTACACACAGTTAACGCAGTTAAAGAAATCACGTTCAGTTTACGCAGTGAGCGAGAGAGAGAGTACCTGTGGCACCCCGCTCCTTCGTTAGCTCGGTTTGCGTGCCATACTCGCAATACTTCTTTTGTGGGATGTATGATTGGTTAGTGATATTGTCTAGATGCGTATGAGAGACCATATTAAGACCAAAACACTATTAAGAGAGGCCATATAGTTGTTGACTTGTTAAAGTCACAAGTCGTGACTCGACGATAGTCGGAATGCGACGTGATTGAGGATTTGCTTGCGTTTTGTGTTCGTGACCTCGGTTTGGTCCTAGACCTTTACAAGATGGTTTATTAACATATTTAGATGTATTAGACTTCAAGTTGGAGGTGTTCCTTAAGTCTATCGATGATTTGGAAGCTTTGGAGATAGCATTCGTCTCTATCGCGTAGTTCGGGGATTGAGTCGCGTAATCGTCTCTCCTTTGGAATTATTATGTCCCTAGTTGTTATTCAACTTTCTAGAAGTATTAAAGCTTATTCATTAGCCCTTAGACTTACCTTAAAAGTCTCCTTTCGATGCATGTTCAATTGCTAGTTCATTCGTCATTTCGGTTGCACATTGTTGCACCTCTTCCCGGTTTCGCTCCGAGTTGTTTCGGGAGTTGTTTGTGGGTGTTCTATGAGAGTTATAGACCTACTTTGGATGAGGTTTGAACCTTGTTAGGTTTGGTTATGTGTTTGAGGTCGTTCGGGGTTGAATTCTAAGCCCTTTTTGGTTTGGGAGGCTTGGTCTAAGCAGGGGGGAAGGACCTTGCCCCCGCAAGGTCATCAGAATTTGTCCATGGAGAGGGCTGGAGAGCTTGCGGTCGCAAGCTCTAGGGGACCTTGCGACCGCAAGGTGCCCCGACCCTGTTTTGTGTTTTGACGAGAAATGTCTATCCTACCCTCATCAAACCCCCTCTAAACCCTTCCTAACCTCCCATACTTAGCCCTAAACATGTCCTAACATTAGTTGGAAGTTAATTAAGGTTAGCTTAGTGAGTGATTAATCATAATCTTTACTAATTGTACTAGGGAAATGACTATTGTGCCCTCTTTATTTTTGGGGGTATAAATACCCAAACCCATTTGAGAAATCAGAAAATTCTCTTCATTTCTTCTCCTCCACCATACGTATTAGAGAGAGAGAGAGAGAGATGGTTCTTGGAGATTTCAAGCCCTAGCCTCCTTCTCCCTTCGATCCATGACGATCCAACCGTCGGATTGCCTTCAAACTTCAGATTCGTGAAGCCCTCGACGAGCAGAACAAGTTCACCGATCGGATTTGCGTTCTTTGGAGTTTTCATCCGAGCTAGGTAAGTTACCTTCTTTTATTTTTGGTTCATTGGCCCTAAGGAAAACAACCTATGTGCTATATGTGGGCAATGAACACTTGATATGCTTTGTATGCCCATTTTGGGGATTTTTGGAAATATGAACTTGTTAATAGCATGAATGCAATGATTTGAATGATATTTTGTGTTGGGAGAAATGAGTTATTCCTTTGTTAAGATTTTTATGAATTTTAGGGCTTGGGAATTAAGCCCGAATTATTTTGGAATTTGTTATAAATTGAAGTGGGTGAAATGTTGAGATTGATGAAATGTGTAAACGGTGAAACTTAGTATTTAGACTCAACGGAGTCATTATAAGTCCAATAATGTGTTAATGAACTTGGGTTGAAATCCTACGACATTTGGGTTTCATTTGACTATAATTATGATGAGTTCTTGGATTTCTAGGCTTGGGAATCAAGCCCGAATGGATTTTTGGGATTTTGTTGTTTATATGAATGAAGTGTTTAATTGTGGGTTTATGAAACACATAGAGAATGAAAGGTAGAATTAAGACTCAACGGAGTCGTTGTAAGATCAATAATATGATAATGAGCCTTTGGTTGAAACCCTACGATGTTTGGGTTTGGTTGGTTATAATGGTGAGCACCCAAGCATCTCGATTTGTGTCCAATTGAGACACCTACATTATAGAGATTTATTAGGGGATTTATTTAGAAGTGTGCTCTGGGAGACACGGTGCAAGACATTAAAGGCCAACCTATGGTCTCGAGTATGGTTGAAAAGTAATTATTGAGTGAGTTCTCACTTTTGGAGAATTGATCGGTTGCACATGAACGTACTTGTGGGTTATGACTACGGTGTAGTCTTTGGTTTGATTTCAAGTAGAGGTCCATTATAGGCCTCATAATATGATTCTTGGTGGGTTTATACTATTCTTGATTTAATTGGTGACTTGAGATCTTTTAAGATTAATTGACCGTGAGCAATGTATTTGCCTTGACTTGATTTATGGTAGAGAATAATAACCTACTTGGTCGGATGAGTTCGCTCTTGTCGAATTCATTCCTTATTTGTTTATATTGAGTAAATACATACTTGAGCATTTGGTCGACCTGTTCGCTCTTGTCGAATCCGATCCTTATTTGGTCTTGACGAGTAAATATCTACTGTGCATCGTGCATTGAGTCCAAACCGGCATTATTTGGCATGATTTTTATGTCGTGGTGGGACGATACATCGCCTATACGAATCGCCGATTCGATTTGCTATGGATCGCCGTGCACTGGGACCTCACACACCCCTCCATTGTTGGCTGCAATGGGAAGTAGCCCCTGCCGTAACAATACGTGTGTCACGTGCCGCTATTAGCCGGCGGAGTTCTGTATATCGATGCGAAGACACGAGCATCGTAGTCACGATATTGGGTTAACGGTGTTTTTTCTTGCGAGGGAGCTACGTAGCGGCCGGGCCCATAACATATCCTATTGTGATGTTTAATACTACACTTATGTGAATAACGTGCTAAGTGCAAATTTGTGATCATTGAGGGTTGGACTCATGTTGTGATCATTTGAGGTTGGACCACGTGGTTTTATTATTGAGGGCTGGGCCCATATTCTAGTTATACATGATTATTGTTGGTACATTATTATTATGATGCCATGATTGTATTTATCTTTGGTGCATTATGCCATGCCATGCTATGTCATACGATTGCATTTAGTAGCTTCTTGGGTCATTATGACTCATTTCGTGTGTTTGTTTTCCTTAGTTGTGCGATGAGCTCGTTAGTGCGCTTGGCGGCTTGAGATAGTGATTTCTAGCGGTGGTCTTCAGGGCTTTAAGCTTGGAGATTTTATTATGTGTTATTATGTATTTGTGAGACACGAATGTAAAGTTATGTAGACTTTACTTGGGTAGATTATGTTAGTATTTTATTATCGTTTTATTTTGGGAGCCGACTTGTTTGGTCGTGTTGTTTTATTTAGAAGTTTATTACATTTGTCTTCCCAGAAGAAGGTTTTAGCTCGCATATTCTAGTTTTGTTGAAGTTATCTCCATCAAGTTTAGTTGCGAGGTTTTGGTTTAGTTGTCTAGTATTTAATCTTTTATTCTTTTTAGATGATTTGTCCTCGGCATGTTATAGCCGTTGAGTGGTTTTTATCAGTGCGGATCTTGTTGCTTTCCGGCCTTTGGTTGCCGATGGTTTGTTGCCCGTGCGCAATGTTGCTTGTAGCCGTAAATTTGTATCGAGAGATAGTTATCTCTCAGTCTTGTATTCATTGGTTTTTAATTATAGGCTTTGGTCCCACTTATGATTCGCTTCCACAGGTGTTGATTTTTATTATTCCGTATCGCCGTTCTCACCTTATATTCCTGTTTTGAGCTTGTTAGCTCAACTCTTGACTCGCACCACTATGCTTAGCGGGTGCTTGTCGAATCTTTTAGCTTGTCTTGGTGGTACGACCTTGGGATTCCGGATTGGAGTCCGGGTCGGGCTGCCATAGTACCCCTTCTCTTATAAGCCTCGAAGCTCTCTCAAATCTCCTCCAAACTTAAATCCAACCGGTCAAAGTGAACCTTAGTCTTCCAGCTAGGATTCCACCCTATTCCTCCGGTCCAAAAATCCAAAAAAGCGGTTAGCTACTCCGCCTCTAATCCGAAGGCCAAATCACTAAGCTAGAAGCAAGCTTGCTGCACTGATTTCGCCAAAGCAAACAAACAACAACGGCAAAAAGCATGGCGATTGCTCCGCCCATTTCACAATGTCGAGCGACTTTGGGGCGGTTACTCGTCCAGAATCACAACGGCCAAAGAAAAAGACTCTCTCTCCTCGGGAAGGACGAGGCGAGCCTGACCTACGCTCTTAAAGGTAAGTCTTTAAGAGATTTTATAAAAAAATGCTATTTTCAAGCCGGCCCAATGTAAAAATATAAGCAGTTATGCTGCCCGGATTTGTATAGAAAATAACACTAAAAAGAACCATTATTATGACCAAATATTTATAAATGTATTTGTAATTACTGGAAGAAAGTGGCTGCGGGTCTGTAAATAATGTAGATACAGATATATTTGTTTAAATGCTTTATTTCATTTACTGAATAAATATAATAAAAGCATATTTTAGCCAAAAACTATTTTCAAGACCGAAGGGCGAATTGAGTGTCTAACATCTTCCCAACTCGTAAATTAGCCCCAGAACCCCTTTTTACAAACTACGGTTATTTTTTGGTTTTTCTTTATTTCTTCTTAAAATAAAGATGGCGACTCTGTTACAGCATTTTGGATCACAGTGAGGCCTGCAATATCTTTTTTTTGCACTTTTCTGTTTTCCCCTAAACAAGGGACGATGAGAATGAAAATGGTAATGCATTTTCTGTATCTTGTTTTCCCTAAACAAGGGAGGATGAGATACGGAGAAATCTAATGCACTCATAATGACCTAGGATGATTTTCAAGTCCATAGTGAGGCGGGGCGTGTTCCCACGCGCCTTCGCAACATCCTTTTTTGCACTTTTTCGTTTTTCTCTAAACAATGGACGATGAGAATGAAAAGGGTGATGCATTTTTTGTATCTTGTTTTCCCTAAACAAGGGAGGATGAGATACGGAGAAATCCAATGCACTCATAGTGACCTAGGATGATTTTCAAGTCCACAGTGAGGCAGGGCGTGTTCCCACGCGCCTTCACAACATCCTTTTTTTGCACTTTTCCGTTTTCCCCTAAACAAGGGACGATGGGAATGAAAAGGGTGATGCGTTTTCTATATCTTGTTTTCCCTAAACAAGGGAGGATGAGATACGGAAAAATCCAAAGCACTTCATAGTGGACTCTGACACACTCATTGGCGTATTCAGCGCGCTTTTCGACAACACTCTTTTTGCACTTTTAATTTCGTCTTCCCCTAAACAAGGGAAGATGGAATGAAAAGAGTGATGTCCTTCCACAGTTCGTGTTCCCCTAAAAAGGGAGGCGCGGGGTCAGGAGAATCAGGGGCAGCTCATGAGATGGGCTTGTCGAGGTCGCCTACGGTGTCTGCCGAGCCACGATAGAATTACAAGGCTTGCCGATTAGGAAAACTCTCCAAGTCTTCCTTCAAGAGCAAGTCAGTCATGTCAACTTCCAGACCTATTCAACTTCTGCACATGGATATCTTTGGACCAATCACTACAGTCAGTATCTCCGGAGACAATTATACACTTGTAGTAGTTGATGACTACTCTAGGTTCATCTGGATCGAAACAATGACCTTAAAGAATGAGACATATGATCTAGTCACCGCTCTTTTTGAAGACTTCAAACCCAAGCTTGAAGACATAAGTGACATCGGATCGGACAACGCGACAGGAATTCAAAAACAACGGTGTTGAAAGATATTGTGATGACCACGGGATCGGCCACAACTTCTCTGCTGTCAGAACTCCTCAACAAAACGGTGTAGTTGAACGGAAGAATAGAACACTCATTGAAGCAGCAAGAACTATCTTTGGCCGAAGCTAGACTTAGAAATACTTACAGGCGAAAGGAAACATCAACTCTGCATGTTTTACCCAAAATCGATCCCTGGTAAATAAATTTCATAATAAAACTTCATATGAAATATGGAGAGGAAGAGCCCCAAATATAGGATTTTTCAAAATATTCGGCTGTAAATGTTTTATTCTATACAATGGAAAAGAATATAGAGGTAAGTTTGATTCAAAATCAGACGAAGGAATTTTTCTGGGCTATTCCAATCATTCAAAAGCATTTCGCATATTTAACAAAACTTCTTTGAAAATCTTACAATCTGTGCATGTTACTTTTGATGAATACGATTTATTAGAGCCTCGAAAGGCTCCAAATGTTGCTGATGATTCTGATGATGTTGAGACATGTACAAAGAGAACTTCTACTTCTACTTCACCTCAAAATCCTCCAACTGCAAACTCTTCTAGTTCTGCTAACCCGGACGCAGCGGACCTCGACTCTGTGGTACTGTTCTAACCCTACATTGACCATGATCCCATCTCTTCTGTTCTACCCCAAACACCTTTGCAGATCACTCACCCTTCTTGTTCACCAAAAAATGAAGGTATCGAAGATCCTACCTCTTCTGAACCCAATTTTGGTGAATCACCTTCTCTACCTTCTCCAAATTCTCTAAGGGAAGAACTCAGTAGAAGTGATCTTCCTCCAGCTGTTATTGAAACAAGAGATCACCCCATCTCACAAATCATTGGTGATCTCAACTCAGGAGTTCGTACGAGAAGTAATGTTCGAAATGAGACTATATTTGCCTTCGCATTCGTGTCTAAAATCGAGCCAAAGAAGATTGATGAAGCTATCGAAGACCATTACTGGATTGAAGTCATTCAAGAAGAGCTGAACCAGGTTGAAAGATGCAAAGTGTGGAGCTTAGTTCAAAGACCTACTGGCCATCTAGTCATAGGCACCAAGTGGGTATTCAGAAACAAGAGAGATGAAGATGGAAATGTCATCAGAAACAAAGCTAGACTGGTTGCTCAAGGCTACCAATAGGAATAAGGAATTGACTTCGATGAAACATTTGCTCCTGTTGCCATATTAGAGGCAATCAGACTATTTATAGCCTATGCTTCGTTCATGGACTTCAAAGTATATCAGATGGATGTGAAGAGTGCCTTTCTCAATGGTGATCTTCAAGAAACGATATACGTTGAACAACCTCCAGGTTTTGTCATCCAAGACAAACAAGATCAAGTGTACCGCTCAAGAAAGCACTCTATGGTCTCAAACAAGCTCCCAGAGCTTGGTACGAAACTCTATCCAAGTTCTTAATTGAACAAGGATTCGTGAGAGGAAGAATAGACACAACTCTGTTTATCCTCAAGCACAAATGTCATTCTCTTCTGGTACAAATCTATGTGGACGACATCATCTTTGGATCAACAAATCAAAGCATGTGCAAGAGATTCGAGAAGCTGATGCAAAGCAAGTTCGAGACGAGCATGATGGGAGAGCTCACCTACTTTCTAGGACTTTAGATTCAACAAATTTCAGACGGGATCTTCATCAGCCAAACCAAATATGCAAAGGAACTTATCAAGAAATTCGGTCTTGATTCAGCTAAAGGATTCGAGACTCCAATGTCTACCGACTGCCATCTTGACAAAGATGAGAAGGGAAAGCAAGAGAACGCGACCAAGTATCGAGGAATCATAGGTTCACTTCTTTACCTTACTGCCAGTAGACCTGGTATAATGATTATTGTTTGTGTTTGTGCTAGATTTCAGGCAGATCTAAAGGAATCACATTTGCTTGTTGCTAAACGTATCATAAGAAATGTTTAAACCACTACAAATCTGGGTATCTGGTATTCGAAAAGTAACAACTTTGATGTAGTTGGGTACTCAGATGCAGACTGCAAATTTAGCAGAAGAAGCACCAGTGGGACTTGTCAATTTCTTAGAAATTGACTTGTCTCATGGTCATGCAAGAAGCAAGGATCAGTTGCAAACTCAACCACAGAGGCAGAATACATTGCTGCCAACAACTATTGCTCTCAACTACTATGAATGAAGCAGCAACTAGTGGACTACAACATCAAGACTGCAAATTGTCCCATTATATGTGACAACACTTCTGCAATTTCAGTCGCAAAGAATCTAGTGATGCACTCAAAGACAAATCACATTGATATCCGTTATCATTTCCTCAAGGATCATGTGGAAAAAGGTAACATCAGCTTGGAATATGTTCCAACTGACATCAATTGGCTAATATTCTCACCAAGCCACTGGATGCTACCAGGTTTGCTTATTTAAGGAGAAATCTTGCTATGATTGATCCTACAGCTTAAAGTTTATTTTTTTTAGCTTTAATTCTTTCATACCGGCAGACTTAGTTGCTACTAACTTTGTTCATGATATAGCTCAACCATTCTAAGACCAGGTTAGTATCTCAACTATTAGTCTATTAAAGGGTAAAATATTTTCTAAAAAGGCAAATGAGTTAAAAGTCACTTTTTGTTAATTACTTTGAAAATATCTTAAGTTACAGCCTGGCTGAAAGACATCCGTCACTCATCCAAGGCCTTTTTCGCTAAAATGACTTTTCTTCCCCTTTAAATAGACTTTGAACCGCCATTTTCAAACCTTTACAAACCAACCCTTTTCTTCCCTCAAGCCTAAAAGAAAATAAAAATGGAGGGCTAGACTTAGTTTTCACAAAAAAAGAAAAAAAAATCAGTTTTCTTTAGTTTCTAGCTAAAATATGCTTATTATATTTCTTTAGCATTTTAAATATTGTATTCTTATATATGTGTGTATATATTTGTGGATATGATCCTCTATCTTGCAGCAGTTTCGTTCCAGTTACCATTACATGTATATTTACAAAAAAAATAAATAAAGTAGATTTTCGGGCAGCATAACAAAAGGGGTGGGGGCTTTATTTTATTATTGCTTTATTCTGCTTTATATTTTTATTCTGCGTGCTTTATTTTCATCCCACAAAATATGTACATATTCTTTCATTCTGTCATTTTATTTTGGGGACTAGGACCAATGTGTAATTAATAGGAATAGATAGATTCCCCACTTTTCTTTCTATTTCTTGATCTGAATGGTTGCTTGCTCACGCTCAAGCTAAAAAAGTCGAGAAAATTCATAAAGAATAGTAAGACAGACCATATCTGCTTTATTTACTGCTTTATATCTGAAAAAAGGAGATTTTACTGCTTTCTAGATACCGCACACACGTGCACACATGCAGATATATTCAGAATTGCTACCCTACACCATGGCCAGCCTACCCCTGCATCAGCCAACGTTAAATTGCATATAGATTCTTAGGACACTTCATGGATCGATCGGTTTTTACATCTCTAAATCATTGTCCAGTCCCTTTGAAAACAAAAAAAGAAAAAAAAGAGCAAAGCAAAAAAAAAAAAAGAAGAAAAAAGAAAAAAAAAAGAGATGAATAAAAGTATACACAGGGGCTGACTAATAATTTTTTGATGTTCGACCTAGACCATTTTGAATGGTGGATCCTGGAAAGAGTATAGGTCATTCGCCTGAGATTAGTTCGATCTTGGAGAGTCAAAAGACAGGTGGAATACGAAGGTCCTATATTCTGGAGAAAGAATCCACTGTTCCAGGAATAGTCATGAGATTGTCAAAACAAAGTGGGTGGTTGTCCGATCAATCATAGGGAAAATGGATAATAATAAAAAAATATATTAATAAAGGCACGCTGAACTCCAAAGCCCAGAAAGCCTTCAGCCAACCCTTTCTGATGCCTTCAAACCCTTTTTCCTCAGAAACCTGGCCCAAGTTTGGAAAGGCAGAGATAGTACTGGTCGGTTGATACGAGATACATGCACAGAAATCAGATCAGAAAGTATTAGGGGCAGATAAAAAAAGGATAGAATCAGTGCAAATGGTACAAATTTGAGCACTATGGCCGCTAAAAATAAACAAACTATGACTGGGACTTGCAATGAGCACAACGGTCGGGAACCAGAAAAAGAAACTCCTGAGTACGCACCTCCTTCTGGATTTGAAATCTGGCTAAAAAAGGAATTGGATGCCTATGTGGAAAAGGTGACAAATCAAGTGGTTGGCAATCTTTTGGCAAGTTTTGCAAAAACCCTTGCTACTATCTCTCAACAAGTTAAAAGCCCAAAGTTTGCTCCTGATACTTCTTTCCTTCCTGAAATAAACTCTCCTGATACCACAGAAAATATCATTTTCCAAGCCTCCAAAAAGCAGCTAAGTACTAGCCTTCAACCAAATATCGACCCTATTTCCCAAGGTAGTATTATTCCAAATGCTTATAACCTCAATCCACCTCCCCCAGAAACCAACCCTGAACTCCTTCACCTAAATGCCTGTTACCATAACCAGAAAAATTACCTTCCCCTTGATCCTCCAAATATTTATTCTCAGCAAATGGCTCATGGAACCCTAACGGGAATGATTTGTGCACAAGAAGAAGAACCTCCCTTAAACAGGAGCCCATGCAATTAAGTCCTAGCACAATATTCCCCGAAAGAAAAGACCCAACCTAGTTACTCGACCAAACCCCATCCAGGTATTTTACCCAGACCAAAAGGAAGGAAAGAACTAATCCCAAGGCATTATGATGAATTACCTACCCCAAGATCTGAAATCTTCCAAACACTATGGGCCCATAGGATACTTAAACCCGTTGCTAATTATCAACCTCCCAATCAACTACCTAGTACGTGGAACCATGCCCAGTTTTGTGAATTGCAGTGGTCATCTCACCGACAAGTGCTATTCACTCAAAAATGCCATTCAGGACCTCATCAACAACGAGATAATTACAGTGGCAGGCGCAAGAATTTTTGAGACCAACCAAGCAAAGAAAATTTAAAGGGCAAGGAAGCCCATTTAGCCAGAATAAAGGTGCTGTGAATACCCCTTCAAATAAAGAGAGAGGAGTTTCGTATGACTGTCTAGGAGACAGTTTTCTGGGAATAATAGATGGAGGCACTAGCTATGAAAAGCTCCTTGCTGAGTTTGAGTCTATTATTGATAAGCCTATGCAGAATTGGTAAATTACAACTGGCCCTTTCTTGACGATTGCAGATCTGGTGGACCGTTTCAGATAAACTATTCCCCATCCTTCTTATAGCCTTACGGATTGGTCATCTACCGATCCGCTCCCTAAAATTGAGGATCTCAAACCCCAGGTCCTTAATAATGTAAATCACCCTGCACAGTTTGCTAATAATGATAATCTAGATGTCTTTGCGTATTCATTAGTTGCACCTTCATTAAAAGACACATTAATTAACTTTAATAATGAGTCATTTGATGAAATGGACCCAAAAGATAAAAGTTACTTGCTTGAGCTCGCCAAGTCAGTCAAGCACCAGGAAAAGCATCAATCAGCAGCAGCAGATGAAGACTTGTCCGCCATCAATCTAGGGCTGAACAATGAATTCAAAGAAGTCAAAATCGGCAGCTACCTGCAAGGTTCTGAAGGGTGGCACTAATTGACCTCCTCAAAGAATTCATGTACATCTTTTCATGGTCCTACGAAGATATGCCTGGGCTGGATCCAGCCATTGTTGAACACCGGATCCCCACTTATCCTGATGCTCGGCCAGTCAAGCAGAAACTCCGCCGAATCAAATCAGAATGGTCACTACAAGTGAAATAAGAAATCATGAAGTAGCTACACGTCAAATTCATTCGGGTAGTTGAATACCCAATCTGGCTGTCAAATATAGTAACCGTTCCAAAGCCTAACGGAAAGGTTCGGATCTGCGTAGACTTCCGCGACCTCAACAAGGCGTCGCCCAAAGACGATTTCCCTCTACCCAACATTGATATTGTGGTAGATGCTGTGGCCTCTCACAAAATAAGATCTTTCGTGGACGTCATGCTAGACTATAACCAAATCAAGATGGCAGCAGAGGATCAGGAAAAAACATCATTCACCACCCCCTGGGGAACCTATTGCTACAATGTCATGCCGTTTGGGCTAAAAATGCTGGAGCTACATACAAAGAGCTGCCACCGCCCTCTTCCATGACATGATCCACAAAGAGGTCGAAGTGTACGTTGACGACATGATTGTGCACTCCAGCGACGCCAATGGTGCCCATATCAAAGACCTTCAAAAATTATTCGAAAGGTTAAGAAAGTATCAGATAAAGCTTAACCCCACCAAATGCACATTCGGGGTTACCAAAGGCAAGGTCCTGGGTTTCATGGTGGCCGAGCAAGGCATTGAGATTGAGCCAGCCAAAATCAAAGCCATTATAAACATGCCGCAGCCGAAAACTCCAACGGAAGTCAAGGGCTTCCTGGGCTATTTGCAATACATTAGCCGCTTCATCAGACAACTGACCTCTATATGTGAGCCCCTATTCAAACTTCTAAAGAAAAATACTGACCAAGTCTGGGACGAGAAATGCCAGCTAGCCTTCGAAAAAATAAAAGCCTACCTTACCAATCCACCAGTGCTAGCTGCTCCCCATATACATAAACATCTCATCTTATATTTAACCGTCACAGATACGTCAGTAGGGGCTATGTCCGCCCAAGAAAAAGAAGATTTCTACATCGAAAATGCCATCTACTTCATAAGTAGGAGGTTACAAGAATAAAAACAAAAATTCAACAAATAAAAAGGATAATTGGTGGAATAGGTAGAAAAAAAGAGGGTTCACCGGTTAGGTTTCACTCGCCTAACGTTAAAATCCCTTTGTGAATTATTTTCTAGCCGCTAAGAAAACAACACATGATAGTTGAACAAATTTATTCGTTCGTTTTCTAGTACTTTTTCTCAAAACTCAAATATGAAAATTACATAAAAGAAAGCCCTATTTATACTAGAAAGTAAATTTTAAACCTAGAGGAAACCTAAAAACGAAATCCTAATTCTATAAGGAACTAGTTTTTTAACATGTGCGTTAAACGCACGTCAACTAAATCGTACATAAACAAAATAAAGAGGATAAAAAATCTTAAAGGAGAAAATAAGAATAATCGATTTATTAACAATTACACATAAGTATATCACTAATCATTATAGATTCTCAAAAAATTCCTTATACACAACATTTGTTATCTTATTAGTTGGTTTTTCATTTTCACTGCATATCAATATCTAGTTTCTTCAAAAACAGACCTACGGCTACATGTAATTATTGACTTTGACAATTGTTAATTGTTATTATATATTATACCAGCAATGATAATTGTCTTTTTTGGAAGATGAAAGACAGTCTTACATGACAATTTTAGGATAAAAACTTTTTCTTTAATATTGTTTCCTTTCAAAAAATTTGTTTCAATAATATGATCTCCAAGATTTATGATGCTTAGTCACAACCATATAGCATGGTCAATGTTTCTCAATAGCATTCTGGAACATCAATTTTAAGTATCAATTCATGACCTGACAACCATGAACACTTTATACTATTCAAAAACTCTGAATGTCTTCGAACAAATTTGAATTTTTTCCGCCCTACAAATAAATTCTGAACTCAAATAAGTTCTTCATTTTGAATGATTACTTTTATTAAATTATATTTTTATTTTATGAACAAATAAATTTCTGATAAGAAAATAAGCTAAAATAAAAATAACGAAATTATTTTAGTAACCCCAGTTTAAATTGTTTTTTGTTTTATTGACTTTGTAACTATTATTTTTGTTCCATCAGATATTTTTATTTTACTAACGTATTTTTGTTTTACTTTTTTTATAAGATTTTTTTAAAACTTTTGTTCCGTAAATTATTTTATTTTACTAACCTCCGCATTAAATTATTTTTGTTTTGTTGATTCTGTAACTTATATTTTTATAGTGGCTTGTTTCATAAATTATTTTTATTTTACTAACCTTTTATATTTTTGTTTTTTTGACTTCGGAACTATTATTTTTGTTTTAGTTACTATTTTTTGTTTAAAGAGAGAAAAATGTTTAAACATAATTAAAAGATAGGAGATGGTGGTGATGATAGAGAAAATATGGAGAAGATATGAGAGAGAAAGAGAAATACAATCAGAAGAGAGAAGATAGGAGAGAGAAAGAGTGGAATGGTAGCTCAAAAGTCAAAAATTCAAAAGTGTGATTTTGGAGGGAGAAATATATCTTTGTCATTATATATATATATATATATATATATATATATATATATATATATATATATATATATATATATATATATTTTTTTTTTGTTTTTGTTTTGTTGATTCTATAACTTATATTTTTATAGTGGCTTGTTTCATAAATTATTTTTATTTTACTAACATCTTATATTTTTGTTTTTTTGACTCCGGAACTATTATTTTTGTTTTAGATACTATATTTTTTTTGTTTAAAGAGAAAAAAAATGTTTAAACATAATTAAAAGAGAGGATATGGTAGTGATGATAAATATGGAGAAGACAGGAGAGAGAAAGAGAAATACAATCAAGAAGAGAGAAGATAGGAGAGAGAAATAGTAGAATGATAACTCAAAAGTCAAAAATTCAAAAGTGTGATTTTGGAGGGAAAAATATATCTTTGTCATTATATATAGAGAGAGATTACAATTGCAATTAAAGAAGGAAACTACTTAAGTAATCTTAGCCCTTAAGAGACTTTATTACAAAATATGGAAATAACCTAAAACCTTAAACAAGTGAATCCTTCCACTTTAAGGATCCACCTTGGCCGCCCTTTTAAATAGAGATGTTAAAAAGGCCAGAAACCGTAGAGTCGACCCTATTAACCGGAAACATGAAAGGGTTAGGGTTGGGAAAATCGAACCCGTTTAATAAGCTAAACGGCGACCTATAGGGGCAAAGGTTGGTGACGGGTTCTAGGGGGCCGCGGCTGGAAGCTTTTGGCTAAAATAATTGTTCAAAATGTTAGGTTTGAGATTCAAACCCACAACCTCTTAAGAGAATAGGAGCTTATAGATGATTCCTTACACCATTCAACCATCCTAACTTGTTTGTTTTAAACTCAAATGCGTAATATATGTTATATTCTCATTTGGTAAACCAATGTCTATCCCCTGTTAGCTTTGTGATGATGTATGTGTATTTGATAAAAGTCAAACCCAAACATGGCCGTAAGTACAATTATAAGACATATAAGTTTCCAAAATTGGTCAAAATGAGATTTTTAGATACATAATTAGATATGTTAAAAGGGTTGAGAACCGCATGGTTGACCCTGCTGCTAATTGGGAATCGGAAAGGGTTCGGGTCGGGAAAATGCAACCCGTTTAAATTCCGTGCTAAACGGGTTGACCTTAGTATTATATTTTACTATTTGATTGTATTAACTTCTTACCAACAATTATTTTATGTTATTTTATTATTGTAGATGAAGAGGATAATGATGTTGAAGAAGATACTTTCTCAAAAGAAAACTCGATTTCATGTTTTTAATTCGTATTGTTAATCGTTGTCACTTGTCCGTGAATATGTTTGTTACTTAATTTTGATTTTTTTGATTTAAATAAGACATCATGTGTTAATAGGGCTGACCCTGTTAAAACGTACCCTATAGGGTTAGGGTTAGGGTTGTGATTCGAGTGGCCCGTTTAACCCACGACCCTATAGGGTCACAACCCTATAGGGCTGACCTTGTAGGGTTAGGGCCAACCCAATTTAACATCTCTACTTTTGAAGGTTGAATGCGGCTGTTCTTTATGTCATTTCTTGTAGTGTAGGCTTCCTCCATGTGCCAACTCAATTCCTCATGCCAAAACGTGACCAACCCCTTATGATTATCGTTGGATGTCGTGTTCTCCTTGCAGCCTTTAATTGCATGCTCTAAGCTTCCTAGGGACACTTTCTCAAATCGTGCTCTATGAGTTCCCCAACCAGTCCAATGTGTGCTCTTGCTAGTGACCACCCTCCTTGTAACATACTTCACACTCGTGCCCTTTCCATGTATGCATCCCTAAGCTGTGGCTGTCCTTCTTCCAAGTGGTTGCTTCCAAGCAATCTCCCAAAGTCGTGTGTCATGCTTGATTGCCCCTTTAGTGTTGTAGGTCAAAACTGTTTCCATTCAATGTGTTCTCCTTGCTAGCTTGTGGTTTCCTTGCACTGCCCTTTGCCTTGGATTCCACTCCTATTATCTAGCCTTGAAACAACCCCTACGAGACATTTAATACACCACCCGACATCCCCCTTTAGCTTAGTAGCCCCCTTAGGATAATTTTTCAAAGATTTCGCATCACATGCATAGCTACACAACACACAAATTGAATCTATTTTGAATAAAACACACAAACACAATAAAGAAGAAGAAGAAGAAGAAGAAGAAGAAGAAGAAGAAGAAGAAGAAGAAGAAGACACATGTGAAACTAAATATGGATAAATGAAGAAGAAAGAGAGTGAGATGTTAGGGTGATTGATTAATCGAATTTAAGGTGAAACATATAAGTGTTATTCACTATCCGACTTCCCCACCATTTTTTTCTTCATTCCTGCAAATTATAGCAGTTATTTATCTTCTATGGGCATTTTTGGAACGATTTCTCGAAAATTAACTTTAGCGATTGAAAAAAAAAAAAAGAGATTAGATGGGTTATAAATTTTGGAAAGGGGACCAATGAACAATTTGTCCGATGTAATTTTTCATAAATTTAGAACCCACAGTTCGGTTCGTTTAAGTTTGGGTACCCACAGTTCGATTAGAAATTATCAACCCTATCGAGGATCAATAAGGCTAACTTTGTAATTTGCATCAGTAGTGGCTCATTTAAGCCGAACCGTTTAACCAATAGGAGAGGCATGACACGTCAAGTTGGACCAACCCGAGGATCATCTTTTACCTTTCCCTGTAAAGAGGGGGTGCTTAATACTTCCTCTTTTTTCAAATTATCGTCCTCTTTAACTTAACAAACAAGTTAAGAAAAAGTAATTGAGTATATTATAAATATTGGTGAAATATGTGGTTTCTTTTAATATCATGAACATGTGTCATAATTAAAGTAGGGTTAATGTCACAATTCGTCCTTGTACTTTTCAACTTTCTAGCATTAGTCTCTTTTTTCGAAAAGTGAAAAGCTGGATCCAAAGTAGATTTTTTTAATCTGCTAGTAGTCCCTCCATTAGGTGTCGTTAATATTTTAGCTGTTAACCCACCATGTGCTGCTCACGTGCATTTTTGAGAGGGCCAGACAATTAAAAATTCCATAACATAACCCAAAAATAACCATTTCAAAAATGTAAATTATTAATTAAATAAATAAAAAATGAACATCTAGAAATTGTAGAGAAATTCCACATTCGTAGATAAATCGTTGAGAAATTAGCAGGCCCCAATTTCTTGCTTAAAATGTCATATCAGAGTCTTACTCTCTGCACAAGAGAAAACCCTTCACTTCTCTTCGTTCTCTTCTCGATAACGATGGCTTCGTTTTCATCTTCATCGTTCATCCTTCGATAAAAGAACCCCTAGTGAACTCTTCGCCCACGATTGAAGTACTGGACTGAAGCCTGAAGGAGACTACAGACTAGTGCTCTGCTCTCTCTTTGTAAATATCAGATTGTCATCATTGATTCATTATTTTGGATTTCCTCTTCTCAAAAGGTAAACACTAAGATTGTATATTTTAATATGTTTAGATTATTTAGAATTTTGTCATTTCGATTTTCGAACTTTCGATTACTCGTCTGTTACTCTGTTCTGTTCTGTTATGTTGATTTCTATGTCATGAGGGTTTCGAGCAGAGGAGGAGGAGAGACGAGAGAGGGTGTTGAAGCGTCGGCATGAGTGTGCGACTTTAGATATGACGGGTATTAGTCGGAATTCAGCGAGCTTGGTCGGAGCTGGAGTGATGGAGTAACCGGAGATGGTGAAGAAGGAAGTCAGAAACTTGGGAAAACCGAAGACGAAAGAGAACCAGATCTGGAGATGGGTTTCAACCATGGTGTGAAAAGTCTGGATTTTGAAATAAGTGCTAGTGATGGAAATGGAAGATAACAGTTTTCTAGAGATTTCCCCCTCTGACTAGAGCTAGCCACGTATTGATGGGCCTCTCACCTCCATCTTCTTAATCTGATGTAGATTTGCATTCCTATCCAAATCTACATCAGCTTAAGAAGGAGGTCGGAGGCCCATCAATACGCTGCCCAGAGCTTGCTCTAGTCGAGGGGAAATCTCTAGAAAGCTACGATCTTCCATTTCCATCTCTAGCACTTATTTCAAAATCAAACTTTTCACACCAAGGTCGAAACCCATCTCTAGAACCAGTTTTCTCTCTCGTCTTCAGTTCTTCTAGGAGATTTTCAGTCTCGAATTTTCCATTCTGCCCACATAAGACATTCTTGTTGCAGTGAGTGTTCATAGGTTGAAGATCAATGAAAAATATCTCCTATGAAAACGACTAATGTGTCTCTTAAAAACTCACGTGATTTGCACATACACCCTTAACGACAGAGAAACCATCGACAAAAAAAAAAAAAAAAAAAATCTATTTTAAACTTAACTTTTTAATTTTTAAAAACAATGACTAATGATAAAAAGTCAAAAATTAAAGTCACGAATGGTGACATTAACCCATTAAAGTAGGTATAAAAAATAAGGATAAAGTCATAAAAATATTTTTCTAAAAAAAAAGTTTTGAAAACAAATAATTATTTTAGAACAAAAAAAAAAGACAATAATTTGAAAACGAATTGAGGAATTAAAAAAACAATTAAAAACTTTATAAAAGGCTTAAATTTACTCATTGCGGTGCAGATCACAGACTGAAGCGCAATCTATATTACAATAGAGTTCATTCTCACACATGTGCAATTGATTAAAACTATTTAGATGTTGAGATTAAATTATATTAAAAAAATTAATGGTTGTAATTCACTCTCATATTTACATGTGTGAGAGTAACTATCTATTTTTAACTCTTTATTTTCTCACCTTGTTACAAAGTCACCTCCTACAATTAATATTATGAGCAGTTACATTCTGAGATTAATCTTTTAAACCATTACTCCTTACAAAATATTAACCTTATATTAATATAGTCTCACAATAGAGCTTAATTATCACTTGAAGTAATGTACCATCAATTGTAATATTTTTTTTAAATTACACTTTCTATTTATGTATTGACGTTTTAATTGATGAAATCAGATATATTAACACCGTGCTATAAACAAGGACACGAAGATCTAGTATAACACAATTTCAATCTCTCGGGTAAAGGGTAACCGAGTTTGTTGTTCCAACATGGGGCGCACGGAATCCCATGATTAGGTTGCTCTGTTGGGGTGCAGAATATCATTGGTTCACAATTTTCACCTACCCTCGACATTCATATCTCGCGTGTTCCTGACCGCCAGATCCTCGTACACTTCATCAGACTCATCTTCAAGCTTAATTCAACGGCTCAGATTCATATCAGCATTACTGCTGAAAGCAAGATACACATGATTTCAATGGTCAGTCGTCACTCAGTCCGTCACTCAACACTAATTATACTTTCGTACACCTATATTACAGGACATCTATATTAAGATTAATTAATTAATTAAACAATTGCTTTTAGTTCGGTATTCGATTAAAGTACTTCTAAGAATACCAGAAAGGAAAGATGGGGTTAACTCGGTAACAGGCCAACAGCTGGCCTCGGACGATCTCCAAAGCAACACGTTCCACCACCAGAGAAAAAAATAAAATAAAAAGGAAAATGAAAATATCACATTTTCTCTCTCCATTCTCTCTCCATCGCCACCACCTCCTCCGGGCCTTGTTCCTCCGCCGTTGTCTTCTACTTGTTCTCTGCGAGTTCACCGGCGATTATTTTTCCGTTCTCGCAAAATCCAATGTTGTTATTCCGCTTCGACGACGATGACGACATCGTGCTCGAGTCCTGAGGTTGTGGTCACCAGAGAACGTGGAAAGAATGGCAAGCTCATCAATGCGCTTGTAAACTTTCTCTCTAAACTTTTTCCTTTTTATTATTTAAATATTAGTGTTTACTTTCTGGAATTTCAGTACGTTCCTCTGTTCTGTTGCAGTATTTCTTTGTGTTCATTGGTTTTGTTTTTACTATAATCGACATTTTGGAATGGTTTAATCTGCTTCAGTGCATATTTATTTGTTTTTGATTCGGTTTGGGTTTGGTTGTTATTTATTTTTAGATATAATTGTTTGTTAGGTGTTTGATCAAATTGTGAAATTGGATATGACACTTAATTATTTGCTACCAAAAATATTGTAAACGAGATTGAGAATTACTAAAGGCAAACGAAGCTAAAGGTGTTCTATGTTCAGATGATATCATGATACGATTACACCGCCGAAAATAGTGATCAAAATTTTGGAGATTGCTGTACCAAGAGAAATTGCCTGAACTTATTTGTATACTTATATCTTTCTTAAAAGACATCCTGTCTTATTAAGTTTACTAATTTTCTAGTATTCATGGAAATTTTGTGTCTTTCAGAGTTCAGCGAGATCATTTATTTCAATTGCACATGGCATTCTTGGTTACATATGTCTCTATTTGCAGCTTTGCTGGGATTATCTACTATGATATTCCTTTTATTGGTTAAATTAAATACATTATTGTGTATGTAGATCATGGTTTTCACTGTATTATGTCATTGGTTAAAATCAATATCATGTGTGTATGTTGTGATTTGGAGTATTTGTTTTGAGTAGTGGCTTGCTGAAGGCTCAGTAAATTCCATAAATAACTTTTATGCAAGAAATTTTGGCGACATTTTCTCTGTTATTTCCTTTTCATATACATAATTATTGGTAGTAAGACAAGGATACTCCTTTTAGATGATGAATCCATTTGCCATTAACTATATAGGATACTTTTACAAGGTTTAGAATTATGCACCATTAATTTATCAAAAAAAAAAAAAGTAATAATTATGCACTATTAATGACATTGTTCCGTTTTATTCCATATATGTTTGTCTCATTACTTTTATGTATATGACTCTGCATTTAGCAAAGCAAAATGATGGTACTGTAGAAGTCCTTACTTCTGGTTTATTGTAGTCTGGATTAAGATGCATTTTCGTGTTTATGTACAGGCCAAACATGGGGTCAATTGTTTGGAGCTTCCCCTTATCCAGCATATGCATTTACCTGATTTGGATAGGCTCTCTATCCTTTTAAGGGGTAAGTTTTCTCTGTTTTATGATTCGGCTTCCAGTGTGCGTGCATTTCAAAGATCATATTCAGACTGTTTCATTTGCACTTTCCTTTCTTCCATTCTCTGTCTATGGCAACATAATGATTTGCATACTATTGTCTTTTGACTACTCCATCTTGCACTTTTTTAGATTCATAAGCTGGTGCTGGTACTGGTAGTGGTACGGACCATGCATTGTTACTACTGTTCATGAGTTAATATGCACTCTCTGCTAAATTGAGTTAGTACAATCCGGTTCATTTTCTTAAATTAATGTACAAGTCATACTACTAAAGAGGTTTGGGAAGTAGCAGATATGGTTTGCCCATCAGCTAATTATTAGCTCGATTATTATCATGTTTTTGCAAGTGTTGGAGGCTGATGTTCATGTGGTGATCAATTTAGAACTAGTTCCATTGACTTGGATGTGTTAAAAAGTTAACATATGATAATTCTGACGGTTTTCTATCTGAGGGGGGCTTTGATGACTGTTCTTCCTATCCCTTGTGGTAGCAGACACGATCTTTGATTGGATTATCATAACTTCTCCTGAGGCGGCACTGGTTTTTATAGATGCTTGGATGTAAGTATTAAGCTTGCTTTTTTGTATCCATTCATCTTCAGCTTCTATGTATATTTTATTGCAATATATGTATGTGTTTGTGTGTGTGTGTGTCTGTGTTGATTGATGTGTTCTTTGTAATACTATATAAGCATATGTATTTCATCTCTCAATTGAAACGAACATTCTAGAGGAGGCTACGTGGTTTCTTGATTTGCATATCGAGACCTTGGTCATGTAAATTCTGGGATTCATTTTCCAAATTTGGGTGTTGGTCCCTCTAAACGAAAATGTATGTGGCTACAGGCTAATTTACTGCAACAATAAAAGTTGGACATGTTGTCAAACCAGATCAGAAACTACTCCTGCTGGTTCAGTTCCTTCTGTCAGCACTTAAGTTTTTTTTTGATAAGTATTGCATTGAACTATAGCACCAAAAAGGACGCGTAATCTTTGCACACTAGAAGTATACACATTAATCGAAAGAAAGGCTATTAACAAAATCTACAAAAGAATATCTAGCAGATAAAGATTCCGTCGGCTTGGAACACCAAAAGAATAGAGTGCGAAGTAGGGTGTCTTTTAGCTGCAGGATGGAACCTTCCTCATTCACAAACGCCCTTTTGTTTCTTTCCCCCCAAAGGATCCAAACAACAGCTAACAGAATAGTCTCCCAAAAAGTATTTCTCTTTCTTCTTTTATATAAAGACCAACTCAGCAGCACAAGGCATCACCCATGAAATATTGAACATCCACAAAATAAAATTCCACAATTCTCTAGCCGTTGGACAGTGAATCAGTAAATGGTTTACACTTTCTTCATCGTCTTTGCACATGAAGCATCTGTTAACATAGATCTTGTTTCTATGCTGCAGATTATCCCTGTAAGTATAGCTTCATTACCTGCCTCCCAAGCAAAGAAGGCGACTCGACTTGGAGCTCTAGTCTTCCAAATAGACTTCCAGGGAAAAGAAATGTAATTAAACCGAAGCAGTTTAATGTAGAAGGACTTGACAGTAAACTTTCCACTCCTTGAACCATCCCATTTCACCTTGTCCTCTCGGCTTCCCCCTACCTGAACAGCATGGATCTTTTAGACGTAACTTTCTGTCAGCACTTAGTACACGAAACTCTCCTGTCATCTATCCATTCCATGCTCTTTCTTGCCCAAATCCTCATAGGAAGGGTGATTTTAGTTATTGGTTTCAGTCACAACATCATTCTGAAGGTCAAATACCTGATGTCAGAAGCTAATGGGTTTCTGATATTCTAGTGGAGGATAGTTTGTCCAAGCCCAAGGCATTCACCAGATTCCCAGTCGGTCTGACTAGGTAACTCCTTAACCTATTGATCTTCCCTGTCTGCTCCAGGGAAAGGGTGGAAGTAGCCACAAGAGGAGATACATTATGGGAAGATGGTTGGAGGCGTACCATGTTGACCGAGAGGATATGTATAAGAGATGCGTACCTATTGATTAATGGTTAATGGAAGATATTACCCTAGGTAGTGAGAAAGTGTTTTGGTTTGGTTGGCTCATTTGAAGAGTCCCTTTTCTATTGTAGTTGTTACAGCTCACATGGCGTTTGAACTTTTACCCTCATTCATCAATGTTACAAGTGTAGATAATTATGAAATTTTCATTTTTTTATTATTAATATTTTAAATAGTGAATTCTTCCAAGGTAAATACAATACTGCTAAAAGTGTTTGACTATTAGAAAAAGGGATTTTTCTAACGGGATGGCAGGTGTATATGTAGCCAAAGCCAAGCGCATGTAGTGGGTATACGGCGTTCATGAGCTGAGCTGGCCAAGTCCTAAGATTTTTAATGCACTGAAAATCATTAGTCAAATGGTGTACCTAATTGCAAGATAACCACCAATGAGTTCTCAATTGGTATTACTTACTTCTCCTAACGGAGAGGTCGGGTGTTCAAGTCTCACTAGAGACACCTTGGTACTTTATTCCTTTCAACTATGATGTTGGGTGTTCAAGCCTCACCACATGCACCGTTGTTGTTCAAGCCTTACCAAAGTCACCATTTAGCCGCTCACTTCTCTTAACGGTGGAGATGAGTATTCAAGCCCCATTAGAGGCCTTGTACATCACTAGTCTCAACGGAGATGTCAGTTGTTCAAAGCTTCATCGAAGACACCATTTGTTTTAGTCACATCAAAGACACCATATAACTATAATTGTAGCCTTTCAAGGCATTAAATAATAAAATAAATAAGGATTAGGGTAAGGTCTATGTCCCGAGACTTGGTCAGTAAATATGCGTATAGTACACATATAATACTCGTACGTACGAATAATTGAAATATACTCCCGTTTGCTGTATCCGAACCAAAATTAATTAAAAATACTTGCAATTTTGAGTTGAACCGCTTAATACACGTAAAAAACTTTAAACGTATTGTACTTCATGTATAAAACTCCTCTATAAACAAAATTTTGATATAATTTCATTACTTCAACTATTCGATTTATGTTAGTTATCTTTCACTAATTGATCAAATAAAATATTTAACACAAATATATTAGTAATTATGAAGTCTAAGAAATATTTCTTGGTATTGCTCATGGTTTTTGAATACACACATGAGAGTAACTGTTAATCATGTTTCATTTAACTACTAACCTGTTACTTTTTTTTTGGTAAATAGGTAATAATATGAATATAATAAGCTTTGAAAGCGTATAGAAGTGATAATATTAAGATATTTAAAATTAAGGATGAAGAAACTATAGAGATATTCATATAAAATATGACATATTTTTGTCTCGTATATTTCAATTATATTTGTATTATATCCGTTCAAACGTATAGAAGTATTTTTTCTGTTTATGTATTCTTACGTTGAACTTTTCATCGTAACTTTGAGAAAAAATATGTATTAAACTTGTACGCTTTTTTTCAACGTATTATATCCGTCCTGTATTTCACTAACTATCCCTCCAACCTTTAAAAAAAATTAAAAAATTGCAAGATGACCTTTTACTATATCATTGGAGCAGGGGGATGAACTATCTTTATTACTGCCAGTGCCAAATGCTCTATACATTTTTTTAAACGAAATGCAATATTTAAGCTTGGTTTTGGTAAAACACAGTCAAGACTAAATGGTTGATGCCTTGACGGAAGGGTACAAAAGTTAAGTTGTAGACACTATTTGTAGCATAGTTTTTGGTGTTTAGCATGGGCTCAAGTTTCTTCAGGTTTTAGGGATAAGTTTTGTGGGATGATAGTTCTGGGACTGTTTTTTAGGTTTGGTTTTGTTGTTTGAGAGGCTTCGTTGTTTTCCGTGCAATGCTTGTAAGGGCAAACCCCTTACTGTTGACTTTTTTATCTATCACCAAAAAGGGCGCTAGGAAGGAGGGATAAGGTGAGATTATTAGAGGATACAATTGATTAAAGAGAAACTTACCATGAAGCTATTTATAAATAGAGAAAACTACAGACCCCCCCCCCCCCAAACACACATACACACACACACAAAAACCTATGTAGGGTCACTGGGTTGCTCCCCTAAATTATTTTTCCTGACTAGTAAATTCCACTTACTAGAATTAGATAACACTTGATTCCTGTTAAGATCCAGTCTAACTAAGCAGAAACAGCGAGCATGTGAGTTGCACATGATGTTCATCTAATTCCTGTGACTCATCTACCATCCTAGTTTAACTGGTCACTTTAAATTAATCATCTTCTTCCGAAAGAAATCGAAGAATTTCTTGGAATTCAACAAGATCCATTCCTTCTTTTTTCTTATTTGCTTCCATGAAACTTCACCCATTCTTCAACCTTATTCCCCTTCTCAACGTCATAGTTGCTACCAAATCAAAAGGATTAACATCAAGGCTGGCAATTTCAACCCAAAACCCGTTAACCCACACAATCCGGCTCGAAAAGATTTCTGGGCCAAAACGGACCGACCCGTTACCCGTTTTGACCCACAATTTTTTTTGTTATATAAATGCATGTTTTTTTGGCGGAAAATGTGGGGCAAGAATGGCCGACCCGTCACCCGTTTCGACCCAACTCATTTGGACCCAGTTAATAGGTGGGCCGCAACGAATCACAACCCGTCACGTGTTTCAATCCGACATCCGACCCGACACCCGACCCGACCCTCCCAATCGCCAGCCCTAATTAACACCATGCCTCAAAAATCAACAAGGACTTACTGCGGCAGAGATTGAAAAGAATCTCTGAGTGCTGTGAGCACTTGGCCGCCACTACCCTCACTAAAAAACCCAAATCCCACTTCTCAATCACATGCTTCTCCTCGATTCTATGCAGCCAAACCTCAAGAACTCAATGATTTTGGAGATAAAAAGGCATATTCTGTGCAATTCGAATTACATGGGTTTGAAATTCGAGGACGACATTGTCCGTGGCGAATGCAGACTCAATATTTGACCACTCAGATGGCTTAAATCGGAGTGGGGGATGGATGGAGATGGGTAAAACAATGGGATTTGATGAATGACGGAATCAGCGAGAAAGAGAAAGCATTAAATGGGGGAGTGGAGGGTGCAGGGAATGACGTAGACGAAGAAGAATGTGGTGCTGATGTCAGATTGCTGGGAGACGGATAGGGAGAGCGTGTGTGATGGAGGAGTTAATTAGTGGGTGGGAAAGACCAGACATGGAAGAAGCAGCAGTGGCTGAGTGTAGTTATGGAGAAAGGGGTGGGAGCAAGATGGAACTCGGAAGGAGGGTGGGGAATTCAGGGTTTGAGTAGCAGGTGTATTCTGAATGTAGTTTTTTTTTGGGGGGGAGGGGTAACTAGTGAGAGTTGAGGTATCTGTATATTCATCAATGTAGTTAAACAACCATGGGTTAGGGGAATATTTGTTGTTTAATCACTTCCGACAAGTTCTTGGGTCAATAATTCATTGGGGGTTTACTGTCGGGTAAAAAAGTTTAGGGATCAACCCGGTACTCGGAATAGTTTAGGGGTTTGCTATAATTTGCTCCTATATCTGGACTTCTGTAGAGACAGTACTAATCTTAATCTATCTCTTCTAAGAGACAGTAATCTCCTTGGTATGGCTTTTCTTATCAAAGAAGGAAATAAGAACAAAGTGCCTCTAGTCCCTTGGATCATACATATATGGATGGTTCTTTGTGTATGTATACGTGTGATTGTGCTGAATGTTTTTTGATAGTAGTTGTTTTATCATATATGCAATCACTGTAATTCTTGATCAGGCTTATCTTATGCTCCCCCCCGCCCCCCAAGAAAAAAACCCAAGTAGAGAAAGGGTTTGCAGCATCTGTTTGGCTTCTTTTTTTGAATATCTTCTGATCATTGCGTATAACCTGCTATTCATAGTATATACTCATTCTGAAGATATTAGATAACTTAATGATTGGTTTCATTATATGAAGCGTTGTTAAACGGTTGCCATAAAACTAAGGTGTCCGTATTGATTCCTGTATTGTTTCTTTAATTCCTTGAACCAATCTCAATCTGTAAAAATTATTGTTTTGGCAAGCATGTGTGCCAATATTGTTTGAATATGTAGGTTAACTTATCTTACTTTATGATCCTTAGAGCTGCTGGGACCCCGAAAGTTAAAGTAGGTGTGGTTGGAGCCGGCACAGCAAGTACATTTGATGTTGTTCCACAGTCATCAAAGCAATTCCTCGATGTCGCTTTTGCTCCATCAAAAGGTATCTATGCATGTATTTCTATATCGTCCAAAGTTTAAAGTACGTATCGTTATGTGCACATTCATATCCCCATACGTGGAAGTCATTGTTTATTCCAAAGTTCTGTTCACCTATACCTTTTGGCTGGCGATAAGACCAGACGAATGGAATACACTAGTCTCAATAGTTAAACAAAATTGTAACTTTCTTTGTAAGCTTCTTTCAGCTACTGGTAAAGTTTTGGCTTCAGAGCTTCCAAAGCATGAGAATAAAAGATGCAGCGTCTTATATCCTGCTTCTGCTAAAGCTAGCCAAGAAATTGGTATGTGGCATTTGTAACTGCTTTATAGTGTTTTCTTTTGCTCTTTCTTTTTCTCGTCCCTATCTCTTTAGAATTGTAAAAGGATCAAAATCAGTATTCAAATTCTCTACTTTGAACATAATTTAAACATTATTATTTGTATAATGTTATGCAGTTTCCTTTCATTCCCTTGAGAAAGTATCGTCAAGACATTATAGATATTTGTTTTATTTAGGGCCTTTGGGTAATGAACAACAACGGTGCCTCTGAAGAATGAACAGATAATTAGTCCATATGAACATACCTCTCCGTTAGAGTGGGAGAATTATTAGCTCGTTGGTAATTTGATTTTATCCCAACCTAATAATTAAGCAGTGTAAAAGAGGATACATTGAGAACACAAGATGGAGTGAAAGTAGCATATATGGACCAGTTACATTACTGCTTCTTTTCTTGAGTATGGCATGTTATTGAGCATTCTCAAGTTGCTATTATGAGAAAGTCATGAAAGGCTGGGAGAAATGGCAAGGGCACTCAGGCAAAGACCTTGAGGTCTTTGGTTCCAATCTCATACCAATGGGTCATACTTATCTATCAGAAAAAAGAAGAAGATGAAATGCTAAAATTATCATTAAGCATTTGAAACTGAAAAGCACCAAAATTTATTCTGGGAGGAAGAAATATTATTCTGGCTTGGTTACTGCAGATAAAACTGGGTGAAAAACAAAATTAGCAAAGTTAGATTGTTCCACCTGATAAGTGGTTCAGACGCGGTAAAAGTATACCAGTTTTCTTTCAAAAACATCAGCAACCCAAAAATCAATGAAGGTTTGAACTTACAATGGAAAATAGCTGACTAGAAAACCAGGAGGTATAAAAAGAGGATAAAGTGGGGGGGGGGTGGTAAAGGAAGAGATCATATTGTTGACACCAAATCGCAATATACCCTCAATTTGACAACTACCAGTACTTTCAAGCAATCTTGTATGTATACTTGTGGCTGTTAGTCTAATACTTCATAAAAAATTCATATAAAGATCTTTTTCAGTCAAGTTTGTTCACACAATTCAAGACTCATCCTTGTCCTTATTTTGTTGAAACTATTAATGTTTCACTGTGTGGATGAATATGTTGTCCAATATATACTTCAATCATTTCTCTGCCGGATCTTTGTTCATTAGTCTGTTGTACATTTGGTTTCTTGATCTTACTATGTCTCTGCTATGCCCAGCCTGTTATATTTTTAGTATGGCTAATTGTTTTAATTGCCATGGCCAGTTGTGTTCAGCTGTTATTGAGCTGTTTAGGTTCTAAATTTCTAGCATATCTTAAATTGAGAAACTTAAGAAAGTAGCTATATGACCTGGCAAAAGGGTAGTAGTTCAGGAAAGATGTAATAGCAAACAGCTTTTGATATGTTGGTATTTACAGGCAATGGTACTTGCAACTTAGTAAAGCCTTTCTGGTGATACTTTTGAGAGGAATGATGCTCTAATGGCCTAAAATGCAAATGCCAAAGGTATACCAGCGGTAAGAGGGAATAAGTTCATTTTAGGGTCCACAAATCGAGGCTGCCTGTGGTGTGGAACTGTGGAAGTCGTGGAAACATATTGAAATTTTCATGTTCTGTGGTTGGTCTTACACGTCACCCCAGAAATTTTCTAGTTGTTTACGTTGAAAGTATATGGAACAAATTTTGGCTTATATGCAATGCCTTCAGATATTACAAGAACAACAACTGGGACAGGATTCATTCAGTTTTATTTTTATTTGATAGTAAGTATGAACCGTTGCTGGTATGGGGATTGGAACCAAGGACCTCAAGGTCTTTGCTCGAGTGCCCTTGCCATCTCTCCCACCCCTTGGGTTCCAGGATTCATTAGTTTTATGTATTCAATGATGTGACTTTGTAGATTACTGAAAAATTATAGATTACAATGCCAACTATTTATCAAAGTATGAGTATTTCCTGCAAGTCTTAGTCTACCAGAGTTTGTTTTAGTTAGCAATTTTGTATGTGTTGCATCTTTAAGCATTTTCATTTTGCTGTAAGTCATAAATTTAAAACTCGATTAATTAATAATCTCTTTTAAATAATACTTTTGGCCTGTCCCGACTTGGTGTGACAGTGTGTTAAATTAATAATTTCGCTAAATTTATAAGATAATACATATATGATTACTCATACTGACCCCATGCAATATATAAATTAGTAACTTCTTATATATATATATATATATTTTTTTTTGATAAGTAAAGAGTATAAATATATGAGCGTCAAAAAAGGTGACGCGTCCTTAGTACACTAGAAGTATACAAAGCTCGAGAGCTTCTACCCACTAGATATGTTATTTACAAACTCTACAAAAGGCATTTTCGAAGCGAGAGGATAGATAGCAGCCTCTACACACCAAGAGAATAGAGTGCGAAGCAAAGAATTCTTCAAGACCGGAATAGACTTTTCCTCATTGTCAAAAACCCGTTGATTTCTCTCCTCCTGATCACCTAACAAACTGCCAAAGGGGCAGCCTCCCAAATCCCAATGCACCTGTTTCTGCGCTGAATAGACCAACACCTCAACAGCTAAGAAACTGATCTCGGCATCACCCAAGGCACTTTAAAAAGATTCAACAGCAAACTCCACAGATCTGAAGCGACAGGACAATGAAGAAGCAGATGGTTCACGCTCTCCTCGCTTGCCTTGCACATGAAACTCCTATTCACTAAAGATGTATTCCGCTTTTGAAGATTAGGATAGCTTCGTGCATAGCTTCCCATACAAAGAAGGTCACTCTCTTGGGCGCTACAGATTTCCACACCGCTTTCCAAGGAAAAAAATTCCTATCACAATTCTTATATATTACCCCATCCGTCCCAAAATTATTGTCTTGTTTAGCCCAACAAACGGATTAAGGAAAAACAATTGACTTAATTATTATTATTGGTATAATGTGTAATTTCCTTTAAATCTTATTTGCATGTGACCCATAATTAAAGTAGAAAGAAAAAGAACCTAAAATGGGAAAATTCATTGTCATATTGCTGTAAGTGTCATACATTTAAAACTCGATTAATTAATAATCTCTTTTAAATAATACTTTTGGTCGGTCTCGACTCGGGGACTACGTGCTTAATTAATAATTCACTAAATTTATAAGATAATACATTTATGATTACTCATAGTGACCATAAATTAATAACTCCTTATATATTACCCCATTCGTCCCACAATTATTACACACGGATTAAGAAAAACAATTGACTTCATTTTTAATATTGGTATAACGTGTAATTTTCTTTAAAGCCCATAAGCATGTAGTTAAAATAGGAAGAAAAAGTAAGGTTAATATGGTAAAAATGTTGTTCTAAAGAAGAAAGTTACAAACATGACAATTAATTTGGGATGGACGAAAAAAGAAAGCAAGACAATAATTTTGGGATGGAGGGAGTACACAATACATTAGTGATTTATGAGACTTCATAAAAAATGACACTATCGTCTTTTGTTTTTGTTGAAATCGATGTCACCTTGAATCTCATCTCTGATTTCTCCTTGACCCATAATCCATTGTTGTGTGTATGATATGTTTGTGTTAGTATGATTGTTTTTGTGTATGATATGTTTGTGTTAGTATGATTGTTTTTGTGTTTAAATAGGGAACACTATTTAATGTTCATAAAGTAGTACACTGAACAATGGAACATGATAAATTAAGGGGTAGATTGAAAGACACAGTAAATTGTGTACTTCAGAAATAGTAACTTGATAAATTAATAAAGTATTAATTAATGTATAAATTAATAAATTATTAATTTATCAATTAACTAATATTTCATTGAATTAATAATATTTACTGGTCCCATAGGTATTAATTTAAAGAGTTTTAACGTTAGTTGGAATATTTGTTACTCCCTCCGTTCCTAAAAGAGTGTCTATTTAGAAGAAATAATTGATTCTATTGTAAATATTAGGATAGTGTGTATTTTTAAAGGATATCCATGTTAGAGTGGGACTCAATTAAAGTGGAAATCGAATCAAGGATAAAATGGCAAAGCTAACTTCCAAAAAAGGAAAAATTAGAAAGTGGACATTTTCTTGGAACAACCTAAAAAGGAAAGATGAACTCTTTTTTTAGGAACAGAGGGAAAATTTATTTCGGGAATTTAACTTGAATAAAAAGAATGTTGATCTGATATCTTGGCTTATATGTTTCAGAGGAAGGACTTTCTAAACGTGGATTTGAGGTCACAAGACTGAATACATACACAACGGTATTTATTTTTGATACGATAATGTCTGTTTGGCAGATTAAATTCTCAGCTATGCTATTGTTTATGGAAGAGAGTCTCTATTATAGATTTGGACTTTGACTACATGTGAAAATGACTGTTAGCTATTAAATCACTTTGAACATTATGCTTACACGATTTTCCAAATTCTACTTTCAGTTAAAACATGTATTTTTTTATGTTTATATGTTTTATTTTATTTTATGTTTATATGGTTCTTAGGTTTAAAAGTTACAACTTTTCTAGTTTATACTTTTTGTAGTAGACAAACTTGTTCCATTTCCTCTTATCTTATTGTTGAACTTCAAAATATCTCTGGTGTAGAGAATTGCTTGGCTGATTGACACACGATCATATGTGTGCCCATTCATTGGTTTTGAAATTTGTTTTGGTATATGGTGGCATGGTGTCCCTTTTCTTTTGGGGCTCGGACTCGAGGCGAATGCGATTTCGGACAACACTTTTGTGGATTTTGTGAATAATATATCTGGCAATATTAGTTGACTCGTTTATATTATAGTCTGTGTCACCTGTTTTGACGCTTGATTTATATATTTATTATTCATAAAAAAAAGGTGGCATGGTGTTAAAGTTTTTATGAAATTGCTTTGGCCTCACTTTTCTACTTCCATATTGTAAACTTGGTGGGAAGGTTTCAATCCTGTTGAAATCTTAATGATGTAAATGCACTGCACTACCTGAGAGGGGGGAGTCAGCAATTTGTGACATGAACAAGCCTAGATAGAGCCTTACTTAAAGCTCAATAGGATATCTGTATAGAAAGTGTAGCTTGACTTGATTAGACTCTCTTTCATTTGAGAATGTGTTGGGAAATAAACGAGCTATGCCTGATTTTTACAGCCAAATAAGTCTAAATGAATAGATGAACAGCTTAGTTCTCTCCCTGGCTTAGCTTATTTACAACCTTAAAACTTTGAATTTGCATGTCGTATCTTGAAGTTGACATCTGTCATAGATTAAGGTGTCACAGAGTCTCTATTCATTAAAAAAAGGTGTCACAGTCTCTAAACGTCTATGGCGCTGGAACCTGTGCATTATTATTATTTTATAACAGTGGTACTGATTTTTATGATTGCCAACGAATTTAAGATTTAGATTAAAATCACTTTGGATGCATATCTGGCAGTTCTGATTTTAATTCATTTTCAGGAGCCTGTTTGTCACGTGGATCGAATGGCTTTTGAGCAAGCACTCTCGTCGTCAGTTGTTGCTGTTGCATCGCCTTCTGCAGTGCGGTAAACGTGAATGTTTCTTTCTGTTATCTTTTAATTTACACATTTTTTGTTGTAGTTTTGTAGATTTAATGCTATAATTGGTTGCCAATTTCTACCCTGAGAGAAACTTCTTTGGTTCAGTTAATTACGAGCTCTAGGAGAAAGAAAATTTCGGTGGACATTCTTTTGTCCGTCCAATAGGAAACCACTTGATGTTTGTCTAAGTTTTATACTTACTCCTTTCAGCTCAAAGAGTACACCTTTGAAAGTCAAACAATCTAAGGATAAACCGAATTTACATATATATCCTTAGTTTTAAGGATTAAGGTAGTTTTGCTAGTCATGAGTTTAATTTAATAAGGATAAATTTTGGAAACTCCTAAATCTATAAGCTTAAATTTCATAGCAGGACTCTTTAAAACATAGTTGAAAAAAGTGGAAGGCGAGAGGCGGACGACATGTCAAAATTTGAGGCGAGAGGCGAGGCGCAAAAAATATATATTAATAACACAAAAAATATATATTAATAACACAAATTTCACGGAACAAATATTAAGGAAAAATTAATAAATATATATATATATATATATATATATATATATATATATATATATATATATATATAACATAGCAAATCTCAATAAAACATGTCACGACTCATGAGTGATGAAACTAGGTTAACAACATAATATTAATAACACAAATTTCATTTCATAGTTGAAATTCTAAAGCATTAGATGAACTTAACTTCAATTCCAAATACGAAAATAAATAGTCATTAAAGCAAATGAAAATAAAGACATGCAAAAGAGAACTAAAGTCATGAAATGTAATAATTAATAACTAACAACAACAAGAAGCTAAAAATCTTCAGCATCTATCTCATCATCATCTCCATAATCTTCATCATCCTCATTCACAAGCATAGGCGCAAAAAGGCGACAAAAAGGCGCAAAAAGGTGACAAGAAGGTGACAAAGGCAAAAAAAAGGCGCTCATCGCCTAGAGTGGACCTTTCCAGGCGCCGGACCCTCGCCTCCTCTCGCTTCTCGCCTCAGGCGCAAAAGGCGCTCCCCTTTTGCAACTATGCTTTAAATGGAAAATCGCAAAATTGGAAGTAGGAATTTTTGTGCAGAACGGAGGGAGTACGTAGTAGTCTATTTCATGTTTGATTATAGGTATAACGTCGATTGACTCCCTAAATATTCTTAATCTTCAGGGGTATAGGTTTGTCCAAAGTTAGTATAGGTACAAGGCAAGAGATGGGTGAGAGGTTCATTTTGAAGGCAAGATGAGAGGTGAGACGCGGGCGAGCGAAAGGCGAGAATTAAAAAATAAATAACTTAAAATGCATCTTTTGTAACAATTTTCAAAAACTTGTTATCAATGAAATTATGAATCTGATACATGATGTAAGTTCACAAAAATCAAATTACTTGAAACTTAAACCAATGAGTACAGATCAACTTCAACTCACTTCAGAAAAAGAAAAAGATTCAAAATTTTAGCCTTAAATCAATTATGTCTTTTCCTCCAAGAATCCCAGATTGCTTTAACAAGAAACTACAACCCATGGACTAAGCAAAACTTTTTTTTTGATAAGTAACACTCAAAACACCTGCTGGAAACTCCCCAAATCTGAAAATTAACCTGGGGACTAAGCTGTATTGGCACTGGGACAAAGTCTGTGCAGGTCCGGGCAAATTTTTTTGCATGGTGCGTGTGCATTATTCCAGCGGTTTCTAGTGATGATGAAGCTTCAGATAAAGTCGCTTTCTTGAGACGAGTGGATGACCAACAGTTAGATCTGCGCCAAAATTGATCACATCTAGGCCAAAATCCATCAGATCTGTTTGGGTACGTCAGTTGCTTGCCTTTTCATGGCTTTCCCCCCTCGTCTTGGCTTGCTTTTCATTGCCTCACCCCTCACCTTGAAGTGATGAAGGTATTCACCTTCAATAACTATGGGTTTGTCTTTGCTTGAAGACAAGGTTTTTGGGGCCGCATGGATTAAGTCATTGCATTTCCTTCTCAAGTCAAAATTATTAGGTCCAACTCTTTCTTCATTTACGGGTCAGGAAAAACCCCCAAGGTGGCAGTGGCCAGAAGATCCGCAAAAGTGCCATTCGCCTGTGTTAAGCAACGATGTTAGTTGTACGTAAAGATTTTTGAGGTATAACCTTTGCTGCAACTTTAGTGGCGTAGCTTTTCGTGCTTCCTGCTGTCTTTCTAATAGAGAGAAAGCTGCTGGGTACTAAGGAAGATTAGTCGATTTGTTTATGTATGTTTTTTCCTTCCAAATCTTAGGAGATGAAAAGAGACTATTTTCTCCATTGACTTAAGTGTATTCATCTCTTCTATTGCAACAGTGCCTGGGTTAATCTTATTTCAGAATCAGAGTGCTGGGATGGCTCTGTTGCATGTATTGGTGAGACAACTGCTTCAGCGGCGAAAAGGTTGGGCTTGAGAAGCGTATATTACCCAACCCACCCTGGTCTTCAAGGGTAATCTTCTCTCTGTAACTGAGCTTGCAAAACTCACTTATGGTGAAGTACTTTGTATCAGAGCATCAGAGGCGGTTGGTTTATCTTTATAGAGACCTCAGAAATGACCGCCCTTAATTCATGTGCTTACAATTTGCAGTTGGGTTGATAGCATTCTTGACGCTTTAAGAGTCCATGATCAGTTCCAGAGGGTCTAAGGGTTTGCCTTGGCCAAATCTGTTTTCTTAGGTAATTTGCTGTCACATCATTCTCTCCTTTTCATCCAGATTAAAACTTATTTATTCAATTCCTTGATTCTCGCTTCAAGATTTCAGAGGCTGATGCACGTAACTGAATTAGGAGTAGATGCAAAAATCTGCATCCTCATGTAAATTTCTGAAAAAAGCCACAAGAAGCTTGCAAGCAGCATCAGAGCTAGTTATGATGCCTTTTGTCACTGCTGAGTTGATAGTGCTTTTGTTATGCGAAGATACTGTATAAGGATGATGTTTTAGCGTATGCTTACCATGTTGTATATATTATGCATTTTCCATGCTGTAGATGTTCCATTTTTTTATTCGTTGTATTGTAACATAGGTGCAGCTTACTTTTATTTTGGTTCATTTCATTGCCTCTTCTGAGACAACCATGTATTTATTTGACAATATAATATGATGGAGAGAGTAGTGTTTTTATCTTTTCTAAGTTGAAACACTGAGAATCACCATAAATGTCACATTTACACTTTCCAAGTCTATCATGAGATCCAGTTTAGATCAGCAATGCACAGTGGTGGGAGAGATGGCAAGGGAACTCGGGTAAACCTTGAGGTCATTGGTTCCAATCCCCAAACAAACAAGGGGCCAACCTATCCACACACACAAAAAAAAGTATCTGATTTAGAGATCATGTGGTGTTCGTTTCTATGTGTTCCTTGTTTTTTCTTCTTTACTTTTATTGTGTTGCTGTCTTTACTTTTATTGTGTTGCTGCTCCCAAATAACTCTTCATAGTTTAAATATAATTGGTTGTGAGTTCATGATGCCAGGACAAAAGATTGGCTATTACTTTTCGAAGTGTAATTTGAATTTGACCAAGGTATTAGTTCATAACCTGGAATTTCTGTTGTAAATGATGAGAAGTTTTTGGCCTATTTCTCATTACGTTTTGTTAACAATAGTGGAAGTAATAGTGCTTAAAATTGCAGCAATGTTCCATGCTCGTTTAAAAAATTGCTGGAAATGGGCTCCCCAGGTATTTAAATAACTCTTCTTTGAGAATGATATAGTTTAAATATAATTGGTTGTGAGCGTCTATAATAGTACTGGATTTGCCAGGATTTCTCAAAAGATTGCAGCTATTACTTTTCGAAGTGTAATTTGAATTTGACCAAGGTATTATGTTCATAACCTGGAATTTCTGTTGTAAATGATGAGAGAGTTTTTGGCCTATTTCTCATTACGTTTTGTTAACAATAGTGGAAGTAATAGTCCTCTATAAAATTTGCAGCTATATGTTCCATTCAATAAGCTCGTTTAAAAAATTAAGCTTGGAAATGTGATGATGTTTCTAAATTTGGTTCCGACTTTTCGTGAATTTGGTTCGTTGGGGAAGAGAAATGGACTTTCAATTTATGCCATCCTTGTTTATTTTTAACGTTAAAAGTTTGATATTTTGAAAATACAACGGTAGGAAGGAAATTGTCCAAAAAACCAAATGAGGGACCAAACACATTTAAAAAAAAGTACAGGGACCAAACGCATAGTATTGGTATAGCTCAAGGACCAAAAAATTATATTATTCTAACTTTGAAGTATAGTTATGTAACTCTTAGACGTCGTTTCAAATGGCAACTATTTGATCAAAAGAAAGGCTGAAAGGGAGAGGTGAATCTGGTATTGATGCATACCTTTCTTGCTCTTGTGCTACTGATTACTTTTAGGAACATTCTCAGTCAATCAAATCAATGGTGGGTGGGTAAACTTACCATATTGGCCTCATGAGCTTTTGACGGAAAATAAATGGAAAACAACTTACAACCCTTGAATTGGCAACATTAGGAAAAGTAGATGATGGGCGCGGACTAAGTTGCTCTCTTTAAGACAGTTCGCAGTTGTTACTTCTCTTGGTATGCACAACCTCAAGAAGCCGATGTTTGACGCACACACTTTGCTTTGCCTAAACTTCTTAAAAGAAATAGAGGACTAGAGAGTTTTTCAGAAGGAAAGTAAAAGTATCCAAAGCCTTTGGAGATGAGTCTATTTATAGGTGGTTACATGGAAGGTTTTCAATTCACAATTACTGAGAAGAATAAAAACCGAAAATTTATGTTTTAGTCATGGCAATGAACCTGGTAAAGATTTCAATGAATTTATGTTGGACTCTGTACAAGTTTTGATTCATCAACTTTTCAAAAACCAAAACTGGAATAGGATTAAAAAGAGACTTGAAAGCTCAATTTCAACATGTGGGGGTTACTAACTTTATGATGTATACAAAGAGGAGTGTAAGCTGAGGCTAATCAGCCATGAGAGGAATCAATATGCTGCCGGAGAAGGCTGCCCATACTGAGGTAGAGTTTTTTAAAAATTAAAATTAAAATACCCCTTTTAAAAACAACAGTTTTCATTGCTCACTGGTTCAACGTGCATGTTTTTTATTGCATACATTTTTATCTTATTAACGCTCTACATACAGTCAGGTGAGTACTGAACTAGCATTGTACATAATTGTTTTTAGAAGGAAGTACTTTGGACATTGTAGGACTTCTGTTAAAAATGGAGGAAGTTTTCCCTGAAGGAAAGACATGATCATGGTTAGTGCCCGTTCTGGTTGGTAGCTTGGGACAGTGTCCCCAGCTCCTCTAACACCCATTAGTACCCACTCCTTTGTATCCCACCTCATATCTACCATACTCCATCAGTATTGCCACTGAAATTTCATCAAGAATCATGTTTCAGCTGCCTTTATAAGCTATATTTCATCTTGGGATAGTTCATGGATTGGAGACTATAACTAGGCAAGGTTTTAAGGGGAGATGGAAACGAGACATGCAGATATAAGATCTGTAAAGATATTGAGAGAGTGGGAGTGCATGCACCAATGGGGACTGATGTTACTTATGGAAGTTGAAATTAATGTGATCTGGGAAAAACTTGGGACATACATGAAGCTGCGATTATGTGAGCAGTGAAAAAGTGGCAGTTAACAGTTGATCCATACGCTAATACCACTTGCTATGGTTCCTTTGATGGTTGGCAGAGTGGTTTTGGGCTTTCTGTCTGTCGAATGCCTCTGGAAGTCCAGTGTATGCGAGTGTGTGTGTGTCATCTCAAAGAACTAATTACACTCAGTGTGTGTTTACAATCAATGGTCTCTCAATAAATACATTTGGGAAAGATATCTAGAATATGATTTAAGAATTTCTAGAGTTGAAGGAATGAGTTTGAGAATTCACAATTAGAATTACTCAAGCCTGGAATGAAAAATTCTGTCTATCTAGCTTTATGCGCAGAGTATCTATTTACTCTATTTTAATGCTTGGCTGACTTCAGTTGTTATATGCAAAAGTTGTTTTTATTTCTTGTTACTTTACTTATTTTCGTATATTACTTTGACTACATGGGAGTATTTGATTTGCTCAAAAAGGGGTTTGTTTTACTTAAAGCTTTTAAAAGGGGATAATTGCAAACTTACTGAACTGTTCTTTCCACTGTGTCCTTGAAGAAATTTACTGAATTTCAGCAAGCTTGAAAAAGAAGTTAGATAGGATTCACTCCCCGGCAAAGTAGACCTACAAGGATTTTGTGCATTAGAGTTGCAAACCGGAGCATAACTGTTGTAAATACCAAGATCACTGTATTCTTCAATTCCTTGGATTTGATACTGATGGCAAGTGACTTAGAAATTCCCAGTTAGATAGAGTCACAGTACTTGTTAATTCCCTCATTGGTTTCATCAGAGGTTAGAGCATGAATACATCCCCTTTAGGACTGGTGTCATCATCTATCCAAGCATATCAAATCTGCAGCATCAATCGATATTCTGAGTAGTATAGAATGGAAGGGAGAGCATTTATTAGCTTCTCAAGAGCAGAGCTTGTATACGAGTATAATATACTTGCAGCGATGCCTTGAGGTTAATGGCTGTCTGATTTGTTATCTTGTTCTTGGGGAGGATGGTGTAAGTTAGCTGAGATACGTTATCACCAGCATAGCTCTCTCCTGTTATAAAAAAATCTTGGGGTTTTGTATGAGGAAATCTTTCTAACCAGTTCGTGACGAAAGTATAGAAGTCTATAGTTGTGCGCTGTTGACAGTTATGTAATCAGATTGAATATGAAAAGCCCACTTCAGCAGGGGACTCCAAGAAGCGTACTTGGCCACCGTCAATTTATGGGGGCTTTAGCTTCAGTGGGTAGTTTTGTGTTTAACTGGAAGGAGTGGATGATTGTGCTCACCGTTGTTCCATGCATAGTCATTTCGGTAGTCTCTCCTTCACTGTTGACTTGAAAAGGTCCAAGTTCTTCCATGGCTCCATATCCAAGGGATGAGCATCCTGGCCCCTGCAGAGCGGTAGGCACATGCAGGAATTTTTTTACCTTTTCTTTCTCTTTATATTTTGCTATGCAAACAAAAGATAAGTAAAGGGCCATGCGAGGAGTTGGGAAATGATGGGAGGGATGGGTTGTAATAACGTCTGTCTTGGTAAGTGAAATATTCTTGGTCGTGAATATAACAAATGAAAATAATGTTGAGCCAGAGGATCAGAGGTTTGCTGGAAGATTTCTTAGGAGACTCGGGCAAAGTAATAAAATAGTGTGCCCTTCAGGCCAGTTTTTGGATCAACCGTCACATAGTGGTCAAAATCGATTCATTAAGGCTGCCCTAGCAAAGCGTCAATGTCACCAGCTTCTATCAGATCATCTTGAGGTCCTGTGTAGACGGTAGGCCGGACCTTAATTTTGCTGCTGAAACTAACTTCTTGTTCAATTCGTGCCCATGTAGAAATAGGAGGTTGTCGATAATGAAGGATTTGAGGCCTTGTTTTTTCTGCCTTGAGATATTTTTGTTTGGTAGTAACTGTTTCTGTATTTTTATTTTTTGGATTCAGTTGATATCAATATACTTTTCCTGATCTTGTGCTCTTGATTATGCAACTCATTATTAGTCAATATTGGGTTCATAGAGCAAACATACAACTTAGGAATCAATTAAGTGTGATACCCGACCGGCTTGTACCTAGATTAGAATTAGACTTGGGTCCTCACTCCTCGGGCTTGAATACCTTGGAAACCAAAAATGAAAAATAAGTTTGATAACATGCAGATGGAAGTGCATGAGTAGCCACTCTTGACTGTGGCGAATAATGATGGTTTCAGCATTGTACTGTGTAGTTTATTAATAAAAAGGTGGAGTAGGTCTCTTGGTTCTTATTCCAGTTGTTTGTATGTGGTGCAATTCTGTACAGTATAATAAAAATTATAATTTTGTACAGTATAATAATTGGGCAATTCTGAAAGTGAAAGAAAAAGCAATTCTTTGATGCATATGCATTGAAAACACTTTATTTAGTTGGATGTGGGGTACTACAGGCCATATTTGTGTACACTGTTGGCCCATCTTTAATAGCTTAATGTGACTGACTACCACATATTTGTTGGTATTTTCATGTATTGGCTCGCCTGCGCAGCTTGAATGCAATCCTGGTGATAGACGATGTTATCCCAGTTTTACGATACCAACCCGTGCTCGAGTTACGATAACTACTTGTCTTATTCTTTCTTCCTTTTTTGGTGGAAGAAATGCATTATGCATGCATGGTTTTTGTTCGTTAGCTTTCTATTGGTTTATGATTTGTATATTCTATGTATGTACGTGGTGGGCAATGACCATGTCACATGTGAATTATTAAGTAAGTATAGAGTTTAGAATAAATATTGGAAGTAAGTGTTGTTAAATTAAAGGAACAAAGGCCGGGGACTATGGTCCATATTTACTCTTGAAAGCTGGCAATGCCATAATTTTAAGATACTAGTAGACAGGTACTTGTCTGCAAGTTTTTTTTTTTTTTTTTAATAATCAAACAACATAACATGTAACGTACGTAGTAATTGTTTTGTCTGCTCATATTGTAAATCTCTTTAATTATTCTTTGTGAAGCAAACCCAGTTGGAGTGATTCTTATTTGTTAATTCAATTGGTAGCTAGCGAGCGATCGAAACATATTGTCCACTGTCTGTCTGGTTTTGGAAAGGATGCAATATGCATGAGCCATGAGCCATGAGCCATGAGGTCTCTTTAACTAATGGTCCACTTATCCTAGGCTAGGCCCATCTTTTCCTTTTCTTCTTTTGGGACCATTTGTCAGCTTCTAATTCATTCAAGTCATGACCAATTTATTATTGTTTTTGTTTTTTTGTTTTTTTTCATGTCTTTCCATTTTATTAGAAAAGAGTGCAATGAGGCATTTAGCGTGACAACCCTGCTTGGACGTGAACATAATGACAACCCAAAAGTGTTACGGTTCAAGCCATCAAGGTAACACAGAATCGTATTGAGAATACGACGTCAAGCCCTCTCTAGACTTAATTTGGACCATCTTGATGGCATCCAGCTTCCCTGGGGGCGGATGCACCTTAAGAGGTCGGGGGCAAGTGATCTCATTCAACCAGTTTTTTTTTTACCTTATGAATCTGCATCGTTTTATCCAAGACCCCACTGAAAATTTCTTATTCCCTTACCGATCAGTATTATGCACACAGCAAAAAGGGAAAACCCACGCAAGCAGCAAACGGCAATAAACACATTACACAGCTCGAAAAGGACGTGGATTGAAGCTAGTTTTTCTACGAAGATTCGGTAATAAACACATTCCCCCTTCCCTCTTTTTTTTTAATCCAAAATTAGGGCTTCTAATTGATAACAATAAAAGAGAAGATCCACCAGATACTTAGATATATTTTCATTCCATGTTTATCGTATATAATATTTAGATAAATCTTCCAATATATTTGTTGTAATCTAGTCCTAGAATATCTCCTATGTAACTGTATAAATTCATAGCCTTGTGATCAATGGAAATACAATTAATTCTCAAAGTTAATCTCTGTCTATCACTAATTTGGGTTAAATAATTGATTTAAGTGATGAATTTGTATAGGAAAACAAACTTTGAGGTTTGGTTGAGCTTGTCTTGGAACAATTTGAAAGTAATGTTGGATTCATTTGTTGGCTTGTTGGGTTTCTTGAGATTATATCCAAAATTAGAGGCATTTTTATTTGATAAAAAAATGTTTAACTTATTTGAACCCCATTATTCACCACCACATATCCGCGTTGATTACCCCCCATGACCCTTGGCCACCACCTGCTGCTACTTTAAATAAATACTCTGAAATGAATAACAAAAATAAGCAATGTGATGCTTAATTTACAAGGGATGTTGATCATGCGTTGGTATGTTGTAATTATTGGCCAGGACATGGAGAATGGAGATGGTGATAAAAGGAGAGGTGCAATTGGCAAGAAAAGAGCTTCCGAGTCCGACTCTCCCAAAGGCCAAAACCCAACAAAGGTTAACCATGATACATACTATAGGCCAAAGTTGCTTCTGATTGTCACCCCAATCCAATGGAATAAGCGGTCAAAAATTAAAAAAAAGGGGTGGGTGGGGGGCGAAACTTTGTAAGCATGTGGCTGCTTTTGCCCATCTGTAGAAGGGCTCCAAGTCTCCAACCCCACCACAGGCTCTGTTTTGTGCGCAGGTTTCCATTTTCTAATTTGGCTTCAAGCATTGCATGCCCTCAAAAAGTCAAGACTCCAGACTCCAGAAACCCATGGTGGAGCCTTGCAAAAGATGAGTGGGTGTGGGACCCACTCGCTCAATTGGTACAATACCTTTTGACTTTCTTTTTATTAATGAATAAGTATCCGATAAAATCGTTTTACAGATCTTCATTTGTAAGATGTAATCTCATTCTCACATCAATACACGATGGATAGGGTAAAGAAGGTCCGCTATACAAAAAATATCCGTAAAACCGTCTTACACAAATTTTTGTCTTTATGATTTAATATTTCCTTCCATTCCATTGTTACCCAAGCTCTTACATTTCATTTCTTCTCGTACTAGTCCTTATTTATGATTTTTTTTTCTTACAATTTACAAACAGCCCTTGTTAACCTTCATTTGTGAGTTGTGACTAATGGATTTGCAAAGAGTAATATATATAGTAGGGGTGTAAGTGGTTCGGTTTAATTGGTTTGGTTTATTCTAAAATTACAAATCGAATTGTTTCCTAGTGGTTCCAAAAATCTCAAACCGAACCGAACCGAGTAAAAGTTGGAACCGAACTATTCGGTTTGGTTTGTTTTGGTTCAGTTTTGTGGTTTATATAAATTATTTTTAATGAAATTAATCAACAATAAAAATAAGATTTTAATTTAGAATTAACATTAAAATTAGGAAAAAACCTACTAACAAAAAATTATCATAAATAAAACAATACAAAATCTAAAATAAACACAAACAATAGAAAAAATAGTAATTCTTCAACAATCCAGATTTTGTTTGGTTTAGTATGGGTCTATATATATATATATATATATATATATATATATATATATATATATATATGAATAAATCAAAAGTTCAAAATAGTTAATAAATGTAATATAATATATATTATATAATAAATAAATAAAAATATATAGGTTGGTTTGATTCGATGCCAAAAATCGTGAACCGAACCGAACCGCGTGCTTTCCCAAATTTTGACCAAAACCGAACCAAACCGACTGGTTTGGTTCGGTTCGGTTCCGTGGTTCGATGGTTTCGATTTACACCCCTAATATATAGGCGATCTTGATCTTACTTTTACAAGTGAACTGACTATATATTGCAATAGTTGAAACTCATGTCTTTCAAATTACAATCAAGTTCCCTCAATTCCAAAACTCAAAACTCAAAATTGAAAATAGAAAAATTCCACCGATACATTTAATTCAAATTCTAAAGCTTTGAATTGTACGGTCAAACATAATTGTAGATGATATAACAATATTATTTTCATTAGGATTAAGCTAATGTACGGTACATGTACGTAAAGTGGAGTGGGGTGCGGGATGAGGAAGATGGGAGAAGAAAGATAAGTGAAATTAGGCTAGGTAATTGGGTGGGTTAGGTTGGGTTGGAATGAGTAATGAGATGAAATGGGTCGAAACCCGTTAGAACACAAATGTCAAACGGGTTGAAATGGGTTGGGTCGAAACGGGTAACGGGTTAAAGCTCAACCTCTTCGATTGATTATATAGTGTAAGACCCCGAATCTATACGTGTCGTACTTACTTGATATACGTTCATGATTCTCATTTGCCTTGCATGGTTTGGATATTATGAGAGTCTAGAGGTGTGTGGGTAGCCACATTGAGACCAAAACCCTATTGATATACGTTCCATGGTCGTTGACTTGCTAAAGTTACAAGTCGTAACTTAGCGTTGGTAGGATCTTGACTCGATCGAGAATTTACTTGCATAGTTCTTTCCCATGACCTCGGTTATACCCTAGGTCTTCGTGGGGTTGTCATTAGTGTTCTCATATACGTTATAGCTCTTGTGGGACATGTTCCCTAAGTCTAATTGTGTTTTTGGTGCTATATGCATTGTATCCGTCTTTATTGTAATGCGCAAAATCGAGTCTTGCATATGTCGCGTCGTTTGGAGTTTTAATACTCTGGATTGTTGTGTGATTTCATAGAAGTATTCTACTCTATATCTTGTACCCTTGACTTGCTCCTAATCATGCTTTGATACTTGTCCAATTGTTGGTTCGTTCGTTGTTACGATCGTTAGTTAGTATACCTTGTTTCGTTTCCTTTCGAGTTGTTTTGGATGATGTTCAACCACCACCACCAAACGTTTAGCATGATGTTCGGCCACCTCTACCGAACGTTTAGTCTGATGTTCAGACATTGCTATCGAACGGTTGTTCCCATATTATGAGCAAATTTATTATTTTGACAGATTTTACCCAAACACCCTTAATAAACCCTACTCAATTTGGTCTTATGAGATCCTTGGAGGGAAAATTGGCCCCTTAACATTACATATCAGATCTAAACCCTCGCCCTTCACTTCATTTTTAATCATCCAACGTAGAGAATAGAGAGAGAGAGAGAGAGAGAGAGAGAGAGAGAGAGTGTGTGTGTGTGTGTGTGTGTTCTTGGTGAGCTGAGTGTGTGTTTTGGTGATTCCCGTTGACTCAAGCATCAGAATGATGATATGAGACCACCGTTGGAAAGACCACGATGTGTAGACCGATCCATTCTTCGTTTCTCTAAGGTTTGGTCGTCCATGCAAGTAAGTTACTAAACCCTCTCTTTCTCTCTCTACTTCAAAGTCATGCTAGGATACTAAGGAAGGATTGTACTCGTTTCAATGAGGCATTTCTTGTGAGAATCACAAATTTAGTTGGGTTTATCATTTGTGTATATGGGGGATTGATTGTAGACGGGTTTATTGAGTTTAATTGTGTCTATTGAAGTATTTATAAGTTGACATTCTTGTTTTTGGGTTTAAGAACCCGGATGAATAATTAATCCCGAATTTATCTTGTGACCTAGGATTGAAAGTTAATGTTTGGACTCAACGGAGTTAAATTGAGTTTTTATAGGTTTATGTGAGTCATAGGATGAAATATTACGACGTTTGGAAACCGTTGAGTTTCCTTTGCAAAATCCCATGTTTATGACATTTTGGGTGATATTGGGTGTGTGTGATAATTTTTGATTTAGAACTTCTTTATAAGTCCTCATGATTATGTTAGTAAGGTCGAACATCTTTATACGGAAATCTACAATAGTTAGAATGCAAACTAAGGAGAGTGTCAGATTTTGAGAATCCTCCTTTGTGTACGATAGTGCACCGACATGTTAGAGGTTCTAAGATGTGATTGTTTTTTTTTTGACTAATGGTGTAGTGGGGAACATCATTAAATAACCATTTAATTATAATTGTAGTAAAGTGACCTATGAACATTTGACGTTTTAAGAAACTAAGTTCTTAATCTCAAGTTATAATTGTTATACTATTTGAATATAGACTCGAATTGGTAACTCCTGTGGAATATTTGATAAGTTGTGAATGGTCAGAGATGTTGGTTTTGTTGAGAACTCATATGTAATAAATGGTCTTGAGAATAAATTGACGTCTTTATGCGAATACTTGATTATGTGGTTTTGAAAGGTAACAATGACTTTACTTCATAAGTAATTGTATCCTTGTGTATTTATGTGATCATGAAAGTATTGGTGAATTATGTAAACAATTTGAGATCTTGTGAATAACATGTTGTAAGGTAACAATGACTTTACTTCATAAGTCATTGTATCCTTGTGTACTTATGTGGTCATGGAATTATTAGGGAATTACGTGAACAATATGAGGTCTTGCGAATATATAACATGTTGTTAGGCAACAATGACTTTACTTTATAAGTCATTGTACCCTAAACTGAGAATTGTGTTTGAGAACAACTGTGATTGTGAACAACCTGAGAATTGTGTTTGGGAACAATTGTAATTGTGAACAACATGAGAATTGTGTTTGGGAAGAACTGTGATTGTGAACAACCTGAAAATTATGATCGGGAATAACACCTTCTGATTATGTTGAGCGTCAATCGACCCTCTGACCGGGTCACAGGGCGGAGTGAAGTGTCGGTTAGCTGTAGAGTTTGATTGGGCTTAAGCCCTCAGTCACGGAGGTTATGACTACATGCACTCTTGAGGTAGTGGCTCTACTTTGCGTTTTAGGGTAGTAGCCTATCAATCACGGACTGTCGGAGTTGTAGGGACCTGGCCCCGTGATTGACTTCCTGGGATGATTTATGAGTCATCTGTATTCGTGTTCGAGATAACAAGTGGTGTAGGGGGCTTGCGGTCGATTGGAGATGTATCTCAATCATGTATCCTACTCGTGTGAAATAATTGATTATATGTGAATCTTCATGTGTGATCTGATTAGCTTGATTCTAGGTGATTCTCCCGGTGATATGTGGAAATCATATTGTACGATTGAGTAGTCCATATGAATCGTTATATTCATATCTTGCGTGAATGATACTGATTATTAGAAATTATATCATATGGTTGAATAATCCATGTGAAATGTTACGTTGAATATCTATGTGATTACCATGTTATATTTATATGTGAGAATCATATTGTATGGTGAACAATCTCCTGAAGGAACACTGTATTTATGTCTTACGTGATCATTATGGATATGTATATGGACACCATGTTATATTCACATGCTACATGCTATAGTATTGTTACTAGTAATTTACTTAGGGCTTGTTTGGTAGTCGGACAAGGATAAACAATATTATTAATTTCAGTACTATTAGTACCCTCGCTATTAATCCTCACTTGTATATCGGGGGTAGTTTTGAGATTACAAATGTTAATCCCAATTTTTTTTAGTGAGGGCGCTAATAATACCACCCTCCCCCTTGGTATTAATAGTGAGGGGATAATGACTTTATCCTGATAACTCGTGTTATTAGTCCCGACCACTTATTGCGTACCAAACATCAGACAACTCGTCTTATTAATCCTATCTGGCCTTAATCCTGGCTACCAAACGACATCTTAGTCTTTATGACTAATTATGTACTTTGACATCTTATTGTGCAGTTTGATCCTAGCTCGAGTAGAGGTCGAGTTGATCGTAGTTGTAGCTGTGAGCTGTTTGGTTGATAGCTTGTGTAAAGGTCGAATAGTTCGTTGAGATGACAGTCGTCCTTCCCGAGTTGTAACTCGTGGAGCCTCGTTATTCATTTTGGTTTGAGTAGTTCAGTTTCTATTAATTAGAACGATTGTGTATAAAGTCATATAAACTTTATAATTAGGTAGAGTTGCTCTGAGTTGTATTGTAGTCTGTGTTTGGGGTCGACTTGTTCTGTCGAGCCATTGTACTGCATTATATTATTTATTCAGTTATCTCCTGGGCATGCAGTAGCCTCGAGACGTTTAGTATTCTTTATTGTTGTGTTAGTTTTGGACCATTAGTTTAGTATTGAGTTTCGATTGTACGTTGCCGATGACTTGGCCTTGTATTACAGTTTTTTTGTAGTAGGTGGTTTTATTGTTTGTGCACATTGTTGTAGCACGCGGGTTGAATTTTTAGGCCAATAGATTAATTATCTATTTGGTTGTTCCTAGCTTAGAGCTTGATAGCTTGAGCATCTATTGTTGTTGCTTCCACATTTGTTCTCATTCGTTGGTTTCTGACGACACGACCTTGGGATTCTACCTTAGAGTCTGGGTTGGGGTTGTCACATATAGTACTTCAAAAAAAACATAAAATCATAGCATAAAAAGTCAAGGGTTGAAATGGATAACGGATCCGACCCGTTATAACCAAACACGACCCAACATGTTAATATTATTGGGTTGAAACGGTTTACCCGCTTCAACCCAAAAATATTAATAAATTGAGTTGGGTAAGTAAATAGGTAATAAATTATAATTGTCAGACCAAAGTAAAATAAAGGAGTAAAAGGAAGATAATATAATGATTAATGAATTGGATTTACGGTAAAATGAATTGAGGGGCACCGGGCACACCATCAACTCAATTTAATCATTGAAAATTCCACATGCTCAAGGCTTTGATGACAATGAGGTTGTTAAAAAATGTTTTTAGGTGATTCCAATGCATTCATGTATAAATATATATATATAGGTTGTGGGGTATAGTAACAAGACCAAGACAAGTAGTCAGTAGACGACACCTACCGTTAAAATGAAAGCACATACCCAAATTCAATTATCTTCTTTCTTTTTATGGTTCACTTTCTAAAAGGGTCCTCCTAACTCCTAATCGATCAGAATGAGGGGGCTAAATAGTAATTAGACGTCCACTTTCCTGTATTAATTGTACGTGTGTGTTTCTTTATTCTATTACTAAATCAAGGGTGTAGCATTTCAGGCCTCTTAATTATGAGATGAAGGGCGAAGGGTCTATAACGGGAAAAACATTTAAATCCCATTGGCATGTTATTTGAGAGTTGAGACACAAATTTCTTTCAAGTACTCTCTATGGGTAAACTAATGGGTGTAATCATTAAAATTACTCATACGGTAATTAGCAAAAGCTTAATTAATGAGTAATAAGGGTGGATTAAAGTGGTTGGCTTGTTTTGGGAATAGAATAAAAGCATGTGTTGGGTAAGTGTATTAATTAACTACTAGTGTAAAAAGTTGCTTTTCATGGCATTCAGAATCAGAAGAGACTTAAAGTAAATCGCTTCCATTATCATTTTGTGAACAATATTATTCTTTCTTTTTTTTTTTTTTAGTACTAGTACGGTTTAATTATTTCCCCTTTTCAATTTATTGTTCAAGCCTTTATGGGTAGCTCTACTCATAATTATCTTCACTTTTTTAGCACGGTTTTAATTAAGATATTTTTAAAAAAAAATTTAGGAAAAATTATTTTATTTGAAACCGTGAAATCGTAAAAGGTTTACAGTTTGAATCCGATTCGCTAAAATCTCCTCCATGAACCGTCGGTTGCGTATGGAGAGGTGTAATTAGTCACACAGTTGAATGTCATCTTCCAACTAAATGTTGGATGTGAGATCATCCACTAAGACAGACATGGTATAGGTATAGGCACTTGGGTGAAATTGGCTTTACCTCATAAGTGAATAAGTGATAGGTCATATCCTTTCCCTCAACTTCACCTATTCGGCTAATTCACCTTGATTTTATTTATAAGCTATAATGGAGTATATATCACTGTCGGAAAAGAAATTAGATATGATATATGATAGATGATAGATGAAAATTGAGAAAGAAGCCAAGATAGACGTCTATTATATCCCATATGCTTCCACCCTCCAGCTATTCATACTATATATTATGTTTGTTAATAGTTATTCAAGTCAAACTTTCACGTTTTGGCTTCACATTTCCTATATACACTATCCACAACTATAATTCATAATTGTGAGCAAAGATCTAATCTTGACTTCAATTTTCTCATTTTTGTTTGGACATCACCCGGCCACTAAATTGTAATATAATTGGTGACATTGCTGTGTGATTTTATTCGGTGAACAATTTGATTCCAGTGTTTTTATTGTCAATCTTCAATAGTTGTTTTTATCAAAACATGCATTATACTCTTCATAGCATGGTCATATACTCCCTTCATCCTAAAAATAATTGCATTTCCCTTCTACTTTTTTTTTAATCACCTTCATTAAATTTTCATTAACATTATAAGAATGTATTTATTTTTATGAAATTTTATAAATTGATTGTTATTAATTGCATTGTTAACAAAAATATAACCATAGATGATATATCCCATTATCCCAATATGCAAAGTTAAAACCACACATAGCAAACAAAGGATGATAAAATGCAATTAATCAAAAAAGTAAAATATAATTATGCTACCTATGACTAGTTAATTAAGCAAACAACTACTCCACTTTTGATCAATAAATGTAGCCCTTTTTTAATATTAATACATTAAAAAAAATCAAATACATGAATTTGGGCTAAGAGCAAAAGTATAAGGGGAATTACATTAAATGAGAATAAAAATGGTGCATACGTAACTAATTAACAATATGACTATATGAGTACTGAGTAGCAGTAGTAATAAAAATTAAAAACAAAAAAAGCAGACGGGACATTCCCCTCCCTTACTTTGTTTTTATTATACGTACGAACTACTTTTATATATATTTATATGATTTTAAACTTAGTTTAATAAAACCTTACCGTGCAAGGAGTAGGACTCATTCTTAATTGATTATTATGAAAACCATGTAAAGGGTCCTTGTCTTGTAATCTTTTACAGTATGTTTTATCCTCCTTCCATCGCTTTCATCTCTTCATTAATTATTACCCACTATTATTTTAATTTTTTTTAATAATATTTACGTTTCATTTGAGCTTTGTTTCTGTCATTTATTTCTTATACTATGATTACTCCCACATTTTCCAACAAAAAATTTATCTTTGAAAAGTCTAATTATTATATATATATATATGTAAAAACTTAAATAAGATAATTTTATAAGTATTTTATATAAAACGGATCATCTTGACTCAACTCATCGTATGTTGGTGAGTTGAGTTGTGAGAAAGTATGATTTCGTTTTACGAATTAAGATTCATACAACGATCTCACATAAGAACTACTATTATATATATTAGTAGACTTAAAATTGATTATAATCACAAAAATATTTATTTAAACACAATAAAATATGAGTATGTTGTTAACAGTTTGATGCAAGAAGGGGAAATGATGCAGACCTTTAAGTCAAGTTAAATTAAGAATTGGGAAAATTACCCCGTTGAATAGTCACGTCACATCATCATTAGATTCATTACGTTGATATAGTGTGACGTTTAGAATTATTAGTTTTAGTTTTTCAATAAATGAAGAAAAATTAAAAAAATATATAAAAAAGTTGTGTGGTCGAAGAGAGAGAATGTTTAAAACAACTAAAGTCGGGTCTTAAATCATAAGACAAACAAGATCTATATTTACAAAAAAAAAAAAAAAACAGGTTATCATGATAATGTCTATGGAAAGGTAAAATTCCCTATTTACCACAAAGGTTAATTAAGCAATCAACTTAAACATGTATTGATTTAGAGGTGATAAAAATAAATGATTGTTTTTGTAAAGAAAGTAGTCATGTGTTGTGCATTAGAGGGAGAATGATATGGTCACGTGGTCGGTCCGCCGTCCATTTCATAATCCATAATAATAATAATAATAATAGTAATAATAACTCTTCATATTTTTTCATCATCATTTTTCAGCTATATATCCCACCACCCCCAACCTCCCATTTCTATATTAGTCTACTCATGAGTCAGGAGTCATGACTCGGCTTATTTACAAAATTGTCCTCCGATCCGATCATATCCATTAGAGGAGTATTTTGGATTTGCTTCTTCATTAATCTTAAAGAATAGCTAAGTTTGACCTAATTCATTCGTTCCATGTCATATGAAAATTGAATATTGAAAAGCATATGCCAAGGATCAATAACAACTTAACTAATTCATTTTTCTTTTAATTATTATATATATAATTAAAGTGACCAAAAACAATTTATTATGGCTTTGACAATTACAAAAATAAGTAACATGGCTACATATAGCACTAATGCTCCTGCATGTCTTTTTTTAAATAATTATTTCGATTTAGTTGGCTCCATGTGAATTTGAGGTTTTGAGCAGCTCTTGCCAACACACCTAACTAACCGTTCCTTGAAAATTAACAAACCGAAACAAAATGACCTTAACTACATAGCTTACAATACAACTCAATCCTAAAAGTTGAAAAAAAAAAATTATTACCAAAATTTCAGTTTTTGGTAATGTGGGTAACCATGTTTTTAGTGTTATACTCTTTGAAGATGTTATGAGATTTCGATGTACAATGTTTAATGCGTCAACATTAGTAATCCCCAAGTTTTAATTATTTGGTCCAACATCCCAAATTGTTGGAGTGATGTATGAGATGGGATCACCTACCTAGTTACCATATGATATGACCCAAATCTCCAACTCAACCTATTTTCTGCCTACCCTCCTAAGTCCTAAGACAATTGCCCTATAAACTTAACCAATATCATTAATAAATATTTAAATTTAACACAACTCTCGAATTCAAGTCTGTTGACATTTTAACATCGTCATCCATTAACTACTTACATTTAATATTTGCTATCAAAATCCATATTTCTTTAAATTTAAAATAATACACTTTTTTTATTTTCTCTATAACCATAATAAGGCAAGAGCAAATTGTAAAGCCTAAACCGGAAGATTCGATTCCATTGTAAAGGATGGCGCACGTTAACTCATGATGACGCATAGAGGAGCTTCTTCTCGTAATGGTGCATCACTATAGTGCGCCTATATGCGCATAACCTTTTTTCTCAAACCCCGACTAATTTTACCTTTCACTGTTCCCCTCCCTCCATCCCCAACACCAACAGGGCCCAACCCGCCACCCTGGCACAGATGACACATTTGTATTTGTATATCTCTCTCTCTCTCTCAATTACATAGAAAATTTGCGTATAAATATATATATATATATATATATATATATGTATATATATATATTTTTTTTTTAAAAGCTGTGTCTGGGCTTGGTGTAGTGTAAATGAATGAGTAGTTTGTTGGCGAATGGCGGTGAGAGCATATTGATTCATGGGTTCAAGGCAAATGGGTGTGCTGCTATGATTCATATACTGAATACTTCACGCAAATCGAGGCGACTCAGGGGAATTGCAAACTTATGAACCCAGTGTTTCTTGTTTTTGTCTTTTTTCATTTGGTGGGAAGGGGACTGACTGACTCTGCATTCAATTTTTCCCGCTTGCTTGATACAGTAGTTGATAATATCAATTCGTTTACAGTTACTGCGATGATGGACAATTTATTCCTTTGAAGGTCTCAGAAGGCCCCCACTTTAATCATGATTCTTAAATTCCCTTGATATGTTCTTGATGAGAGTTTTTTTTGTCTTCTATTATTTGCAGTGTTTCGATTGAATTCAGTTTTCTGGTGACTTGAAGAATTGTAAAGATGAATACCAGAGTAAGAACGAATATGCAGTCCATGAAATCTTCAATCAAGGATGGCAAAGTAATTTCCTGAATTTGTTCTTTCAAATTTATCGCAAATCTGGGTGAATATCATCGCAAACGTTTCCCTTCCTTCTTTAAGTTTTAATTTCCAAGATTATCATTTTTTATTTCATTTTCTCCCCATTGTTGATGTTAATTTTGTGTCTGTGAATTTTGCACTCACCAAAGCTGCAAAAGTTATTCTTTTTTAAGTCTTACTCACAATGGGTGTTGGATTTCTTTTTCTTTTCCTTTAATTTGTAATCTGATTCTTTTCTTGGGAGAAGCTCATTATGATGTTTTCTTTGAAGGAAAAGGTGGAAATGAAAGGGAGCAGGACAATGGAAGCTGAGAAAGCAACCACAAGTCGAAGAAGCTCGGTCCGAGAGAGAAAAATGGCATTGCAACAAGATGTATGCAATGCTGTTAATTTTCTTGTGATATCTGTTTTTGATTTGATTTTATCTATCGTATGAATTTATGGTCTTGTGCTGAAATTTTCAGGTAGATAAGCTAAAGAAGAAGCTTAGACACGAAGAGAATGTTCATAGAGCTTTGGAGAGGGCCTTTACCAGACCTTTGGGAGCTCTTCCACGCCTTCCTCCTTATCTTCCCCCTTCTGTTAGTCCCTCTGTCTCTCGCCTTTGCAGTCGTCTCATTTATCTGTTTTAATCAGTTCCTATTGGACAAGGACACGACGGGGAAACAATGTCAAGGACTCTGACTGTTGAAAAGATTAATGTTATTTCGCAATTTCAATTACAAGATTTTGGAAAAAACAACTTGAATTCTGCAGAAGAATTATTTATTTCGTACAATTCCAAGGCTTGAAATTAAGTTGCCTAACTGAATAGTGTGATTGGTATTGATAGTGAAATTGTTTGAACATAACATGATATGTCCAATATTCAACTGTCAGATATCGTGTGACTTTAAGTTTTTGTTATTGGTGCACATTGGGTTTATACATCAAAATGTGGAATTTGCAGACATTGGAGCTTCTTGCTGAAGTGGCTGTTTTGGAAGAGGAAGTTGTTAGGCTTGAAGAACAGGTGGTACATTTCAGGCAAGGATTATATCAGGAAGCTGTCTACATTTCCTCCTCCAAGAGGAATATTGAAAATTCAGCTGAATTACACGAACCGACTCAATCGAATGATCATAGAAACAAGGCAGCCAAGTTATCACCTCAAATCGATACTAATACAGCAGCACCCTCTTCGGGCCATTCGCATTCGCTACCCGGTAACTCATTGGAATTGACCACATTGTGTCCTAGACTTGTTTTTGCTTAAATCTTTATGTGGTAAATGTAGCAGAAACGAAATATGCATTGGAATCTTATTCTTCTTCTTCTTCATTTTGATATTTTAGATGATGGAAGGGGAAAAGAGAATCAGTCTTGCACTAATTCCACGAAGAACAAGCAACGGCCAGCAAATTCAAAAGTTCATTCTGTTAGAACTCCAGTGAAAAAAGTTCAAATTGAGCATAAATCTGCGGAAAAGCGTTTAGATCCTAAGAAATTACAGGTGCTAACATTGTAAAATGTCATCTTACAATGCAGTTGACAACGTGGTGAAATAATTTTGAGCTTTATGTTTTCAGCTTGAAAGCGGAGCAATGGACAACGAATGTATAGATGGTAGAGCTTCTGTTATACTAGATGAAAGATTATCAGGAGATGACAATCCAAACAAGATCTCAGAAAGTATTCTGAAATGCTTAATGAACATTTTTATAAGAATGAGCTCGATAAGGAGTAAGAGTATGGCAGGGACGTTACCTTCATTATCTGGATTAACTTCAAGCGAAAGCTTTGAGGAAGCAGAGTTTAAGGATCCTTATGATATCTCTTTTGAATTCGGAACCAGAGACATTGGTCCATACAAGCATTTATTTGCAATTGAAGCTACCTTGATCAATCCAAACCGAACGACAAAATCTGTTTTCTTAGTTCACAGACTGAAGTAAGCACTTCTTAAACGTGTTTAGTCGTCTTTTAATTGCAGTTTTTTAAATCTAATTCAACCAATATTTGACGTATTTCCTGATTTCCAGGCTTCTACTCGGGAAACTTGCGTCAGTTGACTTAAACGGATTGACCCACCAAGAGAAGCTTGCTTTTTGGATCAACACTTATAATTCATGCATGATGAATGTATGAGTGAGATATTTCACTAAGTTAACTGCTCAAATTGAATTTCATCTTAGCTCCTACAGTGGCATCATTACTATTTATAAAACACATTCAGAAATTTGCTGTATATTTAATTCCAGGCATTTCTAGAACATGGAATACCAGAGAGTTCTGAGATGGTTGTTGCATTGATGCAAAAGGTGAGGTTCCATTTCCTGTCATTGTCATTATGGAGTTTGTCTAAGTTATGCTACATAAATTATTCGTTTATTTCCATTCTTTTGCTACCAATTGTATATATACAGAGATATATAGGATTTTCACATAATAATGGAATTCTGTTTCTTGATTCTCAGGCAACAATCAATGTTGGGGGCCATTTCTTGAATGCAATAAGCATTGAACATTTTATATTACGACTCCCCTATCATTCAAAATATGTAAGTGGTTCGTTTCAACATGTGAAAATTTCATCTCTGGCTCAAAAACTGAAATTGACTAATGATATGTTCTATTGAGTTTGAAGCAGACTTTTGCCAAGGGTGCCAAGAACGATGAGATGTCTGCGCGGAGTGTCTTTGGGTTGGAGTTATCTGAACCGTTGGTGACATTTGCACTTTCCTGTGGAAGCTGGTCCTCCCCAGCTGTAAGTTGTTAATGCCTCTACTCGAAAACGTTCAATTAGTCATCTTAATTGGTACCTCAAATAAAATTTATGCTGTTATTAATTTTTGGAACTTTCTCAAACTGAAGGTAAGAGTGTACACAGCTTCTCAAGTTGAAAATGAGCTGGAAGCTGCAAAACGAGATTACTTACAGGCTGCAATTGGCATTTCATTGACAAAGAAAATGGTGGCCATACCAAAGCTGTTAGACTGGTATCTGCTTGATTTTGCAAAGGACCTGGACTCATTGCTTGATTGGGTATGCCTTCAATTACCATGTGAGCTTGGAAAAGAAGCAATGAAGTGCCTCGAGAGAGAAAAAAGTGAACCCCTTTTGCAGTGTCTTCAAGTTATCCCGTATGAGTTCAATTTCAGGTATCTTTTGCACAAATAAGATTTTGCCTACTTTCACACACACACAAAAAAAAAAAAAAATTCTCTGGGGTCTACTCCTTTTAGGGTTTCTCGAGTTATAGATTTGTACACAGCTATAATATACATAGTTTAAGTAAATATATATATAATTTGTTACTTCTTGTAAGTAGTGTTCATTGGGAGGAATATCTCTTCCCCCACAAAGGTTCTGGATGTGGACTCATTATTCATTGTAATTGGCAGCTTTTCAAGACCTCTTATCTTTTTACCGTCACCATTTTTGTGAACCGTCACTTTTATCTGATTCTTTTATCGTGGTCATCAGTTTTTGAGCAAGTAAACTGAAGATCTGTAATATATGCTTGTTGTGTTATGATAATAGACTTTTACTCTTTAGCTTAAAACAAGGAAAAAGGTATCAGGATAGATATGACATGGGGTTGGTATTTATAGAATTGGAAAGTTGGGTGATGTTTAGCTATTTATGACAATCTAAGGGAGCCTAGTGTTGAGAATGAGATGGCTCAATTACCCAGACAACAGGCGAGTTCCCTTCGCGATTGTCAAGTTTTGGACAAGGCGGTCGCTTAGTATAGGTGTTAGGCAATTGCCTACTCGTGATTATTTTGGACCGAGCTATTGAAAACAAGGCGGTTGCTTAGTGTCAAGGATTAGGCGACTGCCTACTCGTTGTTTTTGGAGAGCTACTGGAATTTACGCAGTCGCCTAGTGTCGAGAACTAGTGATAACTTTTGGGGTTGCGATGTGCTGATGGGGATTCCATTAGAGGATTTTAGGTTTGAAAAGTGGCATACCCATGTTGTAGGTTTGAAATGTGACAGTGTCATCCCATCCGCGGCATGTTATTGAATAGAGGTTGGAAGGCATGTTGTTGGAGTTTTCAGAGGGAATATCAAGAAGCCTAATTGTTTTAATAGAAGTGCATTCATGAGAGTTGAAGAAAAAGGTATGTTGGTTAGAGTTTTCAGGGGGGAAATCAAGAACTTAATGTTCAAATACAGAAACAGATGATGGTGGAATGCCTTTATGAGAAGCCAGTACACTGTACACCAGAAGATGTTAATTTGGGGGCATGCTTTCAATTCATGCAATGGGTTCAGTACAGTTTCCAGGCTCATTGCAAGATTTCTTTACTCGTACATCCATTCATTCTTCATAGCTGTTAGTTTGTTACATCTATCTAGTATCTATTTGACTATTTCTGTGTGGAAGCAGAGGTAGTAAACCCGGGTTAGTCGAGTCGGGTCTAAATACGACGAATGAAACAGTGTTTTTATTATGCAAGCCTAAAGAATATCAAATCTAATCCAATAATAGAAAAAGGTAATGATGATGGACCATGGTTAAGAATGTGGTGGTCCAAAACAAATTCTGAGAAGAAGAAGTGGGTGGACGGTGGACGGTGGACCTGAAATAAAAAAAGACGAGGAAGCCTAGTTGTTGACATATCAGGAGTGGTGCTTAACTTTTAACTGTAGGGGGGGGGGGGGTGGGAAATGAAAATGAGTGAGCACTACTATGACTTTGCTGCACATGCTTCACTTGTTGCTTGGAGTTCCTGCGTGTCTGTGAGTCTCTACTAACATCGTAAGTAGGGTATAAATCGGAGTCATTGAACCACGAAATCGAACTAAACCAAACCAAATCTTCGGTTTTGGTCGAAGATGGTTCGGTTTCGGCCAAAAATTAGAAAATCGTCTGATTCGGTTCAGTTCACGGTTTTTGTATCGAACCATACTAAACTAATCTATATATTTTTATTTATTTATTATATAATATATATTATATTACATTTATTAACTATTTTGAACATTTGAATCTTATAAATATAATCTAGGCTTTTGATTTAGTCATTATATATATATATACTACACCAAACAAAATCTTGATTGTTGGAGAACTATTATTTCTTTTATTGTTTGTGTTTATTTTGGAATTTGTATTCTTTTTTTTTAATGATAATTTGTTGTTAGTAGGTTATTTCCTAATTTTGATATTAATTCCAAATTAAAATCTTATTTTTATTGTTATTTTTAATGTTGGTTAATTTGAGTAAAAATAGTTTATGTAAACCACAAAACCGAACCAAATCAAACCAAACTGAGTGGTTCGAATCGGTTCGGTTCGGTTCAAAGCCTTACTCGGTTCGATTCGGTTTTAGATTTATGAAACAATTGGAGGCGGTTCGGCTTGTGGTTTTATCCTAAACCAAACCAACCCGAACCATTTATACCCCAAATCATAAACAGTGTGTAAGTTGAAACTGCCGAATCCTCAAATTGAATCAAATCAAATCAGTTGGTTTGGATCAATCTTGAGTTAGGATGGATCGGTTCAAGTTTGAGAAAATTATTAATCGATTGGTTTGGTTCGATTCAATTTTTGTTGTCAAATCAAATTGAACCACCATTTTAGTATATATACACACACACACACACATATATATATATTCATAGTTACAAATTATAATATTTAGTAATTCTAATTTCTAATATTCTATATTTTTCAAAGTAGTACCAAAGTAATTAAATCCTAATTCACATTCACACATTACACTTCATACTTAGTCACACACACCTTTTTTTTTTTTTTTCTTCTAAGCTTTCATTATTTGTGCTTATTTATAACATGTACTTCAATTGCAAGAGAAGTGTGGAGCGTAAACACTAAATAGTTAAGATCCCTTTTGTTTGTTTGTATGTTGGTGTTACTCTTAGCCTCTTAGCGCTAGTTGGAAAAATGACGATGTGTTTAATTGGAAGTGTGACCATGTTTTTTTTTTTTTTATGTTGTATAATTTGATTACTTTTTTAATTTGAAACCACAAAATCAAACCAATTTGAGTGATTTGGTTTTGTTCCAATCTTTGTGTGGTTTGGTTTGGTTTGGAAAATTTGGTAATCAATGGGAATGGTTTGATTTGTGAGTTTGGCCAAAATCAAATCAAATCAAATCAAATCAAATCGCTTATGCCATTAATTGTAAAGATGTATCTTAATTGATAGGCTTTTTTTAGATTTTTTCCAAGTATAATTCACAGATCATTAAAAAACTTATCATTGTTGGGTGGGGGGAAAAAAGTGATACGTTGTATGTAAGGTAGATTCTTGAAGGCTATTACATTTCGTTGTATCAAAAAAAAAAAAAAAATTGTCTCAAAATAATTTTTGTTATAGGAATAGATTTCGTGTTCGTGTTTATGTGTTCGTGTTTATGACAGGATATCAGTATAGGGATAATTAGTGTAAGAAGTGAGTATGATACTATATTACTATGATGCGAATAAATTAATATATGATTGAAATTTTTAGATGTCGGATCAATGTACACTACACAAAGCAAAGTCGACATCTCAAAAACTAAAGAAAAACTCATTTATTGACTATAAAATTTTGTAACTCATCCAAAAAGAGTATAATTAAACATCCAAAAACATTCTATCTCACACATACTAACTCAACACATGTTAATTGAAATAAACTTAAAAATGAAAATCTCAAATAAAAACCATAAAATAAATTGAATGAGACGGAGTGAAATCGAAATCACAAAGATTACAGACAAATAATAGAAAGTTAGCATAATTTTTTTAAAGAAATAAATTAAAAATACAAATATTTAAAATTACAAAACTTACGAACAAATTTTTTTTTAAAAAAAACTAAATCTAGGCTGGACAAAAATTAAATTGAGGCTTCAGTTGATTTTGATAACATTCAATTAGGAAAATACAAACTAAATATTTGTAAAACAGTAAATGTAGGCTGCAAAAAAATAAATTAACTGTTGCTAAAATTAATTGTTGTACACACACTTATGGAAATTGAGATTTAATCCTGACCAGCAGATATATTTAGCAAAAATAAATCATGGCCAGTAGTTAATTTTTCAGAAAAACTGAGCTAAATTATAATTGAGATTTAATCTTGGCCAGTAGACATGTTTAGTAAAAATGAATCATTGCTAGTAGTTAACTTTTCAGAAAGACTGAGCTAAATTATAATATAGATTTCAAGTAACATTTTTTTGTCGAAACTATCCTTATTTACTACTCGTAGAGTAAATGATGTTAAAGATGGTTATTGAGAGGAAAGAGAAAAATACTACTGAAACTTAATTACAATAAATGATCTCTAATAAGGGTAGATCAATCTTCTACAACGTTTCTTAATTTGTATGTAAATTGCTAAAACGATACTTCCTCCGTCCCAAAATAAATGACGTTTTAGTAACAAAAATTTGTCACAAAATAAATAACGTTTTAGGATTTCAAGATAAATTTATCCACATTTTATCAAAATTGCCCTTATTAATTACTCTCTCATTAAATATTGTATTGAGAATGCTTTAATGTATTAAGAATATGAAGAAAAAAATTTAAAGAAAGGAGGGTACATCAGTCTTTTTATAAATTTTCTTAATATATGTACAAATCTATAAAAAAAAAATTATTTATTTCGAGACGGGAGTATTTGTTTTGGGATAGAGGAAGTAACGATTACTACTATGTTGAACCACTTTCAATGCACTGTACGGTAATTTGTGGTAATAACTCATAGGATTAATATAGTCTTAATTATTACTAATATTTTGATACATTTTTTTTTTTTTGATACATTGATTATTATGCAATGGTATTCTATATTACTCCGATTCGTTTTACCCAAAGAGAATGTCTAATACTTCCTTTGCTCTACCCAAAGAGTCAAGTTTGAAAATCTAATAATTCATGAATACATTAATGTTATTAGAGTTCGTCATAAGTACAAAAAAATTTAATCACACACCAATATGCTTATCATATAAATAGATGGTAAAGATGAAAGATTATGAAAATTGTTATGCATAATTTTTTAAGGTTGATTTCTTAAGTGAAATATCCAAAAATATAATACTTGACTCTTTGCCTGTGATGAAGAGAGTAATTAAGATATACTTTATATAAGACTATAAGTAGTATTGGAGTTTGTCCTAAATACAAAAATATTGAAGTATAACCAAGATATTTAAAGCATGTGAAGGGTAAATTTTAAAAAATATATATATGAAGATTATAGACATAATATTTCAAAATGGACTCCTTAAGATCGAAACATCTTAAAATAAAATAATGGATCATTTGTTGAACGGAAGGAAGTATCAATATGACAATTAATAGTTGTATCGTTAAGAAATGGGTGATAACTGGGCATGTTAGTCCCAAATAGATTCCATCTAGGCTAGAAGGGGGGTTGAATAGCCTAATAATATTTTTAAAATGCTTTAAGATCTTTTCTAAGTGTTTTCTCATTTTTAAAATAACTAACTCTTAAGAAGAGTTACGGTAGTGGAATAAAAGAAGATAGAACAGATGGGAAGGCTGCAACTCTTAATAAGGTTCAACAACATACTTAAACAGTTAAGAACAGTAGCAGAAGTAGTTTAAACAAGGTAAGTAGAGATAATTCAATTAAGACATTACGCAAGGATGTAGAAGTGGTTCGTACTATGAAAAGTACTACGTCCACTACCAAAATGGTTAGCTTTGGATTTTGAAATGTGCATTTGTTTATCCACTAGGTGAGAAAGTTAGATCTCTAATGGATCGTGTACAAAATAGTTTTCAACCAAGTATTTAATGATGAGAGAAACAATCAATGAATAATTGCTCTCTCAATTGCTAAAGTAAAGAACAGTTAATATCAAACTAGACGAAGCTGATAGCAAGTATTGACTTACAGATCTGCAGCTTCATGAAGTTTGGTGAAGTGTTAGTTCTTGTCCTTTGATCTCTTGAATATTTGAGTATTGAAGATGAAGCTTGAATATTGAATGCGTAAGAGATGTGTGTTGTTCAGATCTTCAAGACTTAAATAAATACCAAATGAGATCTTCAGGACCGTTGGGTTAAAAGTGGAGAGGTTATATCCAACATTATAATGCATTTTGGCGCATTGTAGAATGAGTGCAGCAAGACAGACATCAGAGATGCAATGTTGCAGAGGCAGACGTACCAAACAGAGTAATGTTGCAGCTTGCAGGCGTTACAGCTTGAAAGTCTTCTTAACCAAAAGAGGTAATGTCTTCAGACTTCATGATTAAGACAACAGGATGGACAGATGTCTGTACAGTTGTCTGGAGTCAGATAATGACATGATTGACTTATTTGAAGGGAAATCTTGATGAATGAAGTTGGAATATTATTTGACTAGATATTAAAAATTTCTAGATCAAATAATATATAGTCTAAATCCACGTGTTTGGATAAGCTTCGTTCATGAGCTGAGCAGATTTCAAAGTCTGCTAGTGAGATGTGCTTTTAAGGCTGCTGTTGAAACCTGCTGGACCGCGCCTTGGAGAAATTAACACTAAACTATTCTATTACAACCTTAATTCTAAGACAGTTTGCCATATTAACCGGTGCACATACCTTTTTGCCATTGTGTAATAGAATCAGAAGATGACTCAACCAAATCTAAAACCTATGAAGGTCAACATGGCCGGTCCCCTAAAGTCAATTTTTAACCTCTAAAGTTCACGACATTTTTTATTAGCCAGTAAATGACACTTTTTAGGGCGAAAGTATGAATATACCCTTAATGAACAAAAGTGTGCACATAAAGCTTCCCTTCATGCATCGCAATGCATAATTTGTGAATCGCGATTCATGATTCCAGATTGTGTAACATAGCCATGCATCGAAGTTCAAATTTGATGGATCGCCGTTCCAAATTGATGCATCGCGGTTAATAATTTCCGAAAAATTGGTATTGCATCGTAAAGCACAAACTATGATTCAGGTGTTGAGCTGACGATGAAGTCAATGTCCAAGCCACCTGTTTGTCGATTCACCCTACCGCCTTAGCACGAAATTGAATAGATAGAGGTATCTCAATCCATATTATATATGTATTAGCTAGAAATTCGATCGATCGGTTTCTCGACTGAATTTATCTCGAACCATGAAATTGTATTTACAAAGGGAAGTAATTAAAGGAATTTACATAAACCACCAAGAACTCGGCTTCTTGATCTTATCTTAATGTGTGAGGAGAAATGGATAAGATTTAATGAAGAAAGGCCTTTGTGAGGGGCCTCAATTGCTAGCTTGGAGAGAGATGAAGATAATAATGAAAGATGAGTAGAGTCCGCTTTCTTCTTTTGCCCATTCTTCCGTTCACGAAGGCCAGTTAATTATATAAGGATTTTTTGCATTGCAATCTGATTCTTGCATCGTAAAATCTAATTTGTGTATGAAGATTTGCTTTTTAGTTGAATACTAAATTGATGCATCGTAATTCAAATAGCTGCATCACGAACCAAATAGTTGCACGAACCAAACCAAATCAATGCAAAAAGCAAATCTTGATCCAAAAGTGGATTTGAGGGAGATATATATATATATATATATATATATATATATATATATATATATATATTCGTTTCGGGTAAAGAGTTTCGTTTGAAAGTCAAACTTTTTAAGAAAATGACACTTTTAGTAGTTCATTAGTAATAAAATGATATTTTTATATCTTAATTTTTAAAAATAAACGCTTTAAATAAAATATCTCAAAATAGAATAGTAGACTTTTTACCGGAAGAGATGGAGGAGGGAGTATATATGTACAATTATACATACATTTACACCCAGGTTTAGAGCAGCAAATGGAGAATTTCAATTTCCAAAAAAGCAATTCATACAAAATAAGCTTTTTTTTCCCCCATTTCTCTCCTAATCTAAGATTGGCTTGGAAAAACTAACAGATCAGGCAAGGAAGTCGAAATAGGTCTTAGCGAGTGATCCCATGCAAAAAGGAACTAAGCCATTTGCTGATAGATCTGCGAATTAAGTACAAAGTCCATTTTTTAGACCGTCAGGTCTCGCCGAAAGATTGCCGCCCCTTATCTATTATATACTCCCTCCGTCCTTAAATTATCGTCCTCCTTTCCTTTTTCGTTCCTCCCAAAATAATTGTTCACTTTGAAACTTACATTTTTAGAACATCGTTTTTACTACTTTACCCTTACTTTTTCACCATACTTTAATTATGAGCCACATACACATGGACTTTAAAGGAAACTACACATTAAACCAATATTAATAATTGATGAGCGCAAGATTTCCACGAATTTTTCCGGGAATTTTCTTTTATTTTGTGCTATTTTTGAATTAATTATGCTTTGGAAATATTATTATTTGTGTTTTTGTGCTTAATGTAGGTTTCCAAGCATAATCGAGCTTTTATACGGTGTTTAGCACGAAGTTCGAGACAATTCCGGGCTTAAAAGTTAATTTGGAAAGTATTTGGTTAATGCCCGTTAAGTTCGTCAAGGTTCCAAGGCAAAATGAGGGCTAACGGAGGCTGAAAATATTAACTGAGGACCATTTTCTGAAGTCTGGAGGAGAGTCAAGGCGCAAACTTCGAAATGATAGGGCACCTGAGAAAATTAGATAAGTTCGTGGAGGCCGCCATGCAGAGGTCCTTGGCGGCGTTGTCGAAGACCACGGCGCCACGTGGCGACCTGGCTTCTCCACTAAGCGCGACCCGCGTCCTCCTCATGGATCTGGGAATGACCCGCGTGTTCCAGCCCAACCGCCCACCATCCAGCCCATTTCATCTCTCATTCTCTCACCCATTTCAGCCTGGGCGACCAAGGCTTCTCCTGGTCCGCCTGCCTCTGCCTGCGACCCACCATCTTTTCTTTCCTTTTCAGCCCTTATTTCTCCATTGCTCTACCCGAAATACCCTTCCTTCCTTGGCTGCCCCTTTGCTGCTTCTCCATACATTCCAGTAAGCTGCAATTCGAAATCAAGAAGCCCCATTTACGGGCATAAGCCCTAAATGGGGCACCAGCCCCCATTTTCATCATTTTCATCCAAAATCTTTGATGTTTGATCACCATTGAAGGTTTGGAACATCAAATCAAGGGCCAAGGACGCACTTGCAAAAGATTTCAACCCCGGATTCGCGATTCTTCGATTCAATTCTTTCCACTTATATTTTTAGATATTGTTATGGTTTCTTGGGTTGATTGATTTTGTAATTGTTGAATTGGTTTGTTCTTCAAATATTTATGGAAATGCAATTATTTTTTATGTCCAATGTAATGTTTTAATTTAATTTATTTCTTTATTTAGTATACAAGCATGTTGGTTATTATTTTGTGAAATTAATGCTTTTAATTATCTGGCCAATAATTAAATGATTTTAGAAATATTTAAGATCCGCGAGAGCTACCTATTTATTTCAGACCAATCAATTTAATAGTTGGTGTTTTGTGACACACACTGATAGCCGTAATGAGACTAGGTTTGACACGCGATCGAACCACCTTAGCCATTCGCGAGGTCGGGGAGATTAGGGTTGACTATAAGATGCGAGAGCTCGTAGTTAGCCAATTTAATTGTCTCGGCTACCAACATGACTTGTAGAAAAATATAGAGAGTTTCTTTTTGCGAAGTATTACCCATGCGCTTGGTTATTATTGTGTTTTCTTAATGCTTTTAATGGCGTAGCGAACCATTAGATGATCACTAGAATGATAGGATACGAAGCGAAAGCCCTTCCTATTATTCGAAAATCACAATAGTAGTTTTGCGTGGCGTGAGACCGAAAGGAGATCGCGTAGATAGTCTTTGGATGCTTGTTTACACATGCAGTTATTTTCTCCCCTGTGTTATGTGTTGCGATGATATGAGCCCGTAGCAAGGTTGAGAGATAGCTAGATTTGCTATACGTAGCGAAAGCCTGTAGCGAATAAAATAGCGCGTCCGACTACCAAGATTTGAGTTAAAGAAAAGCAAAAAGAGAATTAAATTAAGCACCGGCTAGACTAGAAATAATGCGTTCCTATATTTCTATCTTGATTTGTTGTTGCCAAACCACATCCGCGTTAGTTTAGATTTAATTGCTTTCTTAGGTTGTTTATATTTTTAGATTTTAATTTTATTTATTTTCGCTCAAATATAATTAGTTAGCATAATTTCGGTACTTAGTTGGAGTGAGAATTACGTGCATTCCTCGTGGGATCGACTCGTACTTACGTACTTTATTACTTGATACGGCCGGGTAATCTTGCCCGAGATGCGTTCGCGCACATCAATAATCCAGTCAAATAGGTTTTCTTAAACGGTGCGCCGGGTCAACTAGGACAATAAATTAGGGACGGAGGGAGTAATAAAGTTCAGTGGGATAAAAAGCGGCTGAGATTGATTATTTTTATTTATATCAAACGGCTGTAATTTATTCCGTCTGACACATATGTCCCCCTGAATCAGGACTGTCAAGAAGATTCCTAATCTAATCTAAACTGTTTTTATCTCATATATAAATCTCATCTAAACTGTTTTTATCTCAACCTAATCTAACTGTTTCCTATTCACGTTTTTCTTCCTAAATCTCATATATATTATTTATTATATTGATTTATTTGAATACTAATACCGTCCTATACTGACATCGTCCCATACTGGCATCGTGCCATAGGCACGGGCACAGAATCTAGTTTATATATATATACTAAATCTTTATGTTTGTACTTATGACACGGTATCATTTTATCAATTAAAATGACAGTTCCTAAATAGAAGGTGTGATTTTAAAAAGTTTTACAGTTGAGGAGTATATTGCTTTAAGTAATAGTTGATGGATTGATGTTTTATATAAGGTGACTGTTCAGATTATTAATTACAAGACGTGACTTTGTAATATGAAGATAAAATATAAAAATAAGAAAAATTGGTGACTACTCATAATATTAATTGTAGGAGGTAACTTGTAATAAAGAAATAAAAAATAAGAAATCACCACTAGAAAAACGCCAATTACTGACGAAAATTTCCGTCAGTAAATTAGCATTTCCGCTCGTGCACTGCTTTCCCAACGGAACCGTCAAGATATTCGTCGGTAAATTTGGTCGGTGATCACAAACGGAACTCATTCCGTCAGTAATCACTGACGAAATTTCGTTTCCGTTAGTAATTACTAACGGAATGAGTTTCCGTCGGTATTTGCTAACATAAATTTCCGTTAGAGATTTCCGTCAGTAAATGTTAGTTCCGTCAGTAATATCGACGAACGTTTCCGTTAGCAATTTTCATCTCCGTTAGTGATTTCTGACGGATTACTCCGTCAGTAATTTATATTTCCGTTAGCAATACCAACGAATATTTCCGTTAGCAATTTTCATATCCGTTAGTGATTCCCAATAGCTTGCTCCGTCGGTAATATATTTTTCCGTCAGTAATACTGACGAACGTATCCGTTAGCAATTTCCATTTCCGTTAGCAATTCCTGACGGATTACTCCGTTGGTAATATATATTTCCATCAGTAATACCGACGAACATATCCGTTAGCATTTTTCATTTCCGTCAGTAATTTCCGACTGAATATACCGTCAGTAACATATATTTCCGTCAGTAGTCCTAACGGAATGTCCGTTAGTAATGCTAAAAACGTGCTTAAAATTTTAGCTTTACGAACATAATTTCCGTCAGTGAAATTAAAAAGAAAAATAATAATTTTTATATAAATTAATTTTTTTAGGTGCCTGATTTATCATAAATATATATAATAGGCTTATGACAAAAACTAATTGCACTACAAAACTAAAACATTAAATAGAACAAAATGTTATTACATCAAATTGCTTCCCAAATCTATTGTTAATTACGATTGTATTGAATATTCGACACGTAGAAATTATGTAAAGGAATTAGGGGACTGGGTACGAGGAGTGGGACGAAGATCCATGCATAAAAGCGGCCATATGGGCGCCATCTCGCTATTTCCGTGCTCCGCCACCATTTGTTCATCTCGTCGAGCCATAGCTTCATCTGCTGCGCCACCCTAGCTTCCAATGCATCCATCTTGGCTTGCGAAGCTTCGTCCAACTGAGCATTTGATCCTCCCGTTGAGGACAAACTCGGAGAAAGAGGCGTGGATGAAAGCAGTGGCACCATAGTCCCCCAATCCGTAAAGTCTATTCCCCCTTTTTTTCGTTCTTGTGACGCAACTCTCTGCCATAATTCTATTTTCGACAAAGCGGGAACGGGAGTTCCCTCTGAACTCTCCGTGCGGCCTTGGGTGGCCTCTTCATTTTCAATCATCTTAAAGACATTCTGTCATTTAAAAAAATACAATAATTAATAAAACATCAAACATAATAGATATATGATCCAATTTGATATACATTAAGAATTTTGATACTTACATATGTAGACTCGGCAGTTTGATCAACCCACTGACGAGGTTGACCAGGAGCACCCTGAGTGATGTGCGTGCTAACAAATACGTCAAGAAAATCAACGTCGGGACCGAATTTCTTTACCTACAAGCATGATGGTTAGATTTTTTTGTTTATTCTATGAACATAGGGTTGTTTAGTCAAAACTTTAAGTTTCCTGGAAATTTCAAACCATTGCAAACTGATTTTAAAAAGAGAGACGAAGCAGTAACAATAAGAACAAACTCTAGTAGAATGCAATTGATAAGGCAGCAAAAAAGTGAATAGGATTGTAACTAACAAAATTCAAGTGTAACCATGGAAAAGGGAATGACAAATATATTTTAATCATATAATAAGAGAAAATCTTCTTGGAACATCAGTGAGATATTGATCCCCATCCTTGGGCAGGAACAATACACTTCCTACTTTGCAAAGTTTGTTGTTCTTGGGTGGGACAACTTCACAGAACCTACCCCTTGGGTATAAAATTCTCAATATAAATCACCACTATTAAATAAGCCAAAATGTCCTGCATTTTCACTAAGTATTTCGATATATTTAAACTTGGTCCATTGAGAAAATGATGTTTTTGAAAGTCAGTATATAATATCCTAAGGCCTCCCCACCAATATGGTTTGGATGCCCCAACTAGCACAATAACCCAACAAGAATCGGGAATGTAGAAAACAGTAGAGAATTCTCCGCTAGGTAAAAAGCGTCGTCAATCTAAGCACAAAGTAACAACTGAAGTTACAATTCGGTGAGATTGTCAAACGTAAAAAGGCAACACAGTTTGATTCCATATATGCTCCCTTTATTTTGCTGGCACAAAAGCGCCCATTTTCTAGTGCAAGAATATATTGTTGGCATATATTTTTGATGCAGGGGATGGAACGTATCTAAAGCAAAAGTACTCTCTTACCAAGGGGGCCATTAGGAACAACAAAAAAAAGAATCCATATTCTAATGATTAAAGAGTTATAGAATACTAACAAAAGTATTTATAGGATCGTTGTAAATTAACATTGCATTGAAAAACGGAGAGTGACGTAACTTGGGACTGATCCAATTTTAACAAAAATAAACTCTTGAATATTACTATTTCCACATGATTATATCAAGAATAATTTTCATCAATTTGGAATCATAATCCTTGTCGGCACACATAGTAGCAACCATTACACCGATTAATGCTCAAACATTTAAACAAGAGAATTTCCAGTCAACATAAATCACAATTCAGTAGAGAAAGGTCTCACAATTGCATACTACTCAACAGCCTCCTGGAAAACATATTTTCCAAAACAATTTCATAACTTGCAGCAATTATATCTGTAAAGATTAGAAAGATCTTACTTGAATTGTTGATATGGGGATTTCAATTTCAATCCCAAGCTTTGGATTTGCAGAGGGATGCGTCTTTGGGCGGTGTTAGAGATGGCGAGGCGAAATCGAGCGAGAGGCCGTAGGATTTGAAGGGGAGCGAACTTCGGGGCTGAGCGTTGGGAGATGGAGAAACGTGGTTGGCTTCTATGGCTGAGACGGAGCTTTGTTGACGATGGTGCAGGAACGACAGAGATGGCGGTGAGATGGCTTGCTGGCACAGATCTAGGGAACCATGATTGGAGGAGAGGCAGGAACCGCGTCTGGGCTGCGCTGAAGATCGATGGCGAAGGCCGGCGATTGAGAAAGAAGGACAAAGATTCGTTGGAGAAGATCTGGCGTCTGGCATCAGTGATTATGATGGGGGACGAACGGGGTTGCTGTGCAACTTGGAGACGGACATGAAAAGGAGACCTCCCGGCCGTCTTGTTGTCGTGTGCGAACCAGAGAGACGAAATCACCTTTTGGAGAGAGAGAGCGCCGTTTACAGAGGGAGGGAGTGTTTGAGATTAGAGGGATGAAGTGTTTGAGATTAGGGTAAGTTATATTTATACTTAGGTTTTTTTGGTTTTTTTAGTCATGAGTACATAAATACAACATAATTTAAATTGTTTTTGTGTATCTTGAATTTAATTTATTAAATAGATAAAACAGGTTATTTTATTTTTGTCTTAGTATATAGTTTTTATCTTTAATTTAATTTAAAAAATTATAAGTGTGTGTGCATAATGCATAATATAATATTATTAAAGTGTGTGTGCATGATGCATAATTAAAAAAACAGTTTTATTTGATTTTTTTTTCTTAATTTATACTTTCAATTTATAGTTTTTATCTTTAATTTAATTTAATAAATTTATAGTTTTTATTTTTCTTTAATTTAATTTAATAAAAAAAGTGTGAGCGCGTTCTACGCATGGGTGAGAGATTGAATCAACATGCATCGCTGCCGTCACTGACTCATTGGACTGGAGAAACTGAGGAAGCCGAAAGATATTGATCAACAAGTGGTTACGTTACGTTACGTAATTAAATTGATATTTGCATTCCTTTTAAATGGTTGTATCCTTTGGATTTCCAACAGTCACCAAAATGACTGCTAATGAAAATTGTCACAGCCGAATTTTAAATATCAAAACAGGTCACACCTTAAAGCGTTGTTACTTCGCCTCGACCGGTCGGCGAGACCCCGCCAGGTTATCTTGAAAACAATAAGTCGAAAGGAAACAGAACACTTGATTATTAACACCCGTAAGTCCGTAAAACTTATGTGAATGTGCACTCCGCACCCCCAGATTCACAATGTAGTACTTCTTGGGGGAAGAAAGTTGTTAATGATAGCCAACCTTTGGTGGACCGAAGTGAAGCACTTGGTTGGACTGCAGCCAAATCTAAGAAAAATCCGGACCAGCCAGCATCAGTAAAACCCGGAGGCCTGAGGTTGAGACAAGTGGTTACGTTATAGATGTTACGTTACGTTACGTTACGTTACGTTAAGTCACGTTAATTACGTTACATTAAGTTACGTTACGTTAAGTTAAGTTAACTTACGTTACGTTAAGTTATGTTACGTTACATTACGTTAAGTTACGTTACTTTACGTTAAATAATATTACATTACGTTACGTTAAGTTATAACATTTCGCCAATAGGCGTAGCGTGTTTTTATGTTATAATGGTCCATCGTATTCCAATATAACATTTCGTCAATAGGTGTAGCGTGTTTTCATGTTATAATGGTCCATCGTAGTCCATTATAACATTTCGCCAATAGGCGTAGCATGTTTTCATATTATAATGGTCTATCGTAGTCCATTATAACATTTCGCCAATAGGCATAGCGTGTTTTCATGTTATAATGGTTCATCGTAGTCCATTATACCATTTCGCCAATAGGCGTAGCGTGTTTTCATCTTATAATGGTCCATCGTAGTCCATTATAACATTTCGCTAATAGGCGTAGCGTGTTTTCATGTTATAATAGTTCATCGTACTTCATTATACCATTTCGCCAATAGGCGTAGCGTGTTTTCATGTTATAATGGTCCATCGTAGTCCATTATAACATTTCGCCAATAGGCGTAGCGTGTTTTCATGTTATAATGGTCCATCGTACTCCATTATACCATTTCGCCAATAGGCGTAGCGTGTTTTCATCTTATAATGGTCCATCGTAGTCCATTATAACATTTCACCAATAGGCGTAGCGTGTTAAGTTAAGTTACATTACGTTATGTTAAGTTACATTACGTTAAGTTAAGACAAGTGGTTACGTTACGTTAAGTTACGTTACACGTTACGTTAAGTTACGTTACGTTACGTCGCGTTACATTAAGTTACGTTACGCGTTACGTTAAGTTAAGTGCGTTAACTTACGTTACGTTAAGTTACGTAAGTTAATAAATATAACGTTACGTGTTTTCATGTTATAATGGTCCATCGTATTCCAATATAACATTTCGCCAATAGGCGTAGCGTGTTTTCATGTTATAATGGTCCATTGTAGTCCATTATACTATTTCGCCAATAGGCGTAGCATGTTTTCATGTTAAGTTACGTTAAGTTAAGTTAAGTTAAGTTAAGTTAAGTTACGTTACGTTACGTTAAATTAAGTTAAGTTACGTTACATTACGATAAGTTAAGTTAAATTACGTTACGTTACGTTACGTTAAGTTAAGTTAAGTTAAGTTAAGTTAATATAAGTTAAGTTAAGACAAAAAACAAAATGTCGGGGCTAGTACAGCACGGCCAAAATCTAGTGTTTGGGGACAAGAAGTTTCAAGATCTTCGGATTGGGGTGCTATAGCTTCTAAGAAAGATAGTGATCAGCCGATTTCATTGCCTTCTCGGGGTAGGAAGGATGAAAAGGCTGATGCTCCTATGTGGAAATAAACTGATCAGCCGATTTCATTGCCTTCTTGGTTCGTTGGATCTGAGTGAAGACGGAGTAGAATTCAAAACTTATTCAAAAGGAGGCTAGGGCTACGATTCTGCAAGAGAAGAAAGCTATGGCTGAATGGGATTGAGAATCACAGTAGTGGATACGGTGGAGCTCGATTGGGTGAATGTCGAACTAGGGCAAGGGCTGCTCTGGAATTGGGTTGTCGCCGGCTTGGATGGTGGCGGACTAGGAAGTCGAAGAAAGAAAGGTGCACCGCGGTGGCGCTAGTTAATGATGGAGCTCGGCTATGAAACCGAACTGGGGTGGAGAAGCCACAGTGAGTGGCTCGCGAAGGAGGCGGATTGGATGGATAGAGTTGAAGGGGAACATATGAGGTGAATTGGACATATGGAATACAATTATTTTTAAAAAATAATTTTAATTATTTTAAAAAATTATAATTAAAAATTATTTTAAAAATCAAAAGATTAACTAAATGTATACCCATCCCATATATGCAAGTTCAATTAATGATAAAAATTAATTATTAACCAAATCTCACTATTATATTGTTTTTAATTTTTTAAATAATATAATTTTTCAAAAAAAATTATTTTGATTGTTATAAAACAATTTTTCACTTAAAATATCCAAAATATCAACTAAATGATGAACTATAAATTGATAAAATATCATTCATTAAAATGATTATAATATTTTTCTACTAAGAAACAATTATAATTTATTTACCAAAAAAATCATTAATTTTGTATAATAGTGACGGAGAAAACCGCCACCGATCGATGACGGATCGGGCGTATTACCGATGACGGAATAAATCAATTAGTAGCGGAATCTCCGTCACTAAATCGAATGAAACAATTATAATTTATTCAACAAAAATCATTAATTTTTTATAATAGCGACGGAGAAAACCGTCACCGATCGATGGATCGGCGTATTCCGCCACCGATGAAATAAATCAATTAGTGACGGAATCTCCGTCACTAAATCTGGAATGAAACAATTATAATTTATTCAACAAAAAATCATTAATTTTTTATAATAGTGACGGAGAAAACCGTCACTGATCAGTGACGAAATAAATCAATTAGTGACGGAATCTCCGTCACTAAATCTGGCATGAAACAATTGTAATTTATTTAACAAAAAAATCATTAATTTTTCATAATAGTGACGGAGAAAACCGTCACTAATCGAATCGGACGGATCGTATTCACCGATCGATGTAGAATAAATCAATTAGTGACGGAAACAAACAATTACCAACGGAAACTCCGTCATTAAATATGGCGCTATTTCAAAGTGATTTTGCTGACGAACTTCCGTTAGTAATTTTAAAATTTTAGAATTGCCGCCGAAAAATTTCATATTCCGTCACTAATTAATGACTCACGGATCTCCGTTAGTACTTTTCAAATTCCGTCAGTAATTGCTGACGGGAAAATTCCGTCAGTAATATTCCGTTAGTAAATGTCATGTTTCTAGTAGTGTCACCGTTAAAGTACACCAGTTTTTAAAACAACCAGACAAAGTCACTTTTGATTGCGAAAAGACTGCAATACCCTTAATGGGCAAGAGGCGCGCTACGTCAAGTTTATCTATCGCAATGCAAAAATAGTTCCTTCATCAATTAAGCCCAGATAATTTTGCGCCGCGATTCTCTTTTTTGTATATATCACGATGCAAAAAAAGTTCATTCATCAATTAAACCTACATAATTTTGCATCGCGATTCCTTGTTTGATAAATCACACCGAACATATTTCTATACTATATTGCATATGGTTTTTAAAAAAATTAGAATATCAAGAGCCATCATTTATACTATTGAACCGCGTTGCAAAAATTAATGCACTAAAATTGATGAATCACGACTCAAAGATAGACTAGTAATTATACTATTGAACCATGATGCAAAAATTAATGCATTAAAATTTATGAATCGCAGTACAAAAATAGACTAGCAGTTACACTATTGAACCGCGATGCAAAATTAATTCAATAAAAATTGATGAATCACAGTTCAAAAATAGGCTAGTAGTTACACTATTGAACCGTGGTATAAAAAATAATGCGATAAAATTAATGAATCGCGATGCAAAAATAATTACCTTCGTAGCACGCCTAAGGTTCATTAAGAATATCGTAGTCATTTTATCACAAAAAGTGACTTTTTAGGTTGAAAATAAAACAAAAGTGTATTTTAATAATTAAAAGTTTCAAAAAGTAGACCGACCTGCAATTTTTTTTTAAATATTTACTAGTTATTTGAAGTTTGGGAACCGGCAAACTAGCTCCAACCTAGCCCAAAGAAATTATTCCTATAATCTTTTTGTTGTTTACTTGATTATTTAACAAACTATCTATTACTCCTTCCGTTTTTCATAATATTGTCTACTTTAACTCGGTATATCGTTTAAGAAAAAAAAAATTGACTGTGTCTGTATTATAAATATTGGTGAAATGTGTGGTTTACTTTAACGTCCTTGAGTATGTAGTTATAATTAAAATATGTAGAAAAAGTAAGAGTAAAATGATAAAAGAGTTTTTTTCTTAAAAAATAAAGTTTTGAAAGAAGATAATTATTTAAGAACGGACGAAAAATGAAAAGTGGACGATAATTTGAAAACGGAGGGAGTACTAATTACTAGAAGGGAGAAATCAGAAAATTAAAGAAATGTAATTAAACCCTTTGTGATTTGATTATGGAGCAAGTTGAAGGAAGGCTTTCTACAGTTACTTTCATTGATTTGAAGTTACTTTCATTAATTTCTACAGTTACTTTCATTGCTTGTAGGGCTACACCAAAACATGCACCCTATATAGATTTGGAGGGAAAGCTTTCATAAGGCTCACGCCATTGCTACTACTATGCCAAAACTGAAGCACCTTGAGATGCCTTACCTTTGTATAGACTCGACAACGTCAGCAAGTATACTCGAGATCATAACTGGCTGCGAAGAGCTCGAGTCTTTGGATGTAAGAGGGTGTTGGAAGTGAGGCTTGGCGAGATCAAGGACAAGGCACCACAGGTGCAAATATTAGGGCCATACGTGGTGGACCATTTTAGTCTGAAGGCCCGAGTTTGATATGGGATGAGCTTGATATTGATGAGATCTGATGCATTCTAGGCCCGACCCATTGCTATGACTGGGACCGATGGGCTTGTTGGGCCGGCCCAGTTTGTTTGACAACTCTACTAATTACTAATTACTAAAACAACAACTATTGGTGTCACGTGACAGTTTTTTGTAAAATGACTGACTCTTGTTAATTTTCTGTAAAATGAGATTTTTTTTTGTCAAAAAATTGCTTAATTTAAAACTATATTTTATTCTATTTCATTTATACAAGTTTTACTTGACTGAAACTCTTTAATTCTCATCCTTTTTCATTTCTCTACTATTTGATTTATACAAGATTCACGGGACAATTTTATATTCATTTTTTCTTCTATTGATCTATTAATATATTAATCTATATCTATTAATTATTAATTACTACTAACAAAAGACTTTTCAAAGAGAATCTTCTTCCGAGAGGAGATATTCTTATTAATTATTACTAACAAAAGTTTTGCTGCCACATTGCATTTCAGTATAAATGATCAATTTCTATTACCCATTCATACGATCAAGTTCAATATTTACCTTATTTTTGTTTTGTTGAAAGTATTATAAATAAAAAGTTTTATTACTTATAATAAGTTTAGAAAATCATCTTATTATATATAACTTTTGCAATTTTTTTATTAAAAACGTGCATCACACGGGTACTAACTAATTTGCTCAATATGTCTACTAGAAAGAAATCAATAAAAAAAAATCAGTGTGTGACTAACATATGCAAACTTAATGTAATCTAAGAGATAATAAAATGGATGACAAGATAAAATTTAATTAAAATTTTGGTCAAAATATAAACTCCTTTCAGTTCAAGGGACTAAAACTCAAAATGGGACAAATGCAAGGACTGCTTTTATGGAGTTTGCCCTTTTCATGTCTTTTCTTTCTCAAAGCGCTCTGTTCCAGTTGAACGGTGTGACCTAGTTTAGTTCTTCAGTCTGATTCATCTTCATAACCGAACCTTGTTGAATCAATTATGCAGCAGGTGAATCTCCTTGCCCTCTTCTCATTTTTTGTCTATTCATCATAGAACCCTGATTTTTTCTATCGGTTCAATTATTACGTTATGGAATCTGCGAATTTCTCCAAATATTTCTGTCAATTGATCATAGAACCCCCTAACATTTTCTTTCATTTCAATTCTTACGATGTATAATCTGCGAAAATGTCCAATTTTTCTGTTGGAGTTCTGACAAATTGCAGTAATATAATGTAGGCGGGAGGTTCTTCTGATACAGAAGTGACTTGGGAGGATCAGCAGAACATTAACAAATTTGGTAGATTAAATAACCGCCTTCACGATCTCGAAGATGAGATTAAGATTGCTAAGGTGCCATTTTACTACCTAGTAGATGGATTATTGTATTAGAAATTGAAATCCTCCTTTTGTGTGTGCTTCTTTGCTGCTAAGTACTTGTTTGGAGCTTACATTTCTAAGATATGTGGCTAGCTAATTATTCTGGGTGCACTATTCACTTCGGTGGACAGTTAGATTGATAACCATTGATATTAATGTCTTTAGCAATGTTTTCCAAACTCTCGAGACTTTTAGAGGGTGCAAATAAATTGCAATCAAGCCATTAGTAAAAATTTGGTGGAATGGGTTGAGAACAAACCCACTATATATATCTGAGTATCTTCAAGCCATTAGTAAAAATTTGTGGAATGGGTTGAGAACAAACTCACTCTAGGTGTATCCGAGTATCTTTTTCTTCATTGTCCAGAGGTTTGAGGTTTTGGTGTATTCTGTTTGAAACTATGGGTGAATGCTGAGGCTTCCCTCTATTGATTGAAGCTTTAGTCCTTATAGATTTCACGGGTTTCTGGGTAGGAAAGGACATGGTTTGTCTATGGAACTGCACTATACTTTCTTGGGGCATATGGTTGCAGATCGGATGCTTGCGTTTTAGGGACATGATTAATTTTTTTTTCCTTTGTTTAAGGAGAAAATCGAGGAAACTTCTTGTGATTTGTTCACAATGAAAGTCTTGTTCCTCACTTTGTTAGGGAAATCAACAATGAGAGCTTTCTAGGTTTTCTGATCTTGGTGCTTTCTAGAGATTTTATAGGAGATTGAAGGGCGGTTCACCATTAGTTTTTTCTTCCTTTCTTCCTTATTTTTTGCCAATTTTGGCCTCACCTTATTTTTTTTTTTTTGATAAGTAAGCATTAAAAAAAAAAAGGGTTAATATTACTATTGATACCTTCACTTTAATTGTTTTTTACTTTTGGTACCCTTTGTACTAAATTCATCAAATTTCATCATAAAACGTTTTCAAATGTCATCAGATTACATACCTTCCGTCAAAAGCCACGTTTTCAATTGTCATAAAATTACATACCTTTTTAATAGAATTTTAACGAAAGGTATGTAATCGGATACAATTGCAAAACGTCAAGAATGAAATTTGATGAAGTCCGTACAAAGGGTACCAAATGCAAAAACCAAGTAAAGTTAGGGTACCAAAAGTGATATCAAACCAAAATATAACGTCAAATTAGGTAACGCGTCCTTTGTACATTAGAAATATACAAACTATCTCAATTAGCTAACAGATAAACTATCCAAAGACTCTACAAAAGAAACATCTAAACGAGATGTCAACCCTGAACACCAAAAAAATAGGGTTTGGGTCACACTTTCCTTCAATTTGTCCACGCTGATCTCAATGCTCTCAAAAGCCCTTACTAAAGAAAAAATGCTCTCAAAAGCCCTGTTTTCCTCTCTAGCTACACCACCCAGCTTACAGTCAAAGGAAGGAACTATATCCCAACAAATGCTTCGCCTTTTCCTTTTGTAAAAGGTCCAGCTAATTAGGAGCTCCTTAATACTTCTAGGCATTAGCCACGAGATACCAAACAGATTTAGCACATAATTCCAAACTTCTGGACAATGCATTAACAAATTCTCCATTGCATTTACACATATAGCACCAATTCACATACATCCTATTCCGGGCCTCTAAATTATCCCCTGTGAGTATCCTTTCCTTAACGGCTTCCCACATAAAAAAAGCCACTTTAGAAAGTGCCTTCGATTTCCACACCATTTTCCAAGGAAATACTTCATTTCTTCCCGAGACTGCTCATACAAGGGCTTTATTGTGAACACTCCATTCTTAAGCCCTGCCCACCGAGCTTTGTCTTCGCTATTGCTGGATCCTTTTTGATCATATAAGAAATTCATAAACTGCCCCAACTCAGTCAATTCCCAATGTCACCACATCATTTGTACTACAGCGAACCGAGCTAACATATTCATCTTTATTCACTACTATGTTGAAAAGTGAGGGGGGAAGTCTCTCGATAATTCCCTATCACCACACCACCAATTCCTCCAAAATTTAATAGACTCTCCATTACATATTTCGAATTGAATGAACCTCTGAAATATCTCCCACCTCTTTTTGATACCTTTCCATACTCCGGCTCCATAGGTCAACCGGACCTCCCTAGGAAACCACACATGCTCTTTTTCCCCATATTTCCTTACCATAACTCTTCTCCACAAAGCCTCCTCCCCCAAAAACCTTCAAAGCCATTTACACAGTAGAGTTGAATTGAAAACTTTCAACTTTTTAATACCTAGCCCTCCTCCTTTCAAATTGGAGCACACTGAACTCCATTTAACCAAATGATATTTTCGATCATCCGCTGACCCATCCCACAAAAAGTCCCTTTCTAATTTTTCCAATCTCTTCGCCACAGCGACGGGAAGGCTAAACATTGACGTGTAATAAGTAGGTAGGTTTGCCAAAGTATTCTTAATCAGAATTAGTCTGCCCCCTTTAGATAAAAGTTGTCTCTTCCACCCTGATAGCCGCCACTCAAATTTTTCAATGACTGGATTCCATGGTCTTGCTATTATAGGAGGCACCGAGTCCGAGAGGAAGACCTAGGTACAGAGTGGGAAGAGAGGCCTGCTTACATCCAAATAAATTAGCCAGAGACTCCAAATTCTCCACTTCCCCCACCGAAAAAATCTTGCTCTTTGCGATATCAATACGTAACCCAGAAGAGGCTTGAAAGAAAGATAACACCAGTTGCAGTCGGAGGAAACCTAATTGAGCAGCGTCCGCCACACAGAAAACCAACGTATCATCAGAAAACAAAAGATGGGATACTACCACCTCTGAATCACCAGCTCTCCCCACATTAAACCCTTTTATAAACCCACCTGATTCAGAAACCATCAACAACCTGCTCAAGACCTCCATAACCAAAATAAAAAGAAATGGCGATAATGGATCTCCTTGACGAAGCCCTCTCGTGCTAGAGAAAAAACCAAGCAGGTTCCTCTTTCACTAACACTGACTCTTAGCTAGCAAGCTCTTTAGTAAACTGCTCTTCAAATCCGTCATTTTTGGTACAGCCTCTTAAGCATTTTCTTTCAGAGGAGAAGTTCCCTCTGGGCTACTCACTCTCTTTTTCTGAGGCCCATAAAGTTTCACCGTAGAAATACAAAAGAAAATCCAGTCCCTCCATTTGCCTCCAAAACCCATTCTAGACATCAAATAACCCAAAAACTCCCAATTGACGTTTTCATATACTTTTTCAATGTCGAGCTTACAAATCAGCCCTGTATCTCCACTTTTTATTTTTCTTTCTCTTTCGGTGTTAGACCCTTATCACCACATTTATGCGTTCTTTTTTCTGATGTTATGGACAATGTTTGGCGCTAAGAAAGAACATTCTAACAAGATGAGTGTCACTAAAATGTGAATGTTAAGATGGACATGTGGTAAAACTAGGAAAGATAAAATTTGTAATGAACAAATTCACGAGAGTAAGAGTCGCCTCAATAATAGATAAAATGAGATAAACTGCCCAACATGGTTTGGACTCAGACAGCGTAGACCGATTAGTGTGCCTGTCAGGAAGTACGAGTGTATCAATATCAACCAGATTAGAAAAAGGGGAAGGGGTTGACCAAAATTAACATGAACATCCGTAATAAAGAAAGATATGAATGAATATGGCTTGTGTGATGATGTTGCTTTTGACTGGATTCATGTACCTGACCCCAAGTGATTGAGAAAAAGTATGAGTTGAGTTGTATATGTATGTATATTGCTGGCACAAAACCCTGGGGAAGATTACACGCTGTCAACAAGAAACACAGTGATAAAGTAAGAGTCGATCCTACGAGAAATGGCTTTTTGCTTTTGCAAGTAGCGAAATTAGGTTAACTAATTATATTTGAGTTAACAAAAATGGTATGCAACATAGTTGTCAAAATGGGAATATCGTGTATCAAAATTCTATCCCTATAATACATATCGGGATATTCATTGTGTATCGTAATATAAGCTAATGTATATATATATATATATATATATAACTGACATATCTTTTTCATCCCGACCAGGTTCAAAGACAAGTTCACGATGATTCCAAGTTGGTCAAGATTCTTTTTAATTTTTGGAGCCATGACCTAATTTTAAGGACCACAGTCACATAAGTAAATAGATGTGAATTGAAATAGGATTTATACGAATTTTGGAATTTTTTTTGAGCAAAATCAACTTGGAAAAGAATATGAGTAGGAGAAAAATAATGATACTTGAAATAAAAAAATGTAAAAAATAAATATTGTCAAAAGACAGAAAATAAACAGAGACATAATTACCAAGGAAAACAGAGTACTCAAAATAGGAACTTTAAACTTTAAAGTTTAGAGTGGGGCTATAAACACCCCAATATATACTCTATACACCTCATTTTCTTCACAAAGGTCGTTCCTCGTGTATGTAGAAATGTGGTGTATGGAGTATATATTGGGGTGTTAATAGCCCCGCAATAAAGTTTAAAGCATAAACAAGTAATAAACAACCATTAATCTATAAGTCTTAGTGTCATACGTTTTGCAAAGAGAAAATCCAAAAATCTAAAAATTTGATACAGTAATGTTAGTATATTGTATAGTGATACTCCTTCAATTTTGGCTTCACACCACAGGTGACTCCATTAGCAACAAAGGTTTTTTATTTCAAGTTTTCATTATTTTTTTCTTCTATTCTTTTTCCAGGTGAATTTTGATAAAAAAATTCCTAAGTTCGTATAAATCCTATTACAATTTACAATTCAATTCACATCTTTCTACTTATTTATTTATTTTTTGGTCTAGAGATGTCCCTAGTGCCTAAAAGCCAAGACTAATCCCCCGAACCGGGTAGGACTACTAAGCGACGGTACTCGGTAGAAGCTCTCCCAACAAGTATTTAAATTTTAAACACAACTGCCATAGGTCTCGAACCCGACACCTTGGTTAAGCTAGAATAACAACCATACAAGTTAATGTACATGCTTGTTGGTACATCTTTTTACTTATGCGACTCTGTGTGGTTCTGAAAATTAGGGCATGGCTCCAAAAACAAAAAGAACCTTGGCCAGCTTGGAAGCACTATAAACATACCTTACTATACACAACGCGTATCCCAATATGTATTGCAGAGATAGAATTTCGTTACACAATACGTATCCCGTTTTCATAACTATGGTTATAATAGCTATGGGCATTTGCTACGTATATCCTAGGACAAGTGATCACTTTAATGAAGAAATTCCCATATATCTGTGGATACTCAATCTCCTTTCGGTCTCTTGAAGCGTAAACAATTGCCATATATTTGGGAACTAATAGGAAGGGCTTTCGCTCATAGTTGTCAAAGGCGCTCGCGTTTGGTGCTTGAGGTGAGAGGCGAGGCGATGTGAGGGTTTGTTGCCTGAAGAGAGTTGGGCGAGGCGGGCGATAACTTTCGGCGTAGATCCGAAAATTTCCATTCCAGATCTAGCCTTCAATCTTAAATGTTAATGAAATCTAAGAGCACACATGGCTTCATCTCTACCTGGCGAACTCATCTGGGCTTTCGCCGTTGCCAAAGGACGCCGGATTCAGCCTCACGCGCCGGCAGCGGCGCCGGAATTTTCTTGCCGGAGTGTCACAGACATGATCGCCGGCTCCCTGCGAACTTCTTCCCATGGTTGGTTTGTTGGTTGGGGGAGATTAAGCCTGATTTTGTAATTTCCTTTGTTTATTTTATATTTTTCCCCTACTTAGATTTTTTTTCTTTCTAATGTGGTGTGCTGCATCTTATATCACTACTTAGGGTTTATTTTCCTTTCATTTTTATGCCTTTTATTTATTATTTATTATATTTTTAATTTGGGATTTGGGAGTTTTTTTTCATTTTGTTTTTGGATTTTACTTTTACTTTTTAAAAAACCTTATTTTCTTTGGTTGCTTAACTATTTATTATATTACTTGGAATTTAAACTAGCTCAGAATTTCATCATTTATACTATGGTAGAGCTTAGTTTCATGTATTATGCTCACTTATAACATGTTTTATTGATATTTGTTAGTTATATGTATTTTATGTATTTTTCTCTTATTAGTATTTTTTCCGTGAGCACCTTTTTGGCGCCTTTTTAGCGTCTCTCCTCTCGCCTCAAATTTGGACCTATCACTTTTTTGGCGCCTCTCGACTTTGTCAACTATGCTTTCGCTACGTTTTACATAATTCCAGAGATCATATAATGATACATGACTTAATTAAAAAAACGTTATTGACACATGACACCAAACACTTGGATAATACTTTTTAGAGAAAAACTAAATCAATACAGGCTAGATAATTATCACAATCTCATAAATAAATTTAACTAGTGGTCATGGAAGCAAAATACATAACAATCTCCCAAGAAATTACATCAAGAATCATAGAAATAAAAATGGAGAGAATGAATTGATTAAAGACAATTTCCTTGGTTGATTGAGCATGATGATTTCCTTGACCCTTGAATCATCCTTTGTGAGATCCAATTTGAAGAACTAATGGTTGGGGTTGAAGGGTCTTCTTCATATCGGAGAGAGAAGTGAAGTGGGTGAGAGAGATCCCCAAATTGGTAATTAGTGATATTGGGGGAGGTAGATGGTTTGTTTGGGAGTATTTAGGGGCATGAGGGTCTGCTGGAGGAATCCTGGTTATGTGGGATAGGAGAATATTTACGAAGTTGGGGTTGGAGATAAGATCGTTCTTAGTCTCGTGCCTATTGAGGATTCAGGAAAATGATAAGGTTTGGCTCTTCTCAGGGTATATGGCCCATGTGCAGATGTTGCTCGGACATAGTTATGGGAGGAGCTGAAGGAGGTTATTAGTAAGTGGAAGTTCCCGTGGTGTAAAGGGGGAGACTTCAATGTTATTGGATTTCCGACGGAATGCTCAGGGTCTAAAGCCTTCTCTCGTGCTATGGTGGAATTTAATGACTTCATTAATGATGTGGAATTGGTGGATCTGCAGCTAACAGTAGGTGAGTTTACTTGGTTCAGAAAGGGCGATTGGAGACAATTTTCCAGAATTGACAGATTTCTTGTATCATCGGATTGGGAAGATAGTTTCTGCGGATCGCTACAGTGTTGTCTTCCTAGAGTGGTGTCAGATCATGTCCCGCTTCTACTTGAGTGTGGAGGCTTGAGGAGAGGGAAATCCCCTTTCAGATTTGAAAATATGCGGCTCAAGGAGAATGGGTTCGTGGAGTGGGTCGGTTCAAAGTGGCGTTCTTATGTGATGGTTGGCAACCCTGGTTTCTCTTTGGCTCAGAAATTGAAACTCTTGAAGGCGGATCTCAAGGTATGGAACAGGGAGGTTTTTGGGAAGATTGAAGTCCGGATCTAAAAGGCTATGGAGGAGGTGAAATGGTTGGATGGTAAGGCACGAGTAGACGGTCTTTCCGAAATTATAATATTTTGTTTGGTAGTATAAATCAACATATTCCCGCTGTTCCGATACAAGAGTCGAACTCTATTTTGCAATGTTCCACTTAAATGTCCAACCATCCCCATATTCTTGCAACTTTACCCTCCACATGTAATATTACCATCTTAGGTATGCTCATGCTTTTTTGTAAGTATCACCAACTCTAAGGATACTCATAGATCCCCCTTAATTACTGGACTTTTCTTTTTTTGATAAGTTAAAAGTATTACTAGACTTTTCAACGTGGACTCCCTTAATTACCATTGTGTGTGTTAATTTTTACTTATTTGTAGTTTGTTTGAGATTGATACTATAAGGGTATTTTTGAATTTTTTTCTTGAATGATTATATATTTTGCTCCCCCAACTTTATCAAAAATATTCGTTTGGTCCTACTATTTTATTTTTTATTCGTATGGTCCTTTGTGCAGTTTTTTTTGGGTCAAATTCTCCCCTCCCGACGCTACCGTTAATTTACCATCAAAAGTTTTATGAAATTGCAAAAGTACCCTTACTATTAACCTCATGCACAACACGTGACCTGTGCTTTTGCCTTCCGCCATCACCCACCTTCCTAATCGAAAATCACCACCATCACCTCCTTTGCTAGTTCTCAAGTCGCTGGAAATCCCACCTGCCACCAACGAGCAAACGACACCATAGAACCCCAACTCAACCCCCACCAAAATCCATTCAAAAATCAAAATTGAACAAGAAAATCATTAATTTTCATTGTGATATGCCCACCAAATTAACCCCCACAATAAACAACTTCAAATCAACATCCAAATCTAAGCATTTTTTGGCTACAAGAGCAAGATCTAGAGACTGGGTAAGCGGAGTAGATGAATTTAAAAAAAATACATGAGATGTATCAAGAAATGAAAACCCAAATCAAGAACCTTTACCAATTCAAAAATTAGGTCATTTTCAACCTTTAGAAACCCAAACCTAGGTATATATATATATATATATATATCTCTACCTAGGTATATCTCTCTCCCTACTCCCCACCAACTCCGTCCAATTATCCACCAAGCTTTCTCGCAACCTCCACTTATTTTGCTGCAGCATCTCTCTTGAGATGTTCAAAGAAAGATGGTCAGATCGTAAAACCCTAATTTCTGGGCATTAATAGGAAGAACCCAGAAGAGAAGAGAGAGAGAGCGATTTGGGGACGGATGGATCAGATGACGATGCCGGCACAGAGGACGAGATCTTGTGTGAGCTCGGTGAGATTGGATAAGGATGGGTAGGGGAGCTGGCAAGGCCCGGGGAGTTGAGAAGCCGGTGCCGAGGTGAGGGAGGTAGATGAGAGATTTGCAGATCCATTGTTACGAAGGGGAGAGAGAGAGCTGTTATGGCTTATAGTTTCTTTTGTTGAAGGGGTTTTAATTATTTTGTTTCTATTTCTGTGATTTTAGGGAATAATAAGATAATAATTAGGGGTTTTAAGAAGGAAGAAGGGGGGTCCATGGGTTCGTTGTCTTCTACTGGTTATGATGATTAGAGCTTTGTGGGGATTTTGTACTTATCAAAAAAAAAAAAAGATTTTGAAATACTTGATCATAATAATAATAATTGAGGGATGGTGTCATGTGCTGGGGATGTGGTTAATGGTAAGTAGGGGTGGCAATTGGGTGTTAATGGATAGGTTTGGGTTAGGCCATTATCCATTGGTTAATGGTAAGTAGGGGTGGCAATTGGGTGTTAATGGATAGCTTTGGGTTAGGCCATTATCCATTGGCCTAATGGATAATGGCCTAACCCAAAGCTATCCGTTAACACCCAATTGCCACCTCTAATGGTAAGGGTACTTTCACCATTGCATAGAAATTTAGACAGTAAATGTAACAGTAACATCAAGAGGGGGAATCTGTCCCCCCCCAAAAAAAAACATGACCTAAAGGACCAAACATATATTTTAGAAAAAGTTGAGGGACCAAATTATATAATCATCCTTTTTATTTCATAATCAGTTTTGAGCCTAACATAGCCAAATCCAAATATATCTTAAATCACAAAAACTATTTTAGAAGAATCACTTTCGTTGGACTCGATTCTTGAGAATCGCTTTTGCAGAATCAGAGGCAATGCCAAAAGTAGCCCTAAATACAATATATACTACTTTGAGTTAACCTTCACCTTGGTTGTTTTCTTGGGAATTGGAGGCCCGTTGCTCTGGGTACCTTGTTACCCCGTCCTGGTGTATGCCAGCTTAGGCTTCTTACTCTTTCAGACCTAATCAGTGTTGATACCTTAGCTTCAGGGTGAAACTTTTAGTGCTTCTGAGGAGCTTCTATAGTTGATATCTTATTATAAGAGAGGTTCATTCATTCCGGAAATGAACCTAGCAATCCTACTATTACTCAAAAACATTAACAAAACGAAGAGAATAATTAGGGGACTTCTTCTAAAATACCGTGTTATCAAATGTAAAATTACTGTGTTGTTCGCACTCTGTTTGTTGGATTCAGATGAAAGACACCCTTCTTCGCACTCTGTTGTTTTGGTGTTCAGAGTTGGCCGAGATTCTCTCTCGTTTTTCTTTTGTAGAATTTGTCAATAGTCTTTCTTTCGACTAGCTTATTATATTTTGAAGTATACCTCTAGTGTACAAAGGACGCGCGAACTGTTTTGACACCTTTGGTATATAATACTTATCAGAAAAGAGAGAGAGAGAGAGTGAGAGTGTGTGTGTTATTACCTGTTTTATTTGGCCACAGCACAGATATTCATGTACAAGATCAGCTTCTCCATGTTATTACATTGGATATCCTGTTGATTTGTCCCATTCTGATTTGGTGATTATCCCAAAATCAGTGGAAAGCATGGTGGCTATTGTGGTTGTATCAGAGTTGGGTAGAAGGCTAGTAGGGCAGTCTCTCGTGTTTTATAGGAGTGAGTTGTATCATAGAGAAATGAATAGAAGTTATTTGAGGGCTGGTGAAAACTTGCATTAACTTCAGTTTTTGTTTTCGAGCCTTTTCCGTCTGATGGGTTAAGGAGGTTTACCTATAGGTTAAACATATTTATTTGCCAGATGGTTTTGCAAGGGACCTTGATCCCTTAAAGAGCTCTGTAAGTGCTGGTTCTCCAGACTTTTGTAGGGATTTTGGGTGCATACTACTCCCCCCATCCTAATTGAAGAGCAATACTCACTCCTTATGTTCCCAATCACTTCCAACTTGCTGAGTTCCAATCCAATTTGTGCTCCGACATTTTAGGATTGTCACCACACCATACAGAGATTCAATATATTCTCATGTTTGATGAACTTTAAGATTGGACTACAATTCAATATCACCAACATGATTACTTTCTGAGTGTTGGAAACATTTGATCCATGGCAATTGTAGACAGTGTTGACCCCTCAGAAGGGAGCAGTGCAGTTTTTGCTGCCGTCTTGATGGTCTGGTTAGTGAAAGAATTGAATGATTACCTCATTACTTCCGAATTCCGTTTCTATCCTCCGAAGTTGTAAGGGGCATTTTTGGCGTGTCAACATAGATGTGGTATCTTTCGACGTATAACTATGTCTATGCTCATGAATAACATCTCCTCCTCCTAACATCATGCATAAGTGAGCAAAGTATCTTTATTACTTTACTAGATGTGGTATCTTTCGACGTATGCTAGCTATGTTGCACGGACACATCACCCAGCAGGTAGGGGTGAGCTTGGTTCGGTTCGGTCTAGTTTTTTGGAAAAAAAGAGAAACCAGAACCAGACGAGTAGTCTGGTTCTCAAAAAATTTAGAACCGGAACCAACCCAATATGTATGAGAACCAATCAAAGATGTATGATAACCAGGACCGGACCAATACTATGATTTTTTACTTTTTCACTGTTTAATACAAATACATAATAAAAATTTTAAGATTGAAACTTCATAAAAAAAATTAAAAAACCTTCGATAAAAGTACATTCAACAATTAAAAATGTCGAACTCATAAACTCATAGCATAACAAACCGGTGGAAACAAAATAATAAAAGAGTACCAATTAAAAAGTAGAACAAAGAAAGTATTGGGAATTAATATATATATATATATATATATATATATATATATATATAATAATAATTATATATATATATATAATAAAATAAATAAATAAACAACATATTGAGTCGGTTTGGTCCGGTTCCGTGTTTTTTTAGTTCGAGAACCGGGACCAACCCAATGTCCAATTTTATAAAAATTTAGATCCAGGACCAAACCAAAGTATTAGTCCAGTTCAGTTTTGATTGGTTCGGTTCGGTCCGGTTATGAAAAAATCCTGCACACCCCTACCAACAGGCGTTTTTCGTATCCGACACTTCTCGGATATGGATTCGGGTAGGACACACATGATATGACTCAAAATACATTTTGGGCCCGATTTGAATTTTCCAAAAATTTTGACTCGATTTTTTCAAGTTTTCTTTTCTTAGGTTCTTCCTTATTCCATTTCCTTCTTCTGGTTGCCGATTTTGTAAAGGAAGAGTTTCTTCCTTCTACTCTGAGACGTAATTTCTCTGATTTCTCTCTTCAATCTTCATATATTGTGAATGTCCGAGTCTGAGTGTAATACTGTAAACAACTGTTTTTTAATTTTTTGCTTATAGTTTTTAATATTTATAATTTGGTCCTTATATTTTGAACATTTACATTTTGGTCCTTCTATTTTGAATATTTACACATTACCCCCTGTACCCATATCGTATATTTTCAAAAATAGTGTACGCCCGTATCCCGTGTCCCCGTATATGTGTCCGCGCATTCGTATCCGTGCAACATAGCTGGCTAGTAACCAAAGTTTTAATTGAGCTATTTTTTGTCTTCACTTTATTTCTATAATATCTTCACTTGCGCCATATCTGAATAGTTGTCTTAATTGTACATTGAATGAATCAGTTTTTTGATGGGGAAGATCGGAACTTGTACTGCCTTTCTATTCAAGTATTCTTTCAGTTCCAAGCATGGCCCAAAAATGGCTATGCTATGCTACTTCTGGTATTGAAAGAAGTTCTAATTATTTCACAGCAGATTCCATCCCACTTGTTCAAATAACCTTATTCATTCTAGCTATATCAATTTTGTCGGTTAAGTGATTTTTAATTTTGTTTATTTATTTTATTTTTAAAATTTTATGTTCGGGTGTGCAGGAAACGATTGAAAACCTTGAGGATGCAGGCAATGAATTAATTCTCACTGATGAGGAGGTGGTAAGATTCCAGATAGGCGAGGTTTTTGCTCATGTACCCAAGGATGAAGTTGAGAGCAGGATAGATCAAATGAAGGAGATGACGAGCAAAACCTTGGAGAAACTGGATGAAGAAAAGGAATCCATACTTGCGCAGATGGCAGAGTTGAAAAAGATTTTGTATGGAAAGTTCAAAGACTCCATAAATCTCGAGGAGGATTAGTACTAAAAAGGAAACTGTAGCTTTAGTTCGTGCTATGCTGACGCTCATGGACGGACCAGGCTGTTGTACATGTCAAGGAGCAGCAGCCAGTTTTTCAAATTCCTTCATTTGTATACTGAGAATAGATTCGGATTTTCTACCTTGTTGAACATTTCGCCCGAAAATGTGACGTCAATAGCTCGTGTGGCTCGTGTTGTTTGCCGATTGAAATGGTTATCTATGAATCGTTACACTGAGCAATGTTAATGTTTATGTAGCAAATTTAGATACTCAAAACTGGTTAGTACTTGACATGAATGAAATGCAAAGGGTTTGCTCATTTACTCTATAATTTGTATTTTTGCCTTGATAGAACTATGTCACCATTAGAAGGAAATTAAAGATTTGAAAACTTTTTTATTTTCTTTTTGCAAAAATCTTACATAGGAGTTGAAGTTTCAAATCTTAATGGAATTTTGTTGGTGGTTTTGTTTTGTCTTGTTTTTTTTTTTTTTTTAATTTTTTGCTGGTGCTTGGTGGTATCAATTGGTTGATTATTGCCAAATATTCAAGTGGGGTTTTGCTATAGATAAAAAGTAGGCTTGAAGTCATTTTCAACCCTTGTATTTACGTTCGGATACGACTTTAACCATCTTTCTTAACTTTTTAACTTTTGTGACTCTACTCAAATTTATCTTTCTATTTTGGCCATGAAAGTTAACTCTATCCAATTTTGTTAAGTAGAATGTATTAACCCAAAGGGTGGGGCTATACACACCCCACTTTCTACTCTTCACGCCCCATTTCCTACATTGAGGTGTTATACCTTATGCTATCATTATAGGAAATGGGGTGTGAAGAGTAGAAAGTGGGGTGTGTATAGCATCAACCTAACCCAAAACTAAAACTTATACATGTAAAAAGGAATCTTGTTACTTTTGTACATAAATTTTTAAAAGCTGGCTAACAAGGTTACCAGACCAATACATTCTTTGATATTTCCATGGCTTCAGTAGCCTATAATGCCACCATTGCAGAGATAACAATGTCTTCACAACTACTGCTCAATGTAGCCATGTCCTAATCCTGCTGTGCACACTAGGAGTATAAACAACCTAGCCAACAACAAAACTATCCACAAACTCTACAAAAGAATTATCTAAAGACGGCACCGACTCTGTACACCTAAAAAGTAAAAACACAACGTATGAAGCAAGGACACCTTCCGTCTAGGGATAGACATCTCATCCTTTCCTTCCATATAGTCCAATGGTCATCCAGAGATCAAAATTATCATAAGACAACACATGGATTAAAACCACAAAACAACTAAAAAGATGGGAAAAACAAGACTGTTGGGCATTGAGAGAGAGAGAGAGTACAACAGCCTGTACACTGAGTATACTCAATCAAGAGAACCTAGCCAACATCAAAACTAACCAAAAACTCAAAAAAAAAAAAAATTTTTTTACCTGAAGACGGCACCGACTTTGTTCACCAAAAAGACAACATATGATGCAGGATGCCTTCAGTCAGGAATACCTTTGGTCTAGGGATAGACATCTCATCCTTTCCCGTCGATATTATCCAACAAACTTCCAGAGATCAGAAATTATCATAACATCATCATAACAAACTCCCAGCGATCAGGACAAAATGACCATTCGAAGAAAAGTTTTTGGTTCAAAATTTTAAGATCTGGTTTGAATCTATCCTGAGCTAAATGCCAAATTTCATTACATGGATCTTCACCTTAACTCGGAACAACTGCCACCTACAAATTTTGTTTAATTCTTTGATGAATGTGCTGGAGCAATAACTATAACCCTTCAAACAGGAATTAATCAATGGTCAATCATGCAACTAAAAATCACCAATTAAAGATTTAGTTATGAAGTCAGAACTTCTGTGTTCTTCAAATCCATTTCACTACAACTGATTCCAGAAAGCATTAATAGGCAAATTGGAAAAAATAAACTAAAGCCATAGTTGGAAGGAAGGTCGTTAGGCCTCTGATTGTTGTTTCTTACTGTTGGTGTAAGTTTCATACAAATCAGGTACCTGATCCTTGTAAGGCAGCCCAAATTTCTCTACAAACTTCACCTCCGTAAGATTTATAGCTCTAAAGAGAGTAAGGTTACTCTTCATGAGCTTACGCCCCTCCAAGATTTTCAAAACTTCGTGCCGCGGCTTTACCCTTTTGTCAAAACTATAACCGAAATGCGCGGAGTGAGAGGCCAAATAAGCAGATGTACATCCAAGTTCCTTCATAAAAAAGTGCAATTTAAGTCAAAGTGAAGATTCTGAAAGTCGCAAGATGATAGGCCTAGTCCTAGCCAATAAGAATAAGTTGGAATCTGTCCAACCAAAGCTCCTAAAGACACCAAATTTGTTTTCCAATGTTGAACTACTAAGCATACTAAGTGTATAAATAGCTTGGACAAACGTAAAAGAACCATGGGGAATCCCCCATTCAACTTCAATTCTATGCAATAAATATCGAAGCTGCTCAGTCTTATACATCAATATTTTCTTGTGAGACACCATGCTTTCAATATTTTCTTGACATATTTGGGTGAAATACTTCGAAGGGTTTTGAAGAAATTATGTGCTGGGATCTGCACAGAGCTTTAACAACCTTATCATCACAGCCGCCCAATACATTTCTCAAATAACTGATAGTTGGTATGATGCTGGTATCTAACCTTCGCCTGAGAACGCCACTACAACTCTTGATGAGCTTGACTAGATGGGACCCGGTAAGACCGAGTTCATGAAAAACCCTAATTTTGGATTCTAGGGTTTCATCTGGTATATGTTGTAGGACTGTGGGTACGGAAAAGACGACGTCTTTGAGCTGGGTTTGGTCTAAACCACCGACATGTTTGAGGATATTGATGACTAAATTAATCAGGATTTTTGGTGGATTTCAAGTGACTTACCTTTGATGATGCTAAGATGGCTTCATCTCTGGACAACCCAATAGAGTTGATAAGGTAATCCACCAAGAATTCACGAGGCTTGTTCTTGGTATCATCATCTGCAGCATTGCTAGTAGTAGATGAAGTTGAGTAAAGAAAACGAAACGGAAACGGAAAGGGAATACCACCTTTTTGACCACCGTACAAATTAGGGAAATCCAATTTGACCAACCACATTTCATAACGACCAAATTAACTAACCAACTTTTAATTTGGTTGTAATGTAGTCCTCACCGTTAGCCCTCCCTTCAATTTGATAATTTACGTTAATGATCACGCTACATGGCATCTGTGGTGTCTACGTGGAATTGTCCAACCATATATTTTTTTTAAGTATGCATATGTATGCTTACGTAAGCTTGGGTGGGAATAACTTATATGTGAATTGGTGAGAAAATCAGGCCAAGTAATTGGTGGGAAAAACAGAGAGCTAGGGTTCCTTTACAATTCGAAGCAAGTCAAGCAACCATCGTCAAATCTCCCACAGTACGTTGCATAGCTTGGATTCGTTTGCTTGAAGAACAAGTATGTAAACTAATTTTGCTCTTTTTGCAATCAATATCTTCCTTATAGCAATTTCTTCCTTCTATGGCAATTTCTTGGCCCATTTTGAAATTAGGGCATTTCCAATGTGCTAGGGCTTAAAAAGGGCTTCAAAATTTTATAATGTAACCCTCACCTCCATTGTTTATTGTATGCAGCAGTACTGTCTTGGTAACCCCCCCCCCCACCTAAATTATTTATTGTTAGCAGTGCTGTCTTGGTGATCCCCCATCCCCAATTGTGGTCATGTATTAGTGTTCTTGGTCCCCGACCACTTTAACTTTCTGTAAGGCTTTGTCTCCCACTGTAATCAATAGTATTTTTTTCGTTTGTTTTTCTTCCATGCAAAATGGGTGAAAATGTGGCATTGTGTATTCGTTATGATGGGATAATTAGGATTATTCCACATAGACATTATGATATGAGTAAAGAGATAAGGTATAGGGATATATTGTGTGAGACTTTGACACTTTCTGTATTGAAAGGACTGATTATGAAACATTGCAAAAAACCAATTGAAAAAAATACACTACCAAGTGCCAGGTTATAACATGGATGATGGGCTTAGGTTAGTGTGGTGTGATGAACAAATTAAGGATTTACTAGATGCTGGTAGAGGTACCCATAAATATGTTTACATATATGTTGAGCATGACAATGAAAATATTGAGAATCTTAATAATGATGATGATGATGATAGTTAAGATCCTGATTATGATGGTGATTCTGAAGATGATGTGGCTAGCTTGGATCATATAAGTGAAGATGAGGATGAGGTGGTTTATTTTAGGGAGAAATTAATTGAATGTAAGAGGAAAAAGATAGCTACTGAAAATGTGAGTGAAAATGTTGCTGAAATGTGAGTGAGCCCCCTTCTGATGATATACCACCACATGTTGAAACTTATGGTTCAAATACAAATAGTCAGCCTATGCCAACAGCCCCAAATGATGATTACATGGAGGCGGATTAAGAATTATGGTGGTGATATGGATCATAGTGGGTACCATGGTGAATATTTGGAGTCTAGTGACTATGATTCCCCCCACTTTGATAGTGATAATGAAAAGGACAATGAGTTAGATGTTTTGACTCATTACCCTGTCTTTAACCCTAAAACCAAATGGGACCACATGTACCCAATTCTTGGAATGAAGTTTGCCAACACTGTCCAACTGAAACATTGTTTAACCTGTTATGCAGTATTTAATGGGTATGATTTAAAGTGGGTCAAAAATGAAAGGATCAGATTATTAGTTGTGTGTAGGCAACCTCAGTGTAATTGGAGGCTATATGCCAACATGATGCAGAAAGAGAATTCAATTCAGATCAAGTCTTTGAGAGATACACATAAGTTTGTGAAGAGGTTCAAGCTGAAAACTGCTGGTTCAGCTTGGATAGCTAAGATGTGTTCAGCTGAGATTAGAAATTCTCCAAGGTGGAAGTCCAAAGATATGAGAGCTTATATTTTGAAGGAGTACAAGGTGGATCTGACTATCAAACAATGTTTAAGGGCTAGAAAAATAGCATTGGATGAGGTTGAAGCAGCTTTGAAGGAACATTATAGCAAGTTATATGATTATCAATATGAGTTGATGAGAAGTAACCCTGGAAGCATAATAGTTTTTGAAACTAAAAGGGAAGAATCAACAGGGGATGGACTGTAGATATTTGATAGGTTTTATGTGTATTTTGCTTCACTGAGAATGGGATGGACTGCAGGTTGTAGGCCTGTCATTGGCCTTGATGGATGTTTCTTGAAGGGTTTTTGCAAAGGGAAATTACTTTGTGCTGTGGGTAGGGATGGGAACAATAATTTTTTCCCTATAGCTTGGGCTATTGTAAACACAAAGAGCATCAGTACATGGACTTGGTTTCTTCAATTACTGAGCAATGACATAAGATCCAACAGAGGTAATGGACTAACTTTAATCACAGATCAACAAAAGGTATGACATTATTTTATTTATTTGAACTTCTTACATTAATGATTATTGTAATTATATGAACTTCAGCTACTGAGCAACTATATCTTTGTTGAATCAGGGGCTTTTAAATGCCATGGAGATTGTATTTCCTGAAGTAGAGCTTAGAAACTGTGCTAGGCATGTGTATGCCAACTTCAGAAAGTATTACACTGGAGTGCAGCTCAGGAACTTGTTTTGGAGAGCAGCAAAGGTTGGCACATTAGAGGAGCTTCATTTCATTATGGCTGAGATGAAAGAAATCAGTGAAGCAGCCTATCAACACTTGCTTACAAAGGATCCTAGTAACTGGTGTAGGGCTTATTTCAGTTCTCATAGTAATTGTGATAGTGTAGAGAACAACATGGCAGAGTCATTGAATGCTTACATTTTATAAGCTAGGAATAAACCAATAATCAGTATGTTGGAAGACATTAGGGTGGCTGTGATGTGTAGGTTAGCTGAGAAACAACAAATGTTTATGAAGCTAGAAGACAAGATTTGTCCTAGAATAAGAAAGAAACTGGAGATTCTGAAAGATAAACATAGGGAATGGAGCACTGAGCATAATGGTCACAATAAATTTAAGGTTAAAAAGGGAGGAGATGGGTACTCTGTTGATTTGAATAAGAGGGTATGCAATTGTAGGGTATGACAGTTATCAGGCATACCTTGCAGTCATGCAATATGTGCAATTTACTACATTGGGGATGACCTTGATAATTATATAAGTCATTGGTTTCTTAGAGACCAACAATTTAAGGCTTATCAATACCCCATGGAACCTGTCAATGGAGTCAATCAATGGAAGAAATTGGCAAATGAGAAAGTGTTACCTCCCATTACCAAAAGATTTCCTAGGAGGCCAAAGTACAATAGAAGAGGTAAACAATGGGAAAAACCTCCACGTAGAAATCCCAATACACTTTCAAAGAAGGGAATGAAGATGAGATGTACTAATTACAATGGAGATGATCACAATGCAAGAACTTGCAAGAATCCTTGAGTGGAAGATGACCATGCACTTCAATTGAGGAGGAAAAAACAACGCAAGAGAAAGTAAAGGGAACATGTTACAAATGTTGAGACAAGGAAAGCAATATGCAAACTACTTTTTCATAATTTGTTTTTATAAGCTTCTGTTTAATTACAACAGGTTGTTTACATTTTTATTGTTTTTGAAGCTTGAACAATGAAGTGACAGATCAACCACCAACTGAGAATTTGGGTGAGGAAGTGCAGCAACCAACAACTGACATTGTGGGTGAGGTTCAAGACCAAGCAATTGATGTTGGAAGGACAGAGAAAAGAAGGCGTGGGCAGCCTACCAAACTTATGCCTAGAAGGAATGTGCCTAAAGGGTTTGTGGTAAGTCTTAGCATTAATTATGTCCATTACATTCTTAATGGTGTTATGTCTTAGAATTACCACTTACATTATAAATTGTGTTATGTCTTATAGCCCCCAAGACCAACAACTGTAGCCACAATAACATCACCAACTCCAAGGAAGTTGTATTGGCATGGTAGGCTACTGCAGACTATCAATGACTTGAGAAAAACCAATGAGGAGTATGAGTTGCTATTGACTGGTCCTTCTCAAGGTAGCCAACCACCAATGACCCTTCCACCAAATGCCACCCAATCATCAAGGCAGTCTCTAAGGCTTAAGAGGTTGAAGAAGAAATACGACTAACAATGTCTTTTGCTGATGATGTATCTATGTAGCTGAGAACAACAATACTGTCTCTACCTTGTCTTTTGTTTACTTTTGTTGATGATGATCAATGAATGATGACGTGAATCATGAAGTGAATGATGATGTGAATGATTCACAGAGTAATTACTTTTATCTATGTTGATGTCTTTTGAACAGAGTGAATCAGTGAATGGCAATGATTTTTATTTATGTTAATGTCTTTTGATGTTTATAATTGTGTTATGTCTAAATTTTTTGTTGTTGATGTTGGTGACATTTGCAACAAAACAGAGTCTGGCATTTGCAAGAAACAGACCATGACAAGGTAGTCACCAAAACAGAGTCTGATATTTCCAAGAAACATACCATGACATTTACAACAAGACATAGCCTATTCTGAACTGCTACATCCTTGCGCATCATTGTGTTTGAATCATTTTCTTTGAACTTATTCTGAACTGCTTTAGCTTATCTATCTAATTCCGCTTCCCTAACTCTCCGTAAGAGTTAGTTAATCTTCAAAAAAAGAAAACTCTTAGAAATAGATTTCAAAGCATTTTTAAAATAGTACTAGGCTATTCAACCCCCTCCCCTTCTAGCCTAGATTGAGCCTATTTGGGACCAACAATACGTATTTTTGAAAGTCAATTAGGACACCATAAATCATCCTAATATGTGAAGTGCAAATGCTTGTTAGGACGTGAAATTTCAAAAAATTGTAGGGGCATGGCTGTCCTATCAATCTACTATTGAGACACTCAATCGCCTCATATCAAATGATACTATTGGGATACCTAAACATGTCGTATCATGGTCTGGTAGTAGGACAACAAATTATGTCATATCAAGATGATATATTAGGACGAGAAATTTCATCCTATCAAAATGATTTATTAGAACAACAAATTTCATCCTATCAAGATGATATATTAGGACGCTTTTTCTCGTCTTATATATATTACAATAGAGCTCATTCTCACACATGTGCAATTGACTAAAGCTATTTAGAGGTTGAGATTTAATTATTTTAAAAAATTTAATGGTTGGGATTCACTCTCACATTCACATGTGTGAGAGTAGTTATCCACTTTTAACTTTTTATTTTCTCTCACCATGTTACAAAGTCACCCCCTACAATTAATATTATGAGCAGTCACACCCTGAAATTAATCTTCTAAACCATTACCCCTTACAAAATATCAATCTTACATTAATATAATCTCATAATAAAGCTCAATTGATTGATTGAGACTATCTGACCATTGGGGGTTGATTCCGCCACAAAATCAAACGTTCATAGGTCTGTTACATATAACTTCTTATAAATAACCCCCCCTCAACTATGGGTAGAGTTCAAATAACGCCCCTTAACTGTAACATTTTTTAAAATCGCATCTTTTATTTAAACGTTGGCGTTTCAATTAACGAAATTAGATATACTAGCATTGTGTCATAGGCACGGGCACGAAGATCTAGTTACACTACTTTAAAGAAATATTAGGTCGTTCTTTATAGGACGAATAAAAACGTCCTAACACGTATACTTTATTAAGTCGCCCCTAAAAGTCCTATTAACCTTTTGCTACCCCTTTAGATAGAAGGCCCAAGTTTGCGTCCTATAAAGGTATATATAAGGACGCAATCGGACGTCCTAAAAGACACCTTTTGTTGTAGTGCTTGAAATCGATTCGTCTAGATAATATGAATTGTGAGTCTTCGTTACTTGATTTAAAGTCCCTGTGAGAAAGACATCCTAGATACTATATGATAGGCCGTGTTCTTGCGACAGGATTTAGTGATTAATTTGAAAATCACACACCAGCTTTCAAGACCAATATATGGAATGGAGTCACTCAATACATTTTATCAAGCATATTGGAGCGCAAAGGCATGGCACAACAACCAATTACTTGAAACAAATCAATATGGCAGAAGCTCATTCAAAAAAAAAAAAAAAAAGAAAACAAACAGTAGCCAGTTACTCGAAACAAATCAACATGGCAGCAGCTTATTCAAAAGAAAAAAAACAACCAATCGAAACAGAGCAACATAGTAACAGCTCATTCAAAAAAAAAAAAAAAAGTAGTCGATTACTCTAAAGCAACATGGCAACAACTCATTAAAAAAAGAGTAGGTCTCCTGTAAGACCGTCTTACGAATCTTAGTTCGTAAGACAGAGACCACTCTTGCATAATTCAAACCACCAACACACAGTGAGTCGGGTAAAGAAGATGAGTCTTACAAAAATGTCCATAAGACGGTCTTACACGAGTATTACCAAAAAAAAAAAGGCAGCACGCACTATTTGAGGTTTTTTTTTTCATAGGTAAGAGTGACCCCTTTTTGGTATAGAGATTCAAACCTAAGGACCTTGTTGGTCCCAAATAGGCTCAATCTAGGCTAAGGGGGGGGTTTGAATAGCCTAGTTGTATTTTTAAAAATACTTTAAAAACTTTTCAAGGTGTTCTCTCCTTTTGAAAATAATTAACTCTTAAGAAGAGTTAGAGCTGCGGAAATAGAGAAGATAAAACAGATGGAAGGCTTCTACTCTCAATAAGGCTCAGCAGCAGACTTAAACAATTAAGAACATTAGAAAATGTAATTAGTACAAGGTAAGAAGAGATAAATCAATCAAGATAGTACGCAAGGATGTAGAAGTGGTTCGTACTATGAATAGTACTACGTCCACTACCAAAGTGGTTAGCTTTGGATTTTAAAAGTGCACTTGTTTATCCACTAGGTGAGAAAGTTAGATCTCTAATGGATTGTGTACAACAATAGTTTTCAACAAAGTGTTTAAAGATGAGAGGAACAATCAATGAATAATTTTCTCTCTTAAGTGCTAAAGTAAAGAACTATTAATATCAAACTAGAAGAAGATGATAGCAAGTATTGACTGGCATATCTGCAGCTTCAGGAAGTTTGGTGAAGTGTTAGTTCTTGTCCTTTTTGATCTCTTGAATGCTTGAGTATTGAAGATGAAGTTTGAGTATTGAATGTGTAAGAGATGTATGTTTATCATATCTTCAAGACTTGAATATATACCAAGGGAGATCTTCAGGACCGTTGGATTGAAAGAGGAGAGGTTGAATCCAACGTTATAATGCATTGAATGTATTTCGACGCTTTGTAGAATGAGTGCAACAAGACAGACATCAGAGATGCAAGGGGCAAACATTCCAAATAGAGTAAAGTGGCAGCTTGCAAGCGTTACGGCTTGAAAGTCTTCTTAGTCAAAAGTGGTTACGTCTTTAGTCTTCATGATTCAGATGACAGACTGGACAGATGTCTGTGCAGTTTTCTGGAGTCAGATAATGACATGGTTGACTTCTTTGGAGAGAAATCTGGTGAAGATAATTTGAATATTATTTGACTAGATATTAAAAATATCTAGATCAAATAATATAAGACCTAAATCCACGTGTTTGACTGAGCTTTCTTTGTGGGATGAGCAGACTTCAAAGTCTGCTGGTGAGATGTGCTTTCAAGGCTACTGTTGAAGCCTCCTGGTCCGCACCTTGGAGAAACTAACACTAAACTATTCTATTACAACCTTGATTCTAAGACAGTTGCCACATTAACCAATATGCAAACCTTTTAGCCACTGTGCAATAGAATCAGAAGATGACTCAACCAAATCTAGAATCTGTGAGGATCAATAGACCTCAAGATCATTGCTTGAGTGCCCTTGCCAACTCTCCCGCTCCTTGGGGTCTGTGAGGAACTTTTGGTGTGTTGGGAGCAAGTACTTATGTTCTAGTATGACAAAATTTGATTTACATATCAAATAAAAAGGCAACGAGAATGCATAAATAACAAGCATATTATGATGGGAAGAATTCACTCATTCACGGCAGATAGAAAAGTGCACATGCTATGAAGAACTCAACAAAAAGGAAAGTAGGTAGAAAAAAATTGCATAGGGCTATAAAAAACTCAAGGGCTTGTTTGGTAATCGAGTATGTATAAGCATTGCATTATTAATCCCGACACTATTAGCGCCCTCACTATTAATCCTGATACAATATATTGGGGGTAGTTTTAAAATTAAAAATTTTAATCCCCCTTTTTTTAATGAGGGAGCTAATAATGCCACAATCTTTCTTGGTATAATTAGTAAGAGGATAAGATCATAAGAGTCTTATCTCGGATAACATGGATTATTAATCCAGACAACCTATTTGGTACCAAACACCCGTAAATTCAACTTATTAATCATATCCATCGTGAATCCTGGCTACCAAACGACTCCAAAGGAAATTGCTAAAAAATATCATATTATTGACCTTGAAAAGCTTGCATGGGGGAGATTGTTTAATAAAACACGCACGCACGCACACATACACACTACAAGAACACCTCAAAATCAAAATTAGGGATCTACAAATAAAGATCAAATCCACAAATTCTATTTAACTTGTTATACGCTACATTTATAAAAACACATACTTGAACGTGAAATTTTTGTACGTCGTAGATATAATTGGATGTAGTCCGTACCTGATGAGTTGATGAACTTAGGGTTTGAACGAAGTATAACGAGAGAGAGAGAGAGAGAGAGAGAGAGAGATGCTACAAAGCCTTGGATATGGCGGCTCACAGAAAGAAGCGATATGACGTTGGAAGGCTATTTGATGGCAATTTTGGTCTCAATCGACGTTTTTTTTACCTTTTGACTTAAAATTTTGGGCTTTTTTTAAGAGATACTAATTTATTAAGAGATGTAATATTTCATTATCAAACAATCTTATTTCTAAAATCTCTTAAATTTTCCTAATTCATTTAGAATTTTAGATAAATGGTTCGTTTTTGTTTTGTAATTTTTTTCTTAAATTTGTGATAATTAAATAAAAAATTCGGAGAGAGAAAAAAAAAGAAGGAAATCAATGGAGAACAGAAAATAAAAAGGCCAAATATAAATAACACACCAAAGTTTGCACTAAATCTCACAATGCACCACAACCTAATTTTTTTTCTCATAATGTCATATGATGTTACTGTTGTCCCACTTTACCCCCGGTCAGGACGAACATTACATTTTTCTCGTGCAGGATAAAACTATAATTTCCCTTATTAATCAGTTAATGATAAAATTAATTATTTTACTTTTAATTAATTACTACTACTCTTTAACTATGGGACCCACACTTGATTGGAGGGAATATAAAGTATTCACAATTATTCAAAAATTTTGAGGAAAATTGACATCTTAGTCATTTCAAATAAGACTAAAAGTGAAAAATCACAAAAAATTCAATATTAATAACAGTCAATAAATTTTTCATAATTTATTTGTCAAGTCATACATGACAATAATTAACGGAACAGGTGAGTAATTTTCAAATTGTGAAAATTGAGAGAGCCGAGTATTCTTAAGAGTTAGTCCCTCCATTCCACCCAAAGATCGGTCATAATAAAAAATCTAATTATTAAACGATCTATAACTAGTATTAGAGTTAGTTATAATTATAAAATTGTTCTAGCATAATTAATATGATAATATCAAAAGTATAGGGTAGACCTTACAATTACAACCCAAAACTCGTTAATCCATCAAACCCAACTTGAAAATTACCTGACCCGTTAATTTTTTGGATAGAAACGGGTTACATATTTTGACCCATACAAATTAAAGGGTCAGGTTGAAAAAGGGTCGGGCCCGTTGTCCATTTCGACCCGTTAATTTTTTTACTATATAAATGTATGTGGGTAAAACGGGTCGACCCGTGACCCATTTCAACTCATTTAATATTTGGATCATAATGGATCACAATTAGTTACCCGACTCAACTAGACTCAACTCATTCAATCGTCAACCCTAGTATAGGGTAAAGTTAAAATATTATGAATCGAGATGATAATTTTTTAATAGTGAACTTTTAAAATAAAATATTACAAAATGAAATAATTGGACGCTTTGTCGAGAACGGAGGGAGAGGGAGTATTTCATTAAGTCAAGGGCATGAAAGTCTTCCATCCCTTAAAATTTAAAACCCTTTATCATCTTCTAATAATCTACCAGTGGCCAGACTAGGATACATTAATTTCGTCATACCATTTGAACTTCCCTACTAAAAGTCTTCGACATAGCTGATGGAAACTCATCAACATCATAAACCGAATTCATCTTAGAATTCTCAAACCTCTCCCCATCATCCCACAACGTATAAGCCACTTCTCCATGTACAGCTTCATCACCAATTTCAAGTTCTTCGTCGCTCAACCGGAGCGGAACGATAAGCTTAATGAACAAACAAATCAAGGTGGTCGTAACGATGTTGAGACACACGATGAAAGTGATTCCGGTTAGTTGGACACCCATTTGTCGAAATCCAGCTGAGGTTCGGCCATTTTGTAGGGCGTAAGCTAGGCCAATATAGTGTTCCCATTCGGGTACCATGAAAAAAAGTCGACTGAGTTTTGGGACTGCGAAAAAGCCGGTTAGGATGCCTCCTAAGGCTCCGGCAATGGCGTGGGTGTGGAAGACGGCGAATGTGTCGTCTACGTGTCGTAATAGCTTGATCTTGTAGTGAAGCACCATCATTGTGTACCATGGAACACTTCCTGAGATTGCACCCATCAAAATAGCTGCCCAACATTGTACTACACCTGCATTACCAGTACATAGTTTAACATTAGTACATAGTTTGATAATGCACAGGATCCACGCACTGCCCACTAAGTATTTCGGTTAACCAAGCGTAACACAAGTTTCCTAAAAGCCCATGGAGTAGGTCTCCGGTAGTCTGGAGACGATGTTACCGATCTTAATTCGTAAGATAAAACTTACTATCTTAAAACTCAACTCATCAATCACAGTGGATCAGGTAAAGAAGATCTGTATTACATAAAATATCTGTAACATCGTGGGGTTGGAAATATTATTTATTTATATATATTTTTTATTAAAGAGGTTAGAGAAGACATATACGGTATTTCAACCCTTAATTTTTTTATTATTTTAATGTTTTGAAGGACTACAATTATATATATATATATATATATATATATATATATATATATATATATTATATATATATATATATGATGTCTTTGGTGTGGCTCGAACAAATGGTGTCTCTGGTAAGGTTTTGAACACCCGATTTCTCGGTTGAGAGTAGTGAAATACCAGAGTGCCTCTGGTAGGGCTTGAATAATCAACCTCTCTGTTAAAATAAGTGAATAGCTAAATGAGGCATTTGGATAAGGCTTAAACAACAACGGTGCCTCTGAAAAGGCTTGAATACCCGACATCTCTATTAAGAGTTGTAAAGTCCAATGTGTCTCTTGTAAACCTTGAGCACCCGACCTCTCCATTAAAAGAAATGAACAGTACCAATTGATTTAGAGCTCGTTGGGAAAGTATTACATTAGTACTATCCCAACTAAATATATCAACAATTTAAATGTACATTACGTACATATATAATTCTTTTTTGGATTCATTATTTTGTCTTTTGTGGTTTTTATATCTCTCGCGTTGATCCCATAATTTTTTCTCCATATTTCTCTCTCCTTTTTTTCTTTCTAATGATTTTACAACAATTATATTTGGAAAAACAGATGTTTTTTTATAGCAATTGGCAGTCTAAGCCTTTGGTTGTCGTGAAATTACACTTGAACCCATAAAACTTTTGAGAATACATAGTAGAATATATAAGTAAATTTTGGGTAGTTAATAATATTATAAATTTAAAAATGCTATGCTTGCAACTAATCCATTATATTGTCTAGGAAATTATAGTACTATTGATTTGAGTAAAGTAGACTCCAATAATTTAGGTAATGATGTTGTTGATTCAAGTACTAAAAAAATTATCTTGTTTGAGCCCGCAGATAGACTAAACAAAGATAATTAATACTCCCTTCGTCCCTAAATTATCGTCTCATTTTCCTTTTTCGTCCGTCCCAAAATAATTGTCCACTTTGAAACTTACCTTTTTAGAACATTACTTTTACCACTTTACCCTTACTTTTTTCACTCTACTTTAATTATGGGCCACATATACATGGACATTAATGGAAACTACACATTAAACCAATATAAATAAAAGATCAAACAGACAATTATTAGGGAGTAAGATAGTGTGTATTTCTCAACGATATACATGTGAGACTGAGGCTATCAATTAAAATAAAAAATAAATTCAATGGTAAAATAGTAAATATAACTTAAAAAATACTTCGAAAGTTCTCCCTTTGTCACATTTATAATCTTATTTGACTTTTTTGGTCAAACGTGGTGTTTTTCAAGGGTAAATTTCAGTGTTCTAAAACTTCCTGCCTAACTTCGCCTAGACTCCGCCCTAGGCGCTAGGCCCCTCTCTACTGCCGCGATTTTCTTAGTCGTCGCCTAATCGATCACTCGTCGACCTTAATTTATTTTTGTAGCTTTGATTTTATGGTATACGGTGACCGGAGTAGGAAGAGGGGGCGAACTGGAGAAGGAAGGGGAGTGGTAATGGTGAGGCAGAGAGAGAAGTATTGGAGGGCGAACTAGAGTAATATCTTTTTTGTTTTTAGTTATAAACTTGACTTGTTTATTGCTTTGGGGTTGTTGAGAATTGAGATTAATGGTAGGTTTGTATATTTTTGTTCATTTTACAAATATAGACAAGTGTTTGATAAAATGACAAATATAAAAAAAATTAAATTTGTATTCAATGTGTTTGATCTTTGATGTAAATTATCAAAAAAATGGTAATTATGCCTTAATTCTAGGCCCCGATTACACCCCGACTAGTCCCTAGGCGCTAGGCGCTAGTGTACCGCCTAACGGCCGCCTAACGATTTTTAGAACCTTGGTAAATTTGATGTATATTTTTTTTTCAAAATCATAAAATACGAAATTTGTTTTTCTTTAGAAATCCTGAAAATTGCGTGTTTTATGATTAAAAAAATTACTTTTAAATTCGCGTTTGAAAAATATTTTGTTTGACAAAAAAGGTCAAATAGAACAATAGTTTTGGGATGAAATAAGTGGGGTAATATTGTTTTCCTTTTAGAACGGCTTGAAAAAGGAAAGGAAGATTATTTTTCAGGAGAAGAGAGACTAGTCAGTTTGATTGGAGAATTATCTTGGGAAAAATACTGAAAAATCCTATTGAAAAACTCTCATGCACGAAAAGTCTCAAAAATAATCATTCTATTGAAAATGTCCCAAAATTAGACTTTTAATACAAAAGAGAATAAAATTTAACGCTTCTATTAACGTCCTTAGGATAAAGCTTTCATTTTGGATGAAATCTTATTTTCTTTTTAATGATTGTAATGGTGATAAGATTGTATTGTATATAATAATAATAGTAATGATAATAATAATATAATAATATAAAATAATAATAATTATTATTATTTTAAACTCCTTCCGTTCCTAAAATTATTGTTCTAGTTGGTTTGAGTCAAATTGGATATTTTAAATTGAAATCTTAACATTTTTTAAAAAATTTTATAAAACATGTAATTTGTAGGACAATACTTATTATTAAAAATTAAAAATAATACCAAAAGTCTCTATAAAAAACATGTTAAAAAATAGTTATTTTATTCATAAAATATACTTCTAATCTTTTCATTTTAAAAATTCAAAATATTGAACTCTTTTATACCTTTATGACATTGTTGTAGTAATAGTACTACTAATAATTGTAATAATAATGATAATAATATAATAATAAGAGTATTAAAAGTATTGACGTATTGCTATTATTGTTGTTGTTATTATTATTATTTGTATTATTATTATTATTATATACAATACAATTTTATCATCATTATTTTTTATTGAAAATAAATATAAGCTTCAAAACTTTTATCTTAACGACTTTCTTGGAAACTTTAATTTTTGGATATATTGTTTGACATTAAAAGTCCAATTTTGAAACTTTTTAAATAGAAGAGTTATTTTTGAAACTTTTTGGATAGGAGAATTATCTATTTTTCTTTTTGAATATAATATAAGTATTATAGTATTTAGAGTAGTATTATAGGGTAAATCGCACATTAAGTCCCTTGACTATGGACTTCTCCGCTATTAGTCTCTTTAACAATTTTTTAAACCATTTTTGTCCTTTGACCTTTAAATTGTCACACCTTCAATCATTTTGTTGGATATCATTAGTGAAACACTATTAAATTCCCCATGTGTCTGACACGTGCATTTGGTTAAGGTCTAAAATGATATTTCTCACAACTAAGCTACATCACAATTTGTAACCGGCCCCTAATTCAATTCCATCCCATAGCAATAAAACAAAACCCAAATCGAATAGCGAATTAAGAAGTGTCAAGTTCTTCAATTTTTCGAAACTCGCTAGGTGAATACGTTGACGGATAAGTCAAATAACATCAAACCTTCATAATCACACATAGATTATTCTAGTAGGTTTATTCCCGTCAGCTAATTGTATTGCAGGAACAAGATGTGCAACATTTTTAAATTACCTAAACTCGTCGGGATTTACTCGAAGAGATTATTGCCTCCGAGGTCCAGGTCGAGTAGTTTCAGAGACGAAATTGATCCCAACTGGGGAAGGCATCCCTCATTGATATGTACTAATTAAATTAGCCCAACCAGATCGAGTTCTTTGATCTTTGACAGTCGAGATAAACTTTCTGGAATTACACTGGATAGTATGTTGTCCTGTAAACCTAAGTTCTGCAAGCTTTGGAACTTTGAATACTCATCGGAGATTACATCAGTGAAGTAGTTAAGTCCAAGATAAAGCACTTCAAATACTCATCGTGAATTGAATATTGTGTAATTTCGACATCTCTAACGGAAGAAACCTAGTAAGATTATTTAAAACCAGAGTGAGATTGACGAGATTACTCAACAACCCAATTTCCGGTGGAACAGTGCCCAATAATGGTACAGAGGTGACATTCAACGCCACACGAGATATATCATCGTAGATGATTTTAGAGAAGGAGCAATGAGCCAAGGGAGATTGGTTGTTTATTCGGTTCTAAGAGGGGTTGTTGTTGGTGAACAGGGGTGGCAAAATGAGTGTTATGGATGAGTGAGAACCATGATAATAGTCTAACACTTATTTATCCATAACACCCATTTTGCCACCTAGTGAAGATATTGAGAAAAATAAGGCTTCAATTCGATCGTTGAAGGTGAAAAACTCGAGCATGCTTAAGAAGTTCAAGAACTGTTTGGGTTTTGTTTTATTTCAACGAGATGGAAAAGAATTTGGGAGAAGAAGGTCTTCCAAATTAAAAAATAGCATATACGTACCAGCAGCGGGAGTAATGCAAACTAAGCCGGTGATCATTCCCTGAATAGCGCCGATGACGGATGGTTTACGGAAGAAGGAGATGTCGAGAATGAGCCATGTGAGGAGGCTGGTGGCGGCGCAGACGTGGGTGTTTAGGATGGCTAAAGCCGAGTCGGTGCTAGCCACGTACGGTGCTCCGCCGTTGAATCCCGTCCATCCCATCCACAGCAGTCCTGCGCCGGCTAGCATTAACAGCACATTGTTTGGCGGGAATCTCTTCCTGTCTTTGTCAGCTCTGGGTCCCACCTATATAAATAGATATATAAATATTACCACAAATAATCCACCGCCATATATCAATTCTACTTGTTTTGGCATCCAAATACCAAGTCAATACATATTCACCACATTAGTTTTTCATATTAAATTATTATCAAGTTTTGACTTTTTATATCAACTAATATATTTTTAAAATGAAAATTTAATACTCTTTTAATTTTTAAAATATTATCTATTTTGACTCAACACACTGTTTAAAAAAAATAATTAACTGTATTATAAATATTGGTAAAATATATGGTTTCCTTTAATGCCCTTGAGTATGTGGTCATAATTAAAGTAGATAGAAAAAGTAAGGGTAAAATGATAAAAAATGTTTTGAAAGAGGAAAATTATTTAAGAAATGACGAAAAAAAAGGTTGACGATAATTTGAAATTGGAGGAAGTATATGTTTGGATTATTTTGTTAGTTTTTTCTTATTTTCATACAATTATATAGCATGCAATCCATAGACCGTAGTATAACGTACGTAATTTAAAATAGATAAATAAATATATGTCAAATTTTTTTTTTGAAAATACCTGGTCTCAAACAGTCAAAACAAAATAATTTAAAAACAAATGAAGTACTCTCTCCTCCGTTTTCAAATAATGATCTTTTTTTTCTTCCTTTTTTGTCCTTTTTCAAAGTAGAATAATTTGTTTTTTTAATAAAAAAATGACGTATATTTTTTAATTTTATTTCAAATCATAAAATTCCTAAAATATTCTCCCTCCATTCATAAATGATTGTACTGTTTTGATCTTTTAGAGTCAAATTAATTGTTTTCCAAATACAAAAAGGACCTAATCTGACCAGCTAAATTTTTAAAAATATAAAGATTAATGTATTGTACTTTATGGAGCTAGAGTTATGCCCTTATAATGAGTTTGTGCTTTTAGTTTAATTTTCGTCATCGTAATCCAGGTCGTTAAACGACTAAAACCCCAAAATTCCTAAAATCCATCTCATTCTCTGATCAAAAGAGACAAAACCCAATTGGAGAGAAAAACTTAGATTATATTTTTTCAACCCCTATTTTATTGGATAAAATTCTGATCGGTCCATTTTTTAAAGTTTCTAACCTCAAAAGTTCACTGTTTATTTTTTCAACAGCTCCAACAACACACTTTAGATTTGAAAATCACGATTGTGCGCAACAAAACAGGGATCGACCTGCCTGGTCAGATTGCGGGTGTCGAGGGGGCATCACTCTTTCGTGGGGGTTTGGGGGCAACGCCCCGAAAGGTAACCGAGTTTTTTGATTCATGAATTGAAATACGAAACTATAATAGATCTGTGCTGGGTTGAAGAATTTTTCAGTTGAGACGAAGGCGGAGAAGGATGAGAAATAAGAAAGCTTATAACAGATGAGATTGAAGAAGAAGGTGAATGACGTAAACTGGTTCTTTATGCTTTTGTACCGCGATTCATAAATTTCATTACATTATTTTTGCACCACTGTTCAAAAGTTTAATTTCCTAGTTTATTTTTGCACCACGATTCATAAATTTCATTGTATTAATTTTTACACCGCAGTTCAAAGTTTAATTTCATAATCTATTTTTTCACCGCGATTCATAAATTTCATTGCATTATTTTTGCACCGCGGTTCAAAGTTTAATTTCCTAATATATTTTTGCACCGCAATTCATAAATTTCATTGTATTAATTTTTGCTCCGTGGTTCAAAGTTTAATTTGCTAGTACTTTTTGTACCGTGATTCATAAATTTCATTGTATTAATTTTTGCACCGCGGTTCAAAGTTTAATTTGCTAATCACCTTTTGTACCGCCATTCATAAAGTTTTTAATTGTACCGCGATGCAAAAATAATGAACTCCGTAACGCGCATACAGTTCATTAAGGGTATCGTAGTAATTTTACCTTTTGTACCGCCATTCATAATCACCTTTTGTACTATAGTTATTAAATACTTTAAAAAATAAACCGGTCCATAAATTTTCCTATTTTCTATAAAGTGAAACCAGTTCAAGTAAGTTGGGCTAAGTAAGTTGGTTGTGAACAAAACTCACCCAGTATCAAAAATATTCACCGAATATCAAAAATGTTCTAACAGAAGAAGGCTTAAGGTGACTTTAAAAGCAAGTATTAGCTCATGCCTTGAAAAAAAATTATAAATGGTAACATCCTTACCCAGAAAGCTGCAGTAAATCCAGCAACACCAGCAGAAAGATGAATAACAAACCCACCCGCGAAATCGATTATGCCGAGCTTGGCCAACCATCCATCGGGACACCATATACTATACGCACCAATGGTATACGAAAAAGTTAGCCACAGCGGCACGAACAACATCCACGCGTAGAAATTCATTCGGCCCAAAACAGCTCCGCCTATCAATATCACGGTGATAGCGGCAAACACAAACTGAAATAACACCATCGTCGCGTTCGGGAAGTAGCCGATGAATGCTTGTTGTAGGAGGAAGTTTTGGTCCAATGCCACATTAGGGCTACCCCAAAAATCGACAAGCTTGTCGCCAAACGACATGCGAAAACCCCATCCTACCCAACATATGAGAACCGCTGCAAATGCGTATAGGGCCATGAACGCGGAGTTTATGGCCCATTTCTTCTTGACCATGCCCCCATAGAGGATTACAAGGCCCGGAACGCTTTGTAACCCCACGAGCGTGGCAGCCGTTAGTTGCCATGCATTGTCCCCTTTATTCATCCACTCGGGGCTCGCCTCGTCGACTCGTAGGTTAGGTAGGAGTTCCATTGCCTAAAGTACGTAATTACAAGATGATTACTTGTAATTGAGAAAATTAAGAGATTTTTAACTTGATTTTGGAGGTTTTTCTTGAGTTTGTTAACTTGCTAGATAGATTGGTATGTGCTCTATAGCGAACCAAATGGATTCAGCTCGTGGTGCTTTTAAAGTGCAGATATAATGCTTTCCACAGCCGGCTTTGTTAATTGATTAATGAATTTTATCACACACCTTTCGTTTCATATACGGAACAAGTATAATAAGCGGAAAAAAGCCTATAGGTCTAATTAGGGCTGACAATTTCAACCAAAAATCCGTTAATCCACCCAATTCGACTTAAAAAGTATCCGTCCCAACCCGATTTGAAAATGTGTATGGGACGAAACGGGGTGACCCATTACCCGTTTTGACCCGGTCCATTTCGACTCATTATCCATTTTGGCCCATAAATTTTTTGTTATATAAATATGTGTTTTGGCGAAAAATGTGGGGTAAAAATGGATGATCGACTCGACCCGTTACATATTTCGACTCGACACATACCCAATCCTACCCACCAAATCATCAGCCCTATGTTTAATACATAATTTTTTTCAAAGTTTGGGGTATTTGCGTAAATAGAAAAAATATTTCTATCTGTTTGTATAGATATAATATGAATATGATTGACCTATACGAGACAAATATAGGTCATATTCAACATAAATATCCTTATATTTTCTTCATCCGAAACTTCTATACACTCTTAAAAGCTATAATTTCTATATTATAAATGTCTATTTATCAAAAAAATTACTAGTGAATAGTTAAATAAATGAATAATTGAACATATCTACTGTCATACGTGTATTCAAAAAGTACGGGCACTAACAAATAATATTGTGTAGACCCCATAATTATAATTCTCATTTTAAATAATTAATTTACGAAAGATAAGTAACATAAATTAAATCATTGAAGTAATGCATTTATATCAAAACTATGTATATATTGGAGTTCTATATGTTAAGTATGGTACGTTTACGTGTTTTATAAGGTTTAACTACAAAATACAAATATTTTTAATTAGGTTTAGTTTGAGTATGGTGAACATAAATATTACTCTCTCCGTCCCTAAATAATCGTCCAGGTTGATCCGACGCATAGTTTTAAAAAAAGTAATTGATTTGATTATTTATATTGGTTTAATATGTAGTTTCCTTTAATGTTCCTGTATATCTGACTCATAATTAAAGTAGAGTTGGATTTAAAATACAAGCAATGATCATAAGAGTTACGAGTGAATTTTAAAGACAACATACACATCAAACTTCTTGTTCCACATTCTAGGAGATTGTTTCAAGACATACAAATATTTTTTTAATAAACACACATATATAGTCGGGATTTCTCTTATCAATAAAACCTTCGGGGTTGTCTCATGAATTTCTTTTCATCCAAGTCACCATGTAAAAACGTAGTTTTCATATTCATTTGTTTTAATTCTCAATTAAACTGAGCAACTAAAACAAACATGACTCTTACTGTAGTAAATTTGACAACCGGAGGAAAAATTTCTTTATAATCTATCTTCTCTTTTTGAGTAAATCCTTTAGCAATCAAACATGCTTTAAATCAAACAGTTTCATTCTCAGTCTTAATCTTAAACAACCATTTGCAAGCAACAAGAGAACATGTTTTAGGTTTAGGGACCAAGGTCCATGTTTGGGTAACATGCAACGAGTTCATTTTATCTTTCGTAGCGTTTAACCACTTAGCAGAATGAGAAGATTTTAAAGCATCATTGTAAGATTTAGGTTCATCACAATTGTCAAGAGATTCAAAAACATTAAACACGAAAGATGTCATTTGAAAATCATTAAGTCTAGATAGTTTCCTAACTTCCCGTCTAGGTCAATCCCTAGAAATTTGGTAATCATCTAGATTTTTTATTTCTGGGACATGCTCATCCTCCACATTTTCATCATCTTCATTGTGTTCAATTTCAACATTCTCATGATCAATTTCCACATTTTTAGTTGGCACATTATCATCAATAACATGGGGTTGCTCCACCGCAATTGGAGCCGGGGGAAGGGGATCATTATTAACAGGTATAGGTTGAGTAGGAATCAAGCAAGGAAATTCAAGTTCATTAAAGACAACATCCCTACTTATTATGATTTTAAAACCATGGTCCTCTTTTAACCAAAGTCTATACCCCTTCACACCCTCCGGGTACCCTAAAAACACACACCTAGCAGCCCTAGGTTCAAGTTTGTCATGTCTTTGACGTGCATAAGCCGCACAATCGAACACCCTCATATGCGAGATATCAATCTCTTTGCCCGTAAAGACCGCTTCAAGGCATCTACCATGCAAAGGCATATAGGGGGGCCTATTGATGATATAGGCGGTAGTTACAAATGCCTCTCCCCAAAATCGTTTGGAGAGACCTGAGATATTAAGCATAGCTCTAACTATTTCCAAAAGAGTCCTATTCATACGCTCGGCAACACCATTTTGTTGCGGGTTATACGGAACATTTTTGTGTTGACCAATACTATTTATAGCACATAATTCATCAAACTCATGATTACAGAATTCTTACCCATTATCGGTCCTAAGCATTTTGATTTTCTTTCCTGTTTTATTTTCAATAAAAACTTTCCAATTTTTAAAATTTTCAAACGAATCAGATTTGTTTCTCATTAAGAAAACTCAAACTTTTCGTGAAAAGTCATCAATGATGGATAGAAAATACCTATTGCCTCCTTGAGTTGGCACACTAGAAGGCCCCCATACATCGTCATGTATGTAGTCAAGGAATTTCTTGCTAGAATGCTTTCCTATGGAAGGGGATGGAAAACTCACTTTATGATGTTTGCTCTTAACACAAATATCACAAAAAGGTAAATCGGATAATTTTTCATTTCCAAAAACTCCAATTTTTTGCAAAATTTCTAACCCTTTATTACTTATGTGTCCTAGTCTCTTATGCCACAAACTCGTTTTATCCTCTCTAATCATATTAGCATAAATCACATAAGTAGACATATGTAAAGCACAACAACCATATAAATTTCGACATTTTTCACATTTAGCAATATCTAACGACCCCTTAAGAATTTTCATAACACTCTTTCCCCCATTTTCCTTCCAAGCCATCATCTTCTAATGACGCACATGAAATCAAATTACTATACAATTCAGGCATATGTCTAACATTTTTTAAAGTTAAAACATAACCAGAATTACATTTCAAATCAATATCACCAATACCAAGTATTTGACATTTTTTCTCATTAGTCAGAGAAACAGAACCGTCATCAACTTCTTTATAAGTAGTAAACAATGATTTCAATGATATCATGTGATAAGTGCAACCTAAATCTAAAAGACATTCACTAGCACATCCAGAATGTTTAGAATTCACAACGTTATCACAAGAATAGTAACCATAAACATATTAGCGAAAGCATTATTACTAGAAGCTAAGTTGCAGTCACTTTGGTTTGTTTCATGGTTTTGATTTTTCCTTTATGGATTGGGGTACTCCTTTTTAAAATGACCTATTTCCCCACAATTGTAACAAGTTTTATGTCTTTGCTTTGACCTACTTTTGCTTTTCCCATTTTTCTTGCCCGAATTTTGATTTTTGTGAGATTTTCCATTATTCCTATGGAGAGGTCTACCCCTAACCATATTAACCTCATTCATACTAGACTTCCCTTTATTGACCTTTAAATCTAACTCTTTACTCTTCAACCCGTTAATCACCGTATCAAGTTTAACTTGGTCTCTACCATATTTGATTGTAGATTTAACATCAGAGTAAGATTTCGGTAAAAGCATCAAATTTATCTTCGATATCCTTATTGAGATATAATTTAAAACTAAAGAATTTTTCTAAAAGATATGTCTTATTAGACAAATTCTTCTTAAAGTAAATTTTCTCAATTTTATCCCATAAATTTTTAGCATGCGATTGTTTACCACACTTACGAGTCACAGATTCAGTCAAGTTCAAAATAATAGACGAGTACGCACATTCATCGATTTCTAGAATAGCATCTTCAGAAAGCATCCTTTTTGAATTTTTGAGTTATAGCAGAAAAAAAAACATTTTTCTTTTATCAAAATCCCTTTCATCTTTTGTTGCCAAATTGAAAAATCAGACTTTCCATTAAACGGTTCCAAAGTGTAAGTAGACATAGTTAAAAAAAAAACAATTTAACGTTTATGAAAATCACCGATTTAAAATTCGAATGCAACAATAAACAAAAATAGCAGGCAAAAAGCAGAAAATATCCGGAAGCAAAACAGAGCAGACAAGAAACACAATTTATAGACGAAAAAACACCAAAGTCACAACCCAAATTTGGATTGAATGAAGCTCTGAAAATATTTGATTCAAATACCCTATGCTCTATTACCACTGTAGAGCAAATTTTAGGATACTAACAGAACCAAAAAAACAAAACCACGCCAAATCACGTTATGTGACTTTGTAAAGATGCATGTCTTTAACTTTAGCAGTAAACTTACAATATACCAAAGTTGAAGATGCACAAACAAACTGTTAACACTCCTATATTGCCAATGTATCACCTGTAACACACAAGATATAACAAGGCAATATAACAAGTAAATAGTAACTGAGTATCCTCGGCTCAATGGAGCCTAACTCGAATCTGTCTAGGGTTTATTATGCCTAAGCTCACATCCCCACTAGCTATACATAAAGTATATCCGTCCAACCAAAGAGTTCACAACCGAAGGGATAATAATCCAAGGATTTCACACTACTGTGTAGACAAACCCAGCCATCCAACAAGAAACCCATAAACCCGAAAATCCCCCCTCATAGAACACTCGATTTGGGAACCTCAAACTCATGGTGTTTCCCTTGACAATAAGCCTCACCACTCACAGCTTTATCGAAGCAAAGAAGAAGCAAAAGAAGAAGCAGGGAGAGAGAGAGATAGAAATCAATCTCTTGGTTTGTGTGTGTTACCTTTGTCAGTCTATACAGCAAGGGACGAGAGAGGGAGTATATATAGTGCCCATCCAAGTCAATCAGCCGCGAAGAAACATGGGGGAGGAGCAATCGATGCGTTGATAGGAGAAGAGAAAGGAAGTTGTCAGATTTTCGCGGTCAAATGAGCAGTCCCAAAAATAAAGCCAAAGACCCAAAGAGCAGCAAGAAACGACAGCAACAAAATGAGAGGGGAATGGGGCGGGCAAGGGCTTCTGGGTTGCTTGGGTTTGGGCTTCACAAGTGAGCTGCCCAAACATGCCCAACCATACTTATAATTACTAGTACTATAAAATATACTTCATTGTAATTCCGAATTAATTCATTTTTTTTCAATAAAATTAGAGTTATTTCTTTTATCTGGCGGATTTTAGTTATTTATTTCTAGTGGATTCTAGGTTAGTTAATGTTTGACGTATTCAACCTTATTTTGAGGAATTTCGCGTGGAAAGAATCTTTATTGTTATTTCCACCACGTCACCGCTTAATTTGTAAGATGGAACCCTATTTTTTTACAACTCAACCTACCAATACATGATGAGTTAAGTTAAAAAGATCTGCTTTTATATTAAATATACATAAGACCGTTTTACCTAATTTTTTTTACCTGAACATAATACCAAGTCATATCATAAATCAATACCCGTACTTGACCGTATGTTAATCAGAGCAGACTTGTTAAAAAAATTTAATTTCGAAATCCCACAATTTAGTAGGATTCCACTAGGCACTAGACTGTTTCAAAATGTGTTGTTCTATCACCATCATGGAGTAGAAGACATGCATGGTTAAGGCTTGTATTTGGATAGTTCCAACCTTCCAACTTCCAAGTTATGGTATCAGCCAACTCTTTGCTTTTCATTATAATTCAAATATGCTACGGCCGGTTTTTGGCTTTATGAGCATTTTGACTCGCGACAATATTAGAGCTTGTTTGGTACCATATTTTGGACCAAAACGTGGTATAAAATGCTAAGAAAATTGTTGCACCACTGCTTTAGAAAACGCTCCATTTTAAAAAAATAGCGTTTTTCAACGCATTTAGGTATCGTTTGGTAGCAAGGACTAAGATCGATAGATCAATAATGCTCGAAGTTGTTTAATGTTTGTTACACAATAGGTGGTCGTGACTAACAAAGACGAGTTATCCGGATAAAATCATTATCCCTCACTATTAATACCAAGAGGGAGGGTGGTAAAAGAGGAGGGGGACATAAGATCTTTGGAGGCATGCAAATGAGTTCGATACTTGGTGGAAGCACTTTGCTTTCTTCGAGAGTCCCTTGTATGTGTTATCGGTTGCCTTGTTCTCAAACCTGTATCATTTCGGCATCTCGCGATTTTCCCGGTAGTAGTAATGAGGACCGGAACTACTGATTCTTTGGTTAAAAAAAAAAAAAAGAGGGAGCGGTATTATGAAAATGGGATTAACATTTGTAATCTCAAAACTACCCCCAATATACAAGTGGAGATTAATAACGAGAGCACTAATAGCCGAGATTAATAATACTGCTTATCCTTGTCTAACTACCAAATAAACCCTTAAAGTATTGTTTCCTCCATTGTTTTTTCATGTAATTCCTAAAAATTAGTTTTTTTTGTTTCAAATTATTCTCTCCCTCTAAAAAAATCACGGTCTTTTAAACGATTAACTTAATACAATATCAAATCACTTGGTACCCATGAAATAGTGATCATCTTGACATTGCTTACGTGGGTACGTGATGGTATGTGTAAATGAGATATCAAATTTGTTTGAGTGTTGATGTAACACTAATACCCCTATACTATACATCAGGTAGGTGTGACAATATTTGTCAGCGATTTATAGTTTTGATTACAAACTATTATTGGACACCAATATCATCCATAAAGTTTTTGGTCGACTTAAGATAAGCTTAGTCGAGGTCGTTCGACATTTCAAAGACAGGGACAAAATAACGAATAAGGGCCCTAAGCTCGATTGCTTGTTAGAATGTTGCACCAACATATTAGAAATAATTTGTAAATTTCTAATCTATTATCTACTTAAACAATTTTTTAGACTATGTGATTTTGAAAAGAAATTGTGGATCAACAAAAAAAAATTTACGAACCCTAAAACCTTAAACCAAAAGAAATATGAGTTTGAGTCTTTGAGGGTTAATGGTCCGAATGTCCGATTCGTCAAGAAGAGAAGGGCTTGAAGAGGGGAAAATTTTGAAAATTGAAATTGAAATAAGGAAAATTGGACGATTATCTACATCATCAGTCATTCACCGCACCGGCGGCTTCGAGTTCGTTGATGAGCAACGACAGAGTGACTAAGTGAGTGAGACTGTGAGAGTTTTTCTTGCTTTGAGCATTTGAAATCGAAATGAAGCAAAACCCGAAGGTGGAGTGGAAATTAATCTGACGGCATATATGCATAGGGAAGATCGAAGAGTGAATCTCAAGGTCGAGGGCCGCCGTTGATCGCTCCATCTCCTTGATCCTTCGTTTCGATGCCTCACCGTCCCCGCCTTCCGCCTAATCAACCTTTCGTCACAAAGATCACCGCATCAAGCTTCGCCTCGCTTGTTTCCGCACAATTTTCCATATTCCCTATTTATATTTATATATATATATATATATATATATATATATATATATACTATACATATATAAAAT
>CM028378.1:137193207-137331581 GCA_013146195.2 Codonopsis lanceolata | reverse complement strand
TGCGTGCTAACAAATACGTCAAGAAAATCAGCGTCGGGACGAATTTCTTTACCTACAAGCATGATGGTTAGATTTTTTTGTTTATTCTATGAACATAGGGTTGTTTAGTCAAAACTTTAAGTTTCTGGAAATTTCAAACCATTGCAAAGCGATTTTAAAAGAGAGAGCAGAAGCGGTAACAATAGAACAAACTCTAGTAGAATGCAATTGATAAGGCAACAAAAAAGTGAATAGGATTGTAACTAACAAAATTCAAGTGTAACCATGGAAAAGGGAATGACAAATATATTTTAATCATATAATAAGAGAAAATCTTCTTGGAACATCGGTGAGATATTGATCCCCATCCTTGGGTAGAACAATACACTTCCTACTTTGCAAAGTTTGTTGTTCTTGGGTGGGACAACTTCCACGAGGCTCTACCCACTTGGGTATAAAATTCTCAATATAAATCACCACTATTAAATAAGCCAAAATGTCTGCATTTTTCACTAAGTATTTCATATATTTAAAGTTGGTCCATTGAGAAAATGATGTTTTTGAAAGTCGGTATATAATATCTAAGGCCTCCCCACCAATATGGTTTGGATGCCCCAACTAGCACAATAACCCAACGATGGCTGAGATGTAGAAAACAGTAGAGAATTCTCCGGCTAGGTAAAAAAAAGCGTCGTCAATCTAAGCACAAAGTAACACTGAAGTTACAATTCAATGAGATTGCCAAACAGAAAAGGCAACACAGGTTTGATTCCATATATGCTCCCTTTAGTTTGCTGGCACAAAAGCGCCCATTTTCTAGTGCAAGAATATATTGTTGGCATATATTTTTGATGCGAGGAGGATGGGCATTATCTAAAGCAAAGTACTCTCTTACCAAGGGGGCCATTAGGAACAACAAAAAAGAATCCATATTCTAATGTTTAAAGAGTTATAGAATACTAACAAAAGTATTTATAGGCATTTGTAAATTAACATTGCATTGAAAAACGGAGTGAGCGTAACTTGGGACTGATCCAATTTTAACAAAAATAAACTCTTCGAATATTACTATTTCCACATGATTATATCAAGAATAATTTTCATCAACTGGAATCATAATCCCTTGTCAGCACACATAGTAGCAACCATTACACCGATTAATGCTCAAACATTTAAACAAGAGAATTTCCAATCAACATAAATCACAATTCGGTAGAAAGGTCTCACAATTGCATACTACTCAACGACCTCTGGAAAACATATTTTCCAAAACAATTTCATAACTTGCGGCAATTATATACGTAAAGATTAGAAAGATCTTACTTGAATTGTTGATATGGGGATTTCAATTTCAATCCCAAGCTTTGGATTTGCGAGAGGATGCGTCTTTGGGCGGTGTTAGAGATGGCGAGGCGAAATCGAGCGGGGAGGCCGTAGGATTTGAAGAGCTGGAGCGCTTCATTGGGAGGCTGAGCGTTGGGAGATGGAGAAACGTGGTTGGCTTCTATGGGTGAGGCAGACGAGCTTTGTTGGCGATGGTGCGGGAGCAGCGAGAGATGGCGGTGAGATGGCTTCTGGCAGCGCACGGATCTGGGGAACCATGATTGGAGGAGAGGCGGGGAGGCCACACGCGTCTGGGCTGCTTGAAGATCGATGGCGGCAGGCGATTGAGAAAAGAAGGACAAAGATTCGTTGGAGAAGATGCGTCGCATCGGTGATTATGATGGGGGACGAAGCAGGGTTCTTTGTGCAACTTGGAGACGGACATGAAAAGGAGACCTCCCGGCCGGCGTGTGTCTTGTTTGTCGTGCGAACGAGAGAGAGCAGAAATCACCTTTGGAGAGAAGCCTTTTTGAGAGGGAGGAGTTTTGAGAGAGAGGCGCTTAGTTCTGAGGGATGGAGTGTTTGAGATTAGGGTAAGTTATATTTATACTTAGGGTTTTTTTGGTTTTTAGTCATGAGTACATAAATACAACATAATTTAAATTGTTTTTGTGTATCTTGAATTTAATTTATTAAATAGATAAAACAGGTTATTTTATTTTTGTCTTAGTATATAGTTTTTATCTTTAATTTAATTTAAAAAATTATAAGTGTGTGTGCATAATGCATAATATTATTAAAGTGTGTGTGCATGATGCATAATTAAAAAAACTATTTTATTTGATTTTTTTCTTAATTTATACTTTCAATTTATAGTTTTTATCTTTAATTTAATTTAATAAATTTATAGTTTTTATTTTTCTTTAATTTAATTTAATAAAAAAAAAGTGTGAGCGCGTTCTACGCATGGGTGAGAGATTGAATCAACATGCATCGCCGTCATTGCGACTCATTGAATGAGCCGGAAGCCGAAGATATTGATCAACAAGTGGTTACGTTACGTTACGTAATTAAATTGATATTTGCATTCCTTTTAAATGGTTGTATCCTTTGGATTTCCAACAGTCACCAAAATGACTGCTAATGAAAACTGTCACAGCCGAATTTTAAATATCAAAACAGGTCACACCTTAAAGTTTCGGGGGCGTTGCCCCCAAACCCCTATCGGGGACCACGTTGCGTCCCCGAACCCCTAAACCAGCTTCGCCTGGACGACTTCGCCGACGGTCGGCGAGACCCCCGAGGTTATTCGTTGCGAAAACAATAAGTCGAAAGGAAACAGAAGACTTGATTATTAACACCCGTAAGCCCGTAAAACTTATGTGAATGTGCACTCCACTTTTGATTCACAATGTAGTACTTCTTGGGGAAGAAAGTTGTTAATGACGACCAACCTTTGGTGGACCGAAGTGGCAGAACCACTTGGTTGAATTTGCAGGCCAAATCTAAGAAAAATCCGGACCAGCCAGCATCAGTAAAACCCGGAGGCCTGAGGTTGAGACAAGTGGTTACGTTATATACGTTACGTTACGTTACGTTACGTTAAGTCACGTTAATTACGTTACATTACGTTACGTTACGTTAAGTTAAGTTAACTTACGTTACGTTAAGTTATGTTAACTTACGTTACGTTAAGTTATGTTACGTTAAGTTACGTTACATTACGTTAAGTTACGTTACGTTACGTTAAGTAATATTACATTACGTTACGTTAAGTTACATTACGTTACGTTAAGTTATAACATTTCGCCAATAGGCGTAGCGTGTTTTTATGTTATAATGGTCCATCGTATTCCAATATAACATTTCGTCAATAGGTGTAGCGTGTTTTCATGTTATAATGGTCCATCGTAGTCCATTATAACATTTCGCCAATAGGCATAGCATGTTTTCATATTATAATGGTCTATCGTAGTCCATTATAACATTTCGCCAATAAGCATAGTGTGTTTTCATGTTATAATGGTTCATCGTAGTCCATTATACCATTTCGCCAATAGGCGTAGCGTGTTTTCATCTTATAATGGTCCATCGTAGTCCATTATAACATTTCGCTAATAGGCGTAGCGTGTTTTCATGTTATAATAGTTAATCATACTTCATTATACCATTTCGCCAATAGGCGTAGCGTGTTTTCATGTTATAATGGTCCATCGTAGTCCATTATAACATTTCGCCAATAGGCGTAGCGTGTTTTCATGTTATAATGGTCCATCGTACTCCATTATACCATTTCGCCAATAGGCGTAGCGTGTTTTCATCTTATAATGGTCCATCGTAGTCCATTATAACATTTCACCAATAGGCGTAGCGTGTTAAATTAAGTTACATTACATTATGTTAAGTTACATTACGTTAAGTAAGACAAGTGGTTATGTTACGTTACGTTAAGTTACGTTACGTTACGTTAAGTTACATTACGTTACGTCACGTTAAGTTACGTTACATTAAGTTACGTTACGTTACGTTAAGTTAAGTTAAGTTAACTTACGTTACGTTAAGTTACGTAAGTTAATAAATATAACGTTACGTGTTTTCATGTTATAATGGTCCATCGTATTCCAATATAACATTTCGCCAATAGGCGTAGCGTGTTTTCATGTTATAATGGTCCATTGTAGTCCATTATACTATTTCGCCAATAGGCGTAGCATGTTTTCATGTTAAGTTACGTTAAGTTAAGTTAAGTTAAGTTAAGTTAAGTTAAGTTACGTTACGTTACGTTACGTTAAGTTAAGTTAAGTTAAGTTACGTTACATTACGTTAAGTTAAGTTAAGTTAAGTTAAATTATGTTACGTTACGTTACGTTAAGTTAAGTTAAGTTAAGTTACATTAAGTTAAGTTAAGTTAAGTTAAGTTAAGACAAAAAACAAAATGTCGGGGCTAGTACAGCACGGCCAAAATCTAGTGTTTGGGGACAAGAAGTTTCAAGATCTTCGGATTGGGGTGCTATAGCTTCTAAGAAAGATAGTGATCAGCCGATTTCATTGCCTTCTCGGGGTAGGAAGGATGAAAAGGCTGATGCTCCTATGTGGAAAGAAGGCGTCGGCCGATTTCATTGCCTTCTTGGTTCGTTGGATGCAGTGAAGACGGCGGAATTCAAAACTTATTCAAAAGGAGGCTAGGGCTACGGTTACGCAAGAAGAAAGCTATGGTGAATGGGATTGAGAATCACGGTAGTGGATACGGTGGAGCTCGATTGGGTGAATGTCGAACTAGGGCAAGGGTGGAATTGGGTTGTCGGCTTGGATGATGGCGGTGGGAAGTCGAAGAAAAAAGGTGCAGCGGTGGCGCTAGTTAATGATGGAGCTCGGCTATGAAACCGAACTGGGGTGGAGAAGCCACAGTGAGTGGCTGGCGAAGGAGGCGGATTGGATGGATAGAGTTGAAGGGGAACAGAGGAGGTGAATTGGACATATGGAATACAATTATTTTTAAAAAATAATTTTAATTATTTTAAAAATTATAATTCAAAATTATTTTAAAAATCAAAAGATTAACTAAATGTATACCCATCCCATATATGCAAGTTCAATTAATGATAAAAATTAATTATTAACCAAATCTCACTATTATATTGTTTTTAATTTTTTTTAAATAATATAATTTTTCAAAAAAAAATTATTTTGATTGTTATAAAACAATTTTTCACTTAAAATATCCAAAATATCAACTAAATGATGAACTATAAATTGATAAAATATCATTCATTAAAATGATTATAATATTTTTCTACTAAGAAACAATTATAATTTATTTACCAAAAAAATCATTAATTTTGTATAATAGTGACGGAGAAAACCGTCACTGATCAGTGACGGATCAGAACGGCGTATTCGTCACTGATCAGTGACAGAATAAATCAATTAGTGACGGAATCTCCGTCACTAAATCTGGAATGAAACAATTATAATTTATTCAACAAAAATCATTAATTTTTTATAATAGTGACGGAGAAAACCGTCATCGATCGGATCAAGGGCGGCGTATTCAGCGATCGCTGATCGGAATAAATCAATTAGTGACGGAATCTCCGCTCACTACTAATCTGAATGAAACAATTATAATTTATTCAACAAAAAATCATTAATTTTTATAATAGTGACGAAGAAAACCGCCACCGATCGCTGACGATCGATCGGGCGTATTCCGCCACTGATCAGTGACGGAATAAATCAATTAGTGACGGAATCTCCGTCACTAAATCTGGCATGAAACAATTATAATTTATTTAACAAAAAAATCATTAATTTTTTATAATAGTGACGGAGAAAACCGTCACTGATCAGTGACGGATCAGTGACGGAATAAATCAATTAGTGACAGAAACAAACAATTACCAACGGAAACTCCGTCATTAAATATGGCGCCATTTCAAAGTGATTTTGCCGACGGACTTCCGTTAGTAATTTTAAAATTCGTCAAGTAATAGGCCGAAAAATTCCTCCAAGAATATTCCGTCACTAATTAATGACTCACGGATCTCAGTTAGTACTTTTCAAATTCCGTCAGTAATTGCTGATGGGAAAATTCCGTCAGTAATATTCCGTTAGTAAATGTCATGTTTCTAGTAATGAATTAAAAATGGATAACTACTCACACATGCAAATGTGAGGATGAATCTCAATCGTTAAATTTTTTAAAATAATTTAATATCAATCTCTTAATATCTCTAATCAATTACCTAAATGTTTTATAATATATAAAGAGAGAGAAAGTGAGAGGAAGGAAAAAGAGCAATTGGGAGTGGTGAAATTTGTTGAAATGAGTCGGTATGGACGGGAGAGAGAGAGGTTGGTGACTTGGTGTGGTGAGGTACGTGGTGAATATTTTAGAAAGAATTTAATGAAAATGTACTTATTTGGTTTTAAAAAATGACGTGTCGAAACGATTTTCAATTTATAAAAAAAGGGATTGATTTGCAATTTATTTTTAAGAAAACTTTATAATACCGCGTGTCCTATTTTCAATTTATAAAAAAGGATAACTTATATTGATTTGCAATTTATTTTTAAGCGTGTCCTAGTTCTTGTAAATACACTTATATTGATTTTAACCGGAGGCAAGAATTTTATATTTATTTAACAAAAGCTTTTAGGATTTTATATTTATTTAACATCTTAATTCGTAGGTTTCTCAATAACGGATCTTAATTCGTCTTTTTAATTCGTAAGACGGGCTTCTCAGTTAACCCACCAATATTATAAAGATGATTCTCAAATTTTTTGTTATTTAACAAAAGGTGATGTTATGGTAAACTCATATACCTTTCCACCAGTTTTAATATATACTCCCTCCGTTTTAGGCAGAGAGTCTCCGTTTCAAAGTTAAACTTTTTTTTAAAAATGGCAATTTTAGCAGTCCATTAGTAATAAAATGATATTTTTATGCCTTAATTTTTAAAAGTGTACTCTTTAAGTGAAACATCTCTAAATAGAATAGTAGACTCTTCACCCGAAATATTATAATACTATAGATTTGGTAAACGATTTGATAAATGTATTTTTAATATTTAAAAAGTGATTAATGTAGTCATGATTTGGGTATGGATGTGGTTCATTTCGTCAAGTCACTCGCCATCTAATTTCAAATTAAGAAGTAAAAATCTCACTCCCTGATCGGATGAGAACATTTCTTGATGTTTATCTTTACTTTTGAGAAGAGTGTCTGATCAAAGAAATACAAATCTTATTCACAGATGTAGTGAGATCAAAACACCCTAACCCATACCCAGAAGCAGAATGCCAAATCGAGGCAACACCTAGAAAGTATGAAACTGGAGGTATAACTTTCTTTTTAGTATTCTTTTCGATATTAATGGAATTAAAGTTACGGTTTCACACACAAAAACAAATTAAGATGTGGAACATAATATAATGTACGTATATGGTAGCAAAAATTAGAAGCTTGTTAAACTAGGGAGGGTCGTACGATCGATAACTGTCATTCATAGCTGTTGCTCAATGAGTCAATGACTCAATCTCATAGATTGAGATTTGAGCTTCAGAGCTAATCAATTTTCTTTCATATCTCCCTCATCACTTTCCCGCTCTTCCATCTTCATCACCCTCATCCTTGCTCGTTTTACCCAAATCATCGTAGGATTTGTATTGGAATCTAGTTGAGAAAACAGAAGCCAAAAAGTTAGGATAGACGGTCTAACGGACATTTTATGTAAGACGGATCTATTTGATCCGACCCATCGTGTGTTAGTAGGTTAAATTGTAAAAGTGATGCATCATCTTACGAATAAAAATCTATAAGACTATTTCACATGAGTCCTACCCAAAACAAAAAACATCAACTACAAGAAAGTAGACCAATTGACACTCTCTCATTATATTTGTAAGCGTCAAAACATTATAGCTAGGAAACTCTTGTGGTCTCATTCTCATATGATACTATCTTCTCTAGTTTTCAATTATATTTCTACCTCCGTTTCGGGCAAAGTGTCCATTATTTCATTTTGAGATGTTTAAATTAAAAAGTACACTTTTAAAAATTAAAAGATAAAAATTGATATTTTATTACTAATGAATTACTAAAAGTGTCATTTTCTTAAAAAAATTGACTTTCAAACGGTTACTCTTTGCCTCGAACGGATGAAGTATATTTATAAGGAATAATTACAAGCCGGTATATTTTTTAAAACATGTTTTCAAATCAATCCAGCAATTTTTTAGACATATCTTTTAGGTACATTTTTAGTGTGAAAGTACATCACTGCCCCTGATTTTGTACAACAATCGCTGTTGTAGCAGTGACCCATCACTTCAAACTTTAGTCGTAGTCTGCCTTCCTGCCCTCGTCGAAGTCCAGAGTCGGCTCCTTCCGTCCATGTTCTCCCTTCCATCTACACATCGGTCTGTCTCTCTCTCCTCCGTTTATAGCCATGTATGTGGATCCAAGTCACAACATCAATCCCTCCCTCTCTTCTCTGTCGCTCAATTTCCCCATCTCATTTCTTCGATCTCCTGCTCCCTCTCACCCATCATCTCCGCCGTCAATTTTCATGACGAGATCTTACATCTCAGATTTACTCTCTTCGAGCCGTCATCCTCCATGGCCGGCTCAACAAGCTTCTATCTGCCATTGCCGCTCCTACTCCAGGCTGGGGCTCGGTTTTTGAGCCAAGACGGCGAAATCGCGACAGCCGTTGAGATCTCTGCCTTGGAGAAGCTTCTCGGCGATTTCGAGCAGGTGTTCGGCTTCGGCTGGGTGTATACGTTTAGTACGAGTGGATCAGGGTTCCTCCTATGGTTTTGGGGTCAAGCTAGGTCTTGTAATATGTTGTTGATCATAATTCATGGACTGGTGCAATTTTTTTCAGGGACCGATCAAAGTTTTCGTTTGATTACGGCTATTTTGTATGTTGAAGCTCGGATTGTAGAGGGGTACGTGTGTATTAGTGTAGTAAAATTCTTGTTTCTGGTAATTTATCGTCATTTTTGAGATGCATCTTTGTATTGTGAGAAAATCCAAAGTTATTTTGAGTTGCAGAAGGATGAGAGATACAGAGAGTGGGCGGAGTAACTGGTTCATCACCTGATGCCAAATCTTGGCATCAGCAATAGGCATCAGCATTTCACCTGATGCCAAGATTTGGCATCAGCAACAATTGTAGGCATCAGCATTTCACCTGATGCCAAGATTTGGGATCAGCATTTTTGACATCAGAAATATTTTTGGCATCAGCAACAATTGTAGGCATCAGCATTTCACCTGATGCCAAGATTTGGCATCAACAATATTTTTGGCATCAGAGTTTTGGCATCAGAGTTCTGATGCCTGGAATTAATTATCCTGATGCCTGGAATTAATCATCCTGATGCCAAGCCTTGGGATCAGAGTTTTCATTAATGACATTTTTGTCATTTGACAAGCAATTTGTAGTTATATGAAATGTCCAAAAAATTGATGGTTCTAGATGAAAAGATGTTTTCAAAATTGTACCCACTTGAAATTCCCCCTATTTATAACTTATTATATTGAAAAACTAGGATACTTGGATTTGAATAAGATTCTTTATTGAGCAACCCTAAGCAACAAAAAGCCTCAACCATTTGTAAGCCTAACCAAAAGCCCAATTAACTCGAACGAGCTGCCAGTGGCCCATTTCAAACACATCTCTCTCTATCTATCTAACTATCTAATCTAATCTAATCTAATCTAACTATCTAATCTAATCTAATCTAATCTATCTAATCTAATCTAATCTAACTACTTATAAAAGTCTAGGTTGTCTTTTAGATCTTAATGTATGGACAAACCTACCCCTTAACTTAATACATCATCCTTCATTAATTAAGGCCAAAAGAGTAAATTTGTGATAGACTAATTAATTCCATAAATAATTAAATAATAGTTTGATCCCTTAACTTGTCCCTATTTTAAAGTTAGGTCCTACATTTTTTTTAATTATATTCATTTCGTCTTGTATTTTCATTTTCTTATCAGTTTCCCTCACATACTATGATCGTTACAAATGTCGCTCAATATTTTCTAAAATAAAAAAAATATCCGTACTCAGTCGAGACACTAAAACTTTATTTGAAACTAAAAAATAATATGGTTTTAATTTCTTAAATATGTTCGGGAAAGACATTATTAGATTTATATGAAAAATTGTATCTATAATAATATAATTTTCGGTGAATATTGAGATATTAAGTAAATTTGTAGCATATTTAGTTATTATCCATGAATAAAATAAGAGAAATGAGTTAAGAAAATGTGTCATAATGTCAAGAAGATGAAAAAAAAAATGAAGAACCATCTCCTACTATTATCGTTACAAATGTAGCCTAATATTTTCTAAAATAACAAAATATCATTACTCAGTCAAGACAGTAAAACTTTATTCAAAACTAAAAAATAATATGGTTTTACTTTCTTAAATATGTTCGAGAAAGACATTATTAGATTTATATGAAAAATTGTATCTATAATAATAGAATTGTCGGTGAGTATCGAGATATTAAGCAAATTTGTAGCATGTTTAGTTATTACACATGAATAAAATAAGAGAAATATGTTAAGAAAATGTGTCATAATGTCAAGGAGATGAAAAAAAAAAAAGAACCATTTGATAAATCTGTGCATTTTGTTAAGGACAATACACGTAAATTTACCATGCCAAACAATAATGATTGAAAAAAAATAGTCATAAATATAATAAATCACTCACCATTAATTAAAACCAAAAGAGTAAATTTGTCATAGGTTAATTAATTTCATGAATAATTAAATAATAATTTAATCTCTTGACTTGTACATATTTTAAAGTTAGGTCCTACATTTTTTAATTCTATTCATTTCGTCTTATATTTTGATTTTCTTATCAGTTTTCCCCTCCTACAATTATCGTTATAAATGTCGCCCAATATTTTCTAAAATGACAAAAATACCCTTACTCAATCGAGACACTAAAACTTTATTCAAAACTAAAAAATAATATGATTTTACTTTCTTAAATATGTTCGGGAAAGACATTATTAGATTTATATGAAAATTTGTATCTATAATAATAGAATTATTGGTGAGTATCGAGATATTAAGCAAATTTTTAACATGTTTAGTTATTACCCATGAATAAAATAAGATAAATGAGTTAAGAAAATGTGTCATAATGTCAAGAAGATGAAAAAAAATTAAGAACCATTTGATGAATATTTGCGTTTTGTTAGGAAAAGAAACTAAAATCTACATTTTACTTCTTTGAATTTTTAGATTATTACAAGCAGCCTTAAAAACTATTATACTGGTCCCAAACTTATAGATATTACAAACAAAACCAATTATAGTAATCACAAATAATTGGGTTCAAATATTTTACTCTTCTCCATAACTGCGTTCCAAACCTCAAACCTCTTTTACTCTTAACTTGCTTGCTCATCTTCTTAGGACCTGAGGTAGCTATATATGAGAATATCTCTATTCCCCTCCCTTGGCTATCGACTTTCTTTTCTTCTATCGCAACTCTCCTTTTATTGGAAGATAATGTCACCAACCGACATCCTTTCAAGTAGTCTATCCTAAAATTAATTAGATTATCTCATTGCTTAGTAATTTGACACCGAAAGTGGATAGAAACTAATTAAGAAATGAGAGATGTTCTAAGAAAAAAGTCCGACTAATTTTAAGCTAAAAATATTTTATGTCTCCATTTGAACAAGGTGAGGTGAATGCATTTCTTGGTGATGGTGATAGTTGTATTGACAACTATAGGGATGGTGGTGTTAGGGGCGGTGGTGGTGGCAATTGTAGGGATGGTAGTGGTAGTTTAGATGAAATACAGTATTGTGAGATTTCCAAATCATTATATTTTCAAATATCCACATGGGTTTTTGGTTTCAATTTGAATATTTGAAAATTCAAAAAATCGAATTTGAGTTTGTAAAGAGTGAAATTCAAAGTTGTGTGGTGATGTGTCTATAAATGATGAGTTTCGCAAATGAGTTATTTTGAAGGAATGAGTAAATAATTAAAAAAAGAATCAAATCAAATAAAAAATTATTTTTTTGGGGGAAAAAATGGTTAATTTTGTCACTGTACTTTGATTAATTGTTACATTTTGCCACTGTACTATGTTTCGAGCGAAATTGTCATTATACTTTTAAAAATATATGCAATTTCGTCATTATCCCTAACTGTCATCCAATTTTAACGGTGACCTAACTGAAGCTTAAAGATTTTTTATTTTTTATTTTTAGCAAAGCAAGGTGAACGCGTTTTTTGGTGATGGTGAATGGTGATGGCGGTAGCAGCGATTATAGGGATGCTGGTGGTGGTGGTGGTTAGGAGTAGTGTTTGGGGTGATTGTAAGCATGACAGTGGTGGTTTACGTGGAATATGGCATTGTTAGATTTCCAAATCATCAATTTTTCAAATCTTCATATGGGGTTGAGTTTCAATCTTCAATTTGAAAATTCAAAAAAAAAATTGGATTTGTAAATAGTGAAATTTAAGGTTGTGGTGGTGGTGGGTCTATAAATGACGAGTTTTGCATATAGGTTAATTTGAACGAAGGAGTAAAGAATTAGACAAAAAATAAAATAAAATCAAAAATTGATTTTTGGATTAATGGTGTTATTTGAGGTGGTAATGGTGGTGGGTTTATGAATGATGAGGATGATGGAAGAAAGCGAATGATAAAAAAATAAATTAAATTAATTCTAAATTTTATTTTTGAGAGTAATGCAATTTTTTAATATTTAAAAAAATTATAATAACAACGTTTCCTTACAACTAATTTTATAACTTTCCAGAAAAAGAACAAAAATGTCTTTATCCAAAACAACTTTGCAGTTCTTCAAAACTTAGTTATAAAGAAAGTAATATAATTAGTTGTAAGGATAGCATTTTCCTTATAATTATGCCAAATTACAATTCCCCCCAAAAGTATCCACCAAATCACATTGTGCACTCAAACCCTAAGGTTTGTCCCATAATAGTATCTGACATTTTTTTTCCCTATTTTTCACCATAATTTAGAAAAGTCACGTTAATTTGACATTTCAGTTAACTCGAAAATATTAGGAATTTGTGTAAACTTTAGGGGTGCTAAATGTATTTTAGCCTAATAAAAATTAAGAAAAATAAAATATAATTTTCTAAAAATATTATATAAATGTGTGTAAAGTTAAAATGTTTTAAAAAAATGGAGTGGAGGTCCACCATTCCTTTTTTTTCTTGCTGAAAGAAAATCTAAAGAAAAGATGCACCATGTTTTCTGATCTTCAGTCGTCCCCAAAACAAAAATTAACCCAGAACCCGATCTGGGTTTTGTCCACTCCCTCCAAATTTATCCCTTAAATTTCTCTCATAATTCTTTAAATAATCCAACCCGACCACCATGACAGCTGCTCTAAGGTCGAAGTCATCTAGAACCATAGCCTCTTCAACATCCTCTTAATTTCGATACTTTGTTTTAAGCTATATGCAAGCCGGTCGTATGCCCAATTTTCTCCAGTAAAATTGAAGGATATTTCAATAAAACCCCTTACAATTTCTCTTAATTCATGTATGTCTCTCTTTATGATGAATTCATTGATATGGACTATTGGTTTTCTATTAATCACATGTTTTTATAAAATGTTTTTAGTAAGTATACTCTATAGCCTCTGATTGCTACTTCAGGTGCGACTTTTGCAGGCGACAGAATGAGGGAGATCGGAGATGGAATTTGGCTAAAATCAAAAGCGGTAGGCGCCAGAGCTGTTATAAGAGTGACTGGAGTGGGAAGGGTTTAGGCTGGAGATGGTGGCTTTTATATATGGTGAGGCTAGAGATGGCGGCTATTACGGTGGAGCCGAAGATGGGATTGCACCATGAGATGAGAGAATGAGAGGATGTGAGATTAGGGTTTTCCCTTTTAATACATTTACTCTTTAACCAGATGAGGAAAATGTTATTTTTACCCCGCACGTGGAAGATCACGTGCTATTTAAAGTGAATTTTCTAACGTCCATCAAGGGTACGGTGGAAAATTGAAAAAAAATGTAGCATTACATACCATTATGGGACAAACTTTAGGTTAGGGTGCACTATGCAATTTAGTGGATACTTTGTGGGGGGAATTGTAAATTGGCCATATAATTATTTTTGGATTATTGAAACAATTATTTATTATTTTTATTTAAAAACTTATCTTAAATACTAAATTGGTAACTAAATAATGAAGTTATAACCAAATCTCATTTTGCACCCCAAGAAAAATGATCAAAATAATCTTAATGTGACATGCACATACCATTTCCCGTTACTATTTTCAACACGCATAGATTAAAAACATATATTATAAATGACCGAAAAACAAGGTATCAGAAATGATAAACACGCAACAACATAATTTATAAGTCTCAAAAACTGTAAATATTAAAACACACAAGAATATAATAATTAAAAGTCAACAAAAAATAAAGGAACTAACAAATCACTTTTAAAAAATCATTAATATCACGCTGCAACGCACATGAACCTTACTAGTATAAACAAAAGGGTGAAATTTCGATCTCTTTTGCAAAGTTTATAACCCCACAACTCACCCGTTTTTTTTTCAATCGTAAAATATCATTTTTGATATAAATGTTCCTATAATACCCAAATTCAAAAAACATTATCATTTTTTTCTTCTTCTCTCTTCTTTTTCTTTTCCATCGTCGTTAAATTCGTTGGTCCTAACATGCAAAAAAAGTATGAAGAGGAAAAGGAGTTAGGAGTTGGGTGGCGAAGAAGAACGGTGATTACTACTTCTTTGTCACTTTAACTTCCCACTCTTTTACTTATTCATATCATATTGTTGGTGGTATTGTTATTGTTCTTCTTATTTTTTATCATTGTGTTTGTGTGATTCAAAATAGATTTACTTATGTGTTTTGTATTGTTATTCTTGCAAACTGTTCGATAAAATGCATAAATAAATTTTTTTTTTCATTGTTTGACACCTTTTTGAATCTGGATGCTTCAATTTTGAATCACAATGCATTATTTGTGAATTGTGATGCATCTCGATTTGGATTTGGGATGCAGTTTTGTATTTGTTGATTGTGTAGTGGAAAGAAGGTAGACGAAGATCTGTTTTCGTAATGATTTTGCATCTCGATGCAAAATTGGATTGGGTAATTAAAATTGATTCATCGCGTTGCAAAATTATTTTATGTAATTAAAATTGATTTCAGTTAAATTGATGCATCGCGATACATTTTTCGTAATACTTCTCAGGCTCATTAAGGGTATCGTCATATTTTTTTCCCCAAAAAGTGTCTTTTTCGATTGAAAAAAAATAGGGGACTCGAAGGGTTATAAACTTTGGAAAGTGTACCGGTCCAAAATTATTCCAACAAACTTTTTACACAAATGGGCCAAAATGTCATGGGTATTTTCTTGGGATATAACCGATAAAAATTGTTTTTATAACAAAAGACGAGTATACCCTTAACGAAATTGAATTAGAGGCGCGTTGCATCGTAATTCAAAGTCAATGCATCGCAATTCCAATGTATACATCGGTAATCCAATTTTTGCATCAGGATTACTGGAAAAAATTGGGCATCACAATTCAAAAATAATGCATCGCGATGGAAATATAATTCAAAATCATGCATTGGAATGCATCAATTTGGCTTTGATTTTTTCTTTCACTATGTTTCTTCACATTTATCTCCCAAGTTAGCTTATCTTTGACTCCCGATAATTGATCACCCACGTATATTCACAATAATCAACTTTACAAGCTATTGGAATGGAAACAAGATTCGCCAGAGAAATTTTAGAAAGATAGATTCACCAGAGAAATTTTAAAAAGAAATGAAGATTCACTAAAGAAATTTCAGGAAGAAGTTTTCAGGATGATTCACCAGAGATTTTAGGAATAAAAGAAGATTCACCAGAGTAGTTTTAGGAAGAAGCTATCGTATATGTTATTGTGGGAGCATTTACCGCATTCTTAGCTGAGATGAGTGATGCACACATCACAATTCTAATGTGCACATTGAGAATCTAATTTTTGCATTGCTAGGAAAAAGTTTCATGCATCATAATTCAAAAATCATGCATCACGATGGAAACATAATTCAAAATTATACGTCGGGATGCATCAGTTTGGAGTTGTTTTTTTCTCACTCTACATTTATCTCCTAAGTTAGACAATTTTGACTCCCAACAATTGATCACCCACATATATCCACGAAAATCAACTTTTTTTTTTGCTACAAACTATTGGAATAAAAACAGAGATTCTTGATCCGGAGAAATTTTAGGAAGGGAGATTCACCGAAGAAATTTGAAAAGAAATAATAAATTGCAAGTTAAATTCAGAGATATTTAGGAAGACAAAGACGAAAATATTTGGAATGGAAACATATATTACCTTAGATATTCTAGGAAGAAAGGAAGATTCACCAGATAAATTTGAGAAAGAAATGTGTGGTTTTGACAGGGCAAGGATATGGATTTTACTGAACGAGTTCATTTGCCGCGTCATGATGGGCATTTAGGAATAAAATAACAAAAGTAGACTTATGCGTTTGGGAATAAAAAGTGTGTTGGAACGGTTGCAAATATCAAGAAAAGGACCAGCCGCAATTTATTCTAATTTCTTTTATGAGAAAATCACGAGTTGACACACTTCGACGAATTTTCAACTGGTTTAGTCTGTGATATTTTTTTGAAAGCAACAAAAAACACTTTTGATACATGTATCATTTGATATGAGGCGATGCATGCATTTGTCATCACTATGCATAATGAAGGATATATCGCCATGAATCAAAAGTATATTTAGCCGATTTGAAAAAATATCAGAGACTTGAGCCATTGAAAATCTGGCAAAATGTGCCAACTCAAATCCTCTCTATTTATATATTTACTATGGCAGTATATCTAATTTCGTTAATTGAAATGACAGTGCCTAAAAAGAAGGTGCGATTTTTAAAAAATGTTACAGTTGAGGGGTACGTTGCTTCAAGTGATAATTGAGGGATTGATTTTTTATAAGGGGTGACTGTTCAAAAGATTAATCATAGTGTGTGACTTTGTAATGTGAATACAAAACATAGGGAGAAGAAAAAAAGATGACTGCTTATAATATTAATTGTAGGAGATGACTTGTAATCGAGAAAGAAAAAATAAGGAGTTAAAAATGGATAACTACTCACAAATGTGATTTTGAGGGTGAATCTCAATCGTTACATTTTTTAAGATAATTTAATCTCAATCTTTAAATAACATTAATCAATTGCATATATACAAACCTAACTATTTTATAATATAGATTATGGCAATGCAAAACTAGCCAATTGAAAACTTTGAAGTATCCATCCAACTCTCAATTTATTTATAACTGGTAATGTTGACATCCAATACAAAATAGGCAGGTTGGCTCTCCATGTCTACATCTGAATTGGATCAATTTTGTTTCACATTTCGTCATCGTTTAACTTAACCACCGTTAGTTTCTTTATTGTTAGTTGATGTGTAGCGAAAATTGAAAGTTGAATGATCTAAACGGTTGATTACCATACTCCCCTAATTTGGTGTCTTCATAGTTCTTAGTAAAAGAGAAAATGTGGTTACCACTTTCAAAAAACTACCCTAAAACCAGTTTGTTAATTAAAGAATACTACAATCTAATGTACGTACTAAACTAGTAATCAAGAACAGTCCATGGATAATAAATTAACCCATGATTATTCATAACATCTTTTTTACCATCCCTAATCGTAAACATCAATCACTTTGAAAAGAGACCAAAAAAAATGAAATAAGAATGCACGTGTATCAGTGTTAAGCGTACACTTGTGTGTTTGTATATTCCAATTTCCAAGTATAACTTATAAGCTAGAGTAAATAATTTATTTTCACCCAAGTTCAACATATAATCCCTACGCTCCAAAATTATTGTCATTTTTTTCATTTTTGTCCATTCCAAAATAATTATTATACTTGAAATTTCCTTTTAAAAAAAATATTTTTACCATTTTATTTTTATTTTTTCATCATACTCTTATTATGAGCCACATACACATGAACTTTAAAATAAACTACACATCAAACTAATAATAATAACAACATGTATAACATGGGGAGCTTAAGCTGCATTGTTTCCATTTTTATTACAAAAATGTCATTAAGCTCCTCAACAAAAATATATTTTCAATAATGCACAAACTTCAACCATTTTCATATCCTATCATCTTTATCTTCATTAAAATTTAACATTTTACTTGTATCAACAAATAAAATAGCTAAAAACTTCAAAAAGTCATATAATTTTTTTTTTATATCCAAATGAAACAAACCAAGTATCTATTTGTAGGAAAAAATGTGTACTTTAATTCAAGAAAAAATAATAATTTTTATGGCTAAAAATTTGTCTAGATAAATGATGGTGTAAAAAAAATTGATCTACTATATTTGCTCCACGTGGAAAGAGGAGGGGTAGCAAGAGTTGTAGGGGCTTGTCGGAGGCCTACCTCCCAAAATGCAACTGTTTTGACAATTTTTCACCTAAAACTACACCATTTTGATTGAATATTTTTTCTCCAGAGTAGGAGCCTGTTTGGCTCATGAATTTGCTTTTGCTTGGCGAAACACCGCTCAAGCAACCTTGCTATTTTGAAGAATCTCTCAAGTAACAAAGCTTCCTTGTCAAGTACCCTTGTTGTATTGGCTCTAATCCAATTAAATTTATATTCTTAAACCGTGAAGTTAATTCTGACAATAATTTTGGAATGGAGGAAGTATAAAAAAAATGTTGACAAATTCAATAACCAAGAAAAATGCCATCTATTCTAGGCATCAAAAAGTTCCTGAAAGACTTTACGCGACATCTTTAGAATCCCAAAAAGTGTGATACCTTCAGCATGCCATTTAGGAAATTTTGGATGGGTGTAGGGTGTACCATTATTCCTTGTCAAAAATATAATTTTCTTGGAGAAAGTTTTAGAGTCTCAACATCTAAACAACCGATACATCTATTAATAGATGTATGTCGATCATCTATAGATAATAGATCCCCGGAACGGAAACGGAAACGGAAACAGAAACCCCGATTGCCAAACTAGCTAGCTAGCTAGCTAGCTAGGGTTTGAATCTAGAGCAGCTGCCATCGTTAAACTTGTAAATCGAGCAACTATATATCAGACACCAACACCAACTCAATAATTTGGTCTAGCTCTAGAACTCTAGAAGGGTGGTTGTGGGGCAGGAAAGTGTCTGAAAATGCAAGCTTATTGCATGCCTGACCGCTGGGCTGGGCGGAGTTTATTAATTTAATATCTATCCATAGTTACCTCATTCAAAACAATAAACTTTAGAAAGTAAGCTACTACAATTTATTATGTTGGTGTCACAGCAGCTCAATTTAGAAATGAATAATATATGATTCATGATTCATGGCCGCTAGCATTTAGTATGTTTTGAATATTGACCTCACATTTGTCTCTTTATAGATTAAGCCCCCAAATTTTACTTTTTAGTTTTTAGTGACATTGGTTGTTAAAGCCATGTGCCTACTGCCTTCCATGTCTCCCTAACATTCCTTGCGACTATTTTGGACCAACGATAAATGAGGTGTCTGTTGCAACACGTCGCCAAAAATATCATGTACGGAGTTTTTTTTTTATATTTTTTTTAATCCAAATCACAAAACTAACTAAAACTCTAAGGGGGTTATGCATCAAACCCTATAAATTACACGATCCATTCCTAACCCGACTTTTCCTTCAAAAAACATAAATTTATGGTATAAAAAGTTGTGGGACAAAACGGTAACGGGTTCAACCAGTGTTACCTGTTTTGATCCAAAAATATTAATGGATTGGGTGTGTTAATAAGTAATATATAGTAATTGTCAAGCTTACATTCGATCTGTGTGTTGGATTAAACATGACACTTATGTAGGATTGAATAACGAACTATGTTAATCAAGCTTGACATGTGTTTAATTAGTTAGATAAAGTAGTACAAAATGAATTCTCCAAGCTGGTTAGAGTATAAGGTCATAAACAAGTTATTATATTGCAAATAGTATATCACTACTCAAGCTCAAGTCAACTAAAATAAAAGATGGTTTGAGATAAACTCAAAAACTAAATAAGCTAAACATGATCAATTTTTAGAGGGTAATAATATAATGGAATCAAGTGTCCAACTCGACTCTTTTATAACCTTAAAAGCTTTAGGTAATTGATGAAAGAAAACAGCATAGCAATAGCAATGACAAGCAACAGCTAATCTTGCTACCCACGTTAAACGACAATCTTTCTACTCTAAATGAAATTCAACAAAGAGAAAGAGACTGTACAAAAGGAACTCATTGCGCATGAATTTCAACCTTGGCTTTAATTACTAGTAGTATAATTTTAACTTTTTACTCATGTCACAAATGTCATCACAAGCCTTTTCTTCTTCATTAAAAATAATATACCCCACAATGTGGGCCCGACACCAAAGAAAATTCAAATTCACATGTGGGTCACATAAATAGTACAAATAGCTTCAGACACAACAAAAGTTGTCAACACAACAAGTAAGGGAAGGCGGCTACCTAAGACTCTTGTACTTGAGTCAATATTATTTGCCTCTCCCTCTCTCTCTGTACCTTCTTACCTCCTTCCTACCCCTCCCCTCTCCTTTTATAGCTAAGCTAATACTCCACACACTTTGTCTTTGCTCTTTTCAGTTACAGGCAGACCAAAATCTATAACAAATGGAGGTAATAATACCTCTGCAAACCATGGATTTCGACTTCAATAGCGCAAGGACTACCCCATTCCCGACTGCTCCTTGTACGCCAAGGCGTGTGGGTGAATACTACTTCAGTGCTCCGACTAGCCCCAGGCATCTCACCGACTTTTATGGGGAGTTTGATGGGCTCTTGAGCAAAAATGACGGTTCGTCTTCAGCTGAAGTTCCGTTTGATTGGGAAGAAAAGCCCGGTACTCCAAAATCACACAAAGGAAGCATTTCCATGTTTGAAGATGATTTTGCTTTCGATGTGAGTGGGGAGCTGCAGAGGACTTCTCTCTCTGCTGAGGAATTATTTGATGGTGGTGTGATCAAGCCTCTAAAGCCTCCACCTCGATTACAGCTTCCTACCGGAGACGGAGAGGAAGGATATTATTCAGGTCATAAGAGCCCCGGTTTCTCTCCAAGGTCGCATAAATCTCCACTAGCACAAGGTAAAAAAATTATTCGAGGCACTTTATCACCAAGAGAGAAGAAAGATGTCAATCCTTTGCAAGGAGCAGCCATTCATAATAGAGAACCGGAAAGGGAAAGGGAAAGGGAAAGAGGAAGAGAGAGAAATTATTCTTTATCTTCATCCAGCCGAAGAGCAACAAGATCAGTTTCTCCCATAAGGGTTTCAGAGTATCAATGGGCAGATGAGCAGACAAAGCAATCAACTGTCAACCAAAAACCTCCCATATCGGCTTCAAATACTTCTGCCTTGACCACATTTTCAAAGGGCTTCAAGTGGAGATTGAAGGACTTGTTCTTGTTCCGAAGCGCATCAGATGGACGAGCAATGGCTAGAGATCCTTTGAAGAAATACTACTCGGCTTTCATGGGGAAACAAGAAGACTCGAGGAACACGAGCTCACGATCGATTGAAAGCCCCCGGCCTGGGTCCAGCTCAAGAAGAAGGGGGAAGCACGTATCGCCTCATGAGTTGCATTACACTGTGAATAGGGCATATTCAGAAGACATGAAGAAGAAAACCTTCTTGCCATACAAGCAAGGAATTTTGGGAAGATTGTCGTTCAATCCAACCGTATCGTATGGCTTAGGATTTTCGCGTAACTGAAATAGATGTATGTTAATTGTTCATTTCGTTTGTTATTTGTTGTAATTTGTAAAGATAAATTATTTGTTCCTTGATGTGTGAAAAGTAGCCACTCGGGAATAATTAATGTTTTCATCTGCGGTGAATATAGAATACATATAACAAACACTTGTCTCTTCATATACTCTATAATATACTTTTCTGCAGTATATATGCAACCCCATATCACATTTATTAAACACTTCCCCCAGCGTCACAAACAGGCCGGTAATACATGATTTGCTAAATTATATTCTTATTATTCTATTTTATTTTGGGATATTTTACTTAAACAGTCTATCTTTAAAAAATTAAGATTTAAAAATATCGTTTTATTATCAATAAATTACTAAAAATATCATTTTCTTAAAAAAAAATTTGATTTTTCTTTTACCAATTGTTAGTTGGTCCTTGGTCTTCAATCTCGGCACAAATATTGAGGCTTGGAGCCTCGGAAAAGAATAGTAAACTCGCTAACTTTATCATTCAAAAAGTCAAATGTGTTACATCAGGACATTTGTCACACTTGCAATGTTATTTGGCAAGCAAAAGCAAACGTACTAGATGATCTTTATCTTATGATAAAGGATTAATATAAATATAGTTTGGTCCCTCAACTTTAATCTACTTTTAACATTTACTCCTACCTCTTTTCTTTTTTTTATTCTGTTGGTTCTACACACAATTCGATCTAGTTTTTGTTACCTTTTCAACAAATTAACTTGGCTTATCTACCTGCAACCTGGCAGAGGGTAGCTTGCTACCGGCCCAATTGGATCTACACATTTTTCAATCAAAGGATGACATTTCGGGTACTTTTGACCTTTTAAAAAATAATTGACGAAAAGTGTAACAGTAATTGAAAATACAAGATATAGGGCTAAACGATTAGAAGGGGGAAAAAAAGAAAAATAAAAAAGAGATAGGACCAAATTTAAAGTTCAATCTAAGCTGAAGGATCAAATTATATATTAATCCTATGATAAAAGATGAAAATATTAAAACTCACTAGTATTTTGTTTCATCTATGTATACTCCATTTTTATTTTTCTATATAATAAATAAAGGATTGAGAGGCTTGATCAGGTTAGTTAGGGTAAGGAAATACTTTCTCAACTTCTAGAAGAGGTTACCATCGCCATTACGGAAAATGATTCCCCATCCAAATCGATAAAACTAGACTGAATAGGTATAGCCGTATAGGTGTAACAATTAGATAGGAATAGTACAGTAATACCACCATCCAGTTGTTGAAAATTGAATCTAGTCAATTTTAAAGGTGTGCCGTAAAAGGATCATATGATTCATACTTAAGCATCCAATTGAAAACCCATAGCTTTGAGCATCACCAAACCGCATACTCGATCCTATTTGGTCATGAATAATTAAAACCTTCAATCATATGTAATAATTTTTCTCTCATTATTTATATTTAATTAAAATAGACATCTCTTATGCAAATGTAAAATTGATCTTATATAACATGCATTCCATCATTAAAATAAAATTTGACAAAAAAAAAAAAAAAAAGAACAACCAATATAAATAGTTTTTGAAAACAATAATATTGATTAAGATATATTCACACCTTCAAGTAAAATGTGAAAAAATTGATATTATTATCCACATTGTGAAGAAACTTAATTGTCACGTCCAGTGGCGGACACATGAATTTTCCCAACCGAGTGCACAAATTTAATAAAGTTACAAATTATAATTGTCTCCTACGCGTTTTCATTAGGGATGACAAAAATCTCGTTTTTCCCGACCCGTTCCCATCCCGACATTTCCCGATCCCGACAAATCACAATCCCGATTTTGTCGGGATTTTTTCCGTCCCGACTTATTTCGGGATAATTATCAATCCCGTCGGGATTCCCGACCCGTCCCGACTATTTTTTATTTTTTATTTTTTTTCTAAATATTGTGAGTGTTAAACAATGCATATTTTGTGTTTAATAAAATTACTTAATGATGTTTGTTAAATTTATTTTCATAATGTTGTGGTTTTATTTTTGTCTATCGCGTTTCTGCAGTTAGTGTAGCTCCTCTCCTACGAGTGAGAGGTGCATTTTGTTCATAATGACAGATTCAGCAATATACACCATTAAGTAAATATTCAAGTATACTTGTAAATATACAGTCTGAAATCTTAATCATGATGAAGACATTTTAAAAATATTTTAGTGTTAGAAAATATTGCTCATAAATATTATCCCGAACTGATCGGGATCCTGATTCGTCGGGTCTCGACACTTATCAGGACGGGATCAAGAAGGAAATTGAAATCCCGAATTATATCGGGATGGGTCCCATCCCGATCCCACCCCTAGTTTTCATACTTTGAAATCGTTTAATTACATCATCATTTGTAACGTTCCTAAGCAAATATTTTTCAATAGTAAATACAAGACAATCATTTATAAATTGATCACAAATTTGGTTTCCGTTTAAAAACTTTCTCCATAATCACTAAAACCAAATTCTTTCAAATCAACCACAATTTGGAAATCTACACAAATAAAAAAAATCTCATAAATCAACTACTTCAACCCTTAAATTAAAATGCTCTAATTTCATATTAAATAAATATACATTTCCTAATAAGATATTGAACACACAAATTTATGAAATAAAACAATATTATCATAATATCAATATATCATCTATCACAAATTCATAAATCACAATTCACAACAATTACATAAATTAAATACTCAATTAGGACTATTTCAAAATTATGATTATTTCAAATTAGGGCTATTTTAAAATAAGGGTTATTAATTTTTTTAAAAAATTAAATCAGAATTATAATTTGTTTTTTATTTAGGAGGGGGCAAATTGTAGAAATTTGATTCAGGTGGGAGCAAAATGTACAATATAACATTATTATTATTTTAAAAAAATTCCTTCAAAAAAAAACCCCAAGTGGGGGCAACTGCCCCCATACACTTTGCCTTGTGTCCGCCAATGGTCACGTCATATCTACTTCCATCATCCACATTTGCATTGAAATGATTTTTCTTTTAAAAATGATAAAAATCCTAAATAACACCTAATTTCTTTTGCATTCATGTTAAGATCTTACCACTAGCATTTAGCCACAAGTGAAGCTTCACCTTGATTCAAGTTGTGGGCAGTGGCAAACCTTGAACTTTCGATCAAATATATCAACAACAACAACAATAAATAATAACAATAGTAAGTCTCATCTGAAATCGTTTTACGGATCCTACTCTCCACTTTCTCACAGCTTCGCCTACCAACACAAGGCGAGTCAAGTCTGGAGAATCCGTCTAACAAAACATAACCGTAAGATGATATTTCCCAAGTTTTTGAATATTTATTTATTTATGTGTGTGTGCGGGCGCTGTGTTTTATACAGAAACTATCTAAGCTTGCTTTTTGCACCCTCTAGTTTAGAAGAATTTGGGTTCTTACCTAGCAGAAAGCCTTTGTTTCTGGATAAACAATTAATAAACATTCAATTGTTTATTTGAAATCATAATATCTAAACGTGGGGTTGCATTATACACACCTTTGGATTGCAGATGATGATTGTCCATGTTTCACCAATGTTTTCTATAAGCTTCAACGAGCATTCGAATTTTATTGAATTTATAAATATTATTGAAAAAATCCGAAAATGCACTAGGGTCAGTCAATTGACCCTTACTTGCCCGTGGATTGGTATAATGGTGGAGACATAATCAGAATAAACTCAAGGATTCAATCTGCCCCTCAAACAAATAATTTTATTGAATTTTTAAATGCATCTGGAGTTCTGGACATATATTAACCATATAGAGGAGTAAAAGTGTGCTGAAGAGCCAAATCCAAAATAAGAGGATTGCACTAGATTGGAAAAGGGTTAAGCAAAGCAAGCTCCACCAAAGGCAACCTGCAGAGTAACTGTAACTGGCCTAGATAATAGGGGGTGAGCAAATGCCCATCAAGCCCGTCAATACCCGGCCACGAAAACCCATGCCCATGGGTGATACATAGTGTTAGGCTTTAGATGTGTTTGGTGCCCACAGTCACAGACACTACTAGGCTCTCAAATTCATCCAGCCAGTTATGCCCGATCTGACCCATCCTTGTTTTTCTCCATTTACAATATTCATGTCTTAAATTAGCTTTTCTTTTTTAAAGGTGACATTACCAATATTCAAACCAAAAGATTCATTTGTCTTAAATTGGCATTATAATTTGGAGTTTTATAGGAATGATAAAATCTAATGTCATCCTTTAATTTGAAAACCACATGTACTAGTTTTATGGAATTATTCTTGCTACCAGGTTAAGCAACGAGACCTCAGGCTTGCACAAAATATGAAAGTCCTTAATCTAGTCCATTTTTCCTCATTGAAGCAAGCTATTTTTAGACCATTCAAAAGCACTTGATTTATGTTGAACTTCAAATAATTATACAAAACAAGACAATCTATCGGTGCCCATCAAAGCATGTGCCCGCCCACTGCCCACTTGTCTACTTAAGCCCACTAGTTGGTTTGCTGTACTAGGCTTTTAGTATTATGATGTCAGCCACTTGATGGGCTCATACCGGGCATTGCCAAAGCCCACAGACATAGGCCCTGTGCACACCCCCTGAGTGCTGATAGACCTTTTAGACCAACCCAAAACAACAAAATCATCTATGCTCATCTTCCTATTAATTTCATATGCAAATATTTTACATTTTAATGTCCATCCAACTATATCTAGTAATTGAAGAGGTCCATGAACCTTCATGGAGAAAAGCAACTTCACTGTGGGACAAAAAAATTTGTATGATAACAAGTTCTTCCAGCAGCCAGATGGAGTAATAAAAGATTACCAGGTCATAGCGAAAGCCTCAGTCAAAATTTTCAATTTTGATAGGAGTGATTTCATCAGCCACCTTGAAGTGTCCCACCAACCGTGCAAAAAACATCATTTGTTGTTCCAGTGTAAACTTAATATTTTCAGCCTGCAACTCACGGCTTTATCAATTTACCACTGTTGTCCCAGCAGAACCAACAAACCAAATTAGGTAACTATGCATACCTTACGGAAACCATGCTGCTCCCCTTCATACTCCACAAGAGCAACAGGCAATCCCTTCGCCTTCAGTGCTTGATAGATTTTCCGTGCTTGAACAGGTGGTACAACCTGCAACATTACAAACCACATTTTAATACAATAAATAGGAGATTGCAAACATAAATATTACGGATGCATCATCAGCGATGCGAAAAAACAATTTATTGATTAGCTCAACCAGACTAGCATTTGCTTACATCGATAGAACAAAAATATTTGGAAAAGAGAAGGAAAAGACAAATCTCGAGGAAACAAGAAAACGAAAACGCGAGGACTAAGCAATTAGACCTCAAGCATCTCTGTAAGCAGAACTCGAATGATGCTTATTTTGTTAATTAATGTATTAATATTAAATCTTCTCTGGACACCTCATCTTTTGATTAGCTACACTGCAGTGCAATAGCAACATTGGGGTTTTGAATAGCACCAATAAATTGATAGGAAACTGGATGCTTCATCGAGCTTCACATCCACAAGATACGAGATCACATACGGGCCTTCCAAGGGCGATTTATTAAGTGGATAATTCAAGAAAGTAACCACAATTCCTCAGCAAGACTAATATCCAAGGATTATACAGTAGAATGTAATTGTCCAGTATTTAAAAATAAGTAACTGGAGAAGTACATCTGCATCAGTAATCATATGGTCTTAACAAAAGAACTTGAGATCTTCACAGACAAACTTGTTAAATTGCAACCAAGAATTCAACACTAAAAACGCAGCTGTCGGTACCTTGTCTTCCAATCCCTGGAAAAGGATTATGGGGCAAGAAAATTGATCAACGAAATTGATAGGAGACCGCTCAAAGATAGCCTTGTCACTCCCTGAAACAGGTTTAGAAATTGAGTCAGTCCAAAATCAAGTGAATTAACTAGGTAAGAAGCGCACATGTAAAAGAAAATTTACCAACAAGGTTATCCATATATCGAGACTCAAATTTGTGAGTCTCTTCTTTCAACAACTTTAAGTCAGCTACCTGCTCATTGAACATAGAAAAAGAATTGTTACAGGAATATTAAAGGGAATGGAATGGATTTAAGGAGCTTAGAATCTAAAGTAGAAACGGAGTACATGATAAACATACAAAGCCAATAATTTATAGCAAATGCTGAAAAAATATGGGAAAATTGCACCAATTAAGTTTCAAACTCATAGGCTGTCTCATTTCACACATGCTTGTCCTTTTCATGTTATAATATAGTGACTGACCCAGCACTCCAGATTAATCCAGTATCCGAAAGCAAGGAAACATGTCTCCCACAAAGATAAGAAGTACCAGTACACAAGAGAATATAGTATGATAAAACAATTATAACAATCTGATACAAATTGAAGTCTGACTTTTGTTCAGTTGTTGAACATACGGACAACGAAGAGCAGCTTAGTGGTAAGATGCTTCACGTACACCAAATAGGTCGTAGGTTCGATTCACCATGGGGGTAAGTGGGGAACCACCATTGATCCTTATTAGAATATAGTTTTATGTATATTTATTATTTAGGGTTATATTGTATATTATTATATTTGTAGGGACCTTGATGTAACTTGTATTCATATATATTAGTTGCCGAACTGAAATACAGTTATCGGCTTCATCAAAATTGTTTTTGCCTACTTCGATAACATGGTATCAGAGTAAAGGGTCTTCGTGATTGTGAGACTCTGGTGCAAGGTTGCATCAACCCTAGCGTGGTATGGGTTCTTCATTTTGCGATGAACTAAAGACCACACTGACTGTATCAAGGCGTCGTGTTCTTCATATTGAGATGTTAGAATTGGTTTAGGATTTAGGCCACGCAATTGTCTCTGTGTAGTCGTCCAGTATAGGCGACCAATTTTGGCTGGTTGGTTTGCAACTTCAGTGCGCACTGTTTGTTCAGTTTTGGCTGTGCAGTTTTGGCTTTGGTGTAATTGTACAAATAATATAATGACTACTTATGGGCCCTCTGATGGTAAGGCTGTGATTTTTGAAGTTATCTCCGTTGGTTCACGGATTACAGATAAATGACTTACAAGTAAGAACTATTTGATGTGGCGTCGTGTTATTGAAATGAGTTTGAAAGGGCAACAGAAAGAAGATCATCTTATTTCTGTTCGTGAGAAAGAAACTACGTGGATGCGTGACGATGCTGATTTGTACGGGAAACTTATGAATTCAATGGATGAAGAAATTGCAGAGTTAGTTGCCTATACTACTACTGTTCGTGATATGTGGGAGTATTTGGCTGTTATATATGGCGGCAAGGATAATTTGAATCGTATTTATGATCTCTCTTGTGTGATGTTTCTTCAGGATCAACGTGATCGCACTGTGAATCAATACTTTGCTGATTATAATAAATTAGCTGCAGAATGGAGTTCCTTATTACCATTGAGTGTGGATGTTCGTCACATGCAGGCACAACGAGAACAACTAATGATACTTGGATCTCTTGCTGGTTTGCGGTCTGAGTTTAGTACCACTTGTTTGCAGATTTTATCTGACACTGATGTTGGCTCTCTTCAAGATGCATTTTCTCATGTTATTCGCACTTCCTTAGAATCTGGCACAAGTAATAATGCTGGTAGTGTTAATCATATGTATGAATCCTCCGCACTCCTGGGAGAGGAACCGCGCGGATTTGACTATGGTGGTCGTGGTGGTAGGAGTCCTGGTAGAGGGGGTCGTACTTGGGGTCGAACTGGTGGTCGTAGTGGTGGTAGAGCGAGTTCAGAGTCCCGTATTTGTTATCATTGTGGTGCTACAGACCATACGATTCATCGTTGTGTTGCTGAAAACTACATGGGAAACCACCTGCAGATAACTTTGCTCATGTTGCCTCTACTCCTGATAGTATTAATCATACTCCTACACAAACTCCGTCTACTCGGCCTAGTAAGAGTAAGATGGTGATGATGTCTGATGATGAGTTGGCTCGTTACACACAGTTTCAGGCCTCCTCTTCTTCCTCTACTGCTACTTTTGTTCAATCACCCTACTCCATGTTTTTCTTCGGCTGGCTGTCAATAGGTCCTTGATTCCGGTGCCTCCGATCATAACCGTGGTCTCTTTTCTTCGTTTACTAGTGCGTTGGGTAATTCTAGTGACACTAGCAAATGGTTTGGTTGCTCCTATTCAGGGGCACGGTAATATATATCTCACGTCGTCTCTTCAATTGTCCTCGATTTTATATATTTCGGATTTTTCATTTAACCTTTTGTCTATTAGTCGATTTACTTGTGATCATCATTGTGAGGTCTCATTTTTTTCAACTCATTATGTTTTTTAGGATCGAGCGACGAAAAGGATTATTGGTAGAGGGCAAGAATCTGGTAGACTATACTCTTTTGAGCCTGTGGCGTCGACTACATGTTGCAGTTCTTCTGTTTCTCTTTTCCATATTCATTAATCATTACCGATCGGGTCATCCTTCTCTACCCAGTCTAAAGAAGTTGTGTCCAGATTTATCCTCTTTGTCTCATCTTGCGTGTGATGTCTGTCAATTTGCAAAGCATCATCGTATTTCTTACGTTCCTAGGATTAATAAGTGGGTAAATGCCCCATTTGATGTTGTACACTCTGATGTGTAGGGTCGTAGTCCCGTTGTTTCTAAGTTGGGATATCGGTATTCTGTCACCTTTGTGGATGATTATTCTCGTGTAACTTGAATTTATTTAATGAAAAATCGTTCTGAATTATTTAATATTTTTTCAGACTTTTATGCTGAAATTGAAACTCAATTTAGTGTGTGTGTGAAACTCCTTCGTAGTGATAATGCTCGGGAGTACTTTTCTAATGTCTATTCTCGGTTCATGGTTAGCCGTGGTATGCTTCATCAGTCCTCGTGTATTGATACACCTCAGAAAAATGGGGTGGCTGAGCGTAAAAATCGTCATTTACTTGAAATTGTCCATGCTCTCTCCTTTCAAATGCATGTACCTAAACACTTTTGGGCAGATCCTGTCTTAACTGCATGTCATCTCATTAATAGGATGCCTTCTTCTGTTCTTCAGGACGAAATTCCGTATCGTGTCTTGTTTCCTACACAGTCTCTTTATTTTGTTCCTCCACGGATATTTGGGTCTGTTTGTTTTGTTCGTGATCACTGTCCAAGTCTTACTAAATTAGATTCCAAGGCACTTAAATGTATATTTATGGGTTATTCTCGTAGTCAGAAATAGAGATGTTAATAGGGTCGAAAACCGTAGGTCCGAACCGAAAGCGTTAGGTTTTTGACCGGCTAGACTGAAACCGTCAGGGTAGAAATTTTAGATGGACCGTTTAAGTCGGACCGTTTAGGAACCGAAACCGTTAGGGCCAGACCGAAAATCGTTAGGGTTGAACTGGAAGTCGACTTGCATACGGTTTAGAATAGTTAGTAATATACGAGATGGATATAATACCGAAAACCGTTGGGTTGGACCGATTAACAGCTTTAATATAGTTAGTATAATATACGGGACGTGTAAAATACGCTGAAATAAGCGTACAAGTCTCGAAATTGGGAAAAAACGTACAGGTTTAATCATTGGCTGGAAACCGCAGGTTTGAACCGAAACCGACAGGGCCAGACCGAAATCGTTAGGTTTTTGACCGAACAACAGTGATAACCGGCTAAACCGAACCTATTCTGGACCGGAATCGTTAGAGTTGGACCGATTAACATCTCTAGTCAGAAAGGGTATCGGTGTTTTTCTCCCGAATTGAACTGTTACTTTGTTTGTGTTCATGTTACATTTCATGAGTCTACACCGTTTTATCCCATCTCTGTTGCACCTTTTGTTGATGTTAATTCCTTGTCTGAAGATGATTTTCTTATTTATCGAGTGGTGCAGTCCACTTCCGCCGATGGTTAGGCTTCCTATTCATCAAGTTTATTCTCGTCGCACGTGCCCTTCAAAGAATTTGCCTTCTGATTCTGCTCCTACCGAGCCAATTCATTCGTCGCTTGATTCTGCCATGGTTGATTTTTCTTCGGATCTTGATGTTCCTATTGCTCATCACAAAGGTAAACGCACTTGTACTTTATATTCTATTTCTAACTTTGTTAACTATAATGGGTTATCTCCCGAACATTGTGCGTTTGTTGGTCTTCTTGAGTCTTATTCTATCCCAAAGTCTGTGTCTGAAGTAGTAGGTCATCCTGGATGGCGGGTAGCTATGGAAGAAGAGATGAGTGCTCTTATGCATAATTAGACTTGGGATTTGGTTTCTCTACCTACTGGTAAACATGTTATTGGGTGTAAATGGGTGTATACAGTTAAGGTAAATCCAGATGGCACTTTGGCTCGTCTTGTTGCAAAAGGATATGCTCAAACATATGGTGTAGAGTATTCTAATACATTTTCTCCGGTAGCTAAACTTGCTTCTGTTCGCTTACTTATCAGCTTGATGTGAAAAATGTTTTTCTTCATGGTGATTTACAGGAAGAGGTGTATATGGAGCAACCACCAGGGTTTGTTGCTCAGGGGGAGTTATCTGGTATGGTTTGCACGGTCGTTGTATGGTTTGAAACAGTCTCCACGTGCATGGTTTGGCAAATTTAGTAATGTGGTGATAGAGCTTGGTCTTACGAGATGTCACAGTGATCATTCTGTATTTTATCGACAAAGTAGTGCAGGTATTGTTTCATTAGTTGTGTATGCGGATGATATTGTTATTACTGGTAGTGACAACGCAGACATTAGTATACTTAAGGAGTTTCTTCAAACGAAATTTCAAACTAAGGATTTAGGTAATTTGAAATATTTATTGGGTATTGAGGTTGCTCGTTGCAAGCAAGGAATCTTCCAGACTCAAAGAAAAAATATGTGCTTGATTTGTTGTGTGAGACAGGAATGTTAGAAGCAAAACCTTCGATCAGTCCTATGGAGCCAAGTCTAAAACTTAGGACCGAAGATGGTGAAGAATTTGCAGATAGATATCGTCGACTTGTTGGTAAATTGAATTATCTAGTTGTAACCAGGCCACATACTGCTTTTGCAGTTAGTGTTGTAAGTCAGTTTATGTCCTCATCATGAACTACTCATTGGGATGCTACTGTGAGGATTCTAAGATATCTTAAACAGGCTCCTTGTATTGTGATCATGAACATATGAGGATTGAAGGGTTTGTCGATGCTGATTGGCAGGTTCTCCAGATAAGAGATCTACTTCAGGATACGGTGTATTTGTTGCAGGTAATTTGGTATCTTGGATGAAGAAACAACCGGTGATGTCAAGATCTAGTGCGGAGTCTAAATAAAGGGCTATGGCTAATACCGCGTGTGAACTTGTGTGGATTCGTCAGCTTCTTGGTGAGATTGGTATTGGTAACTCATTACCTATGCAGTTATGGTGTGATAATCAGGCAACCATTCATATTGCCTTAAATCCAGTGTTCCATGAACGAACAAAACACATAGAGATTGACTGTCATTTTGTTCGAGAGAAACTTCAAGAAAAGGTGATTGTCACGAGTTATGTTAGAACCGGGGATCAACTCGCGGATGTATTTAGTATTTACTAAGTCATGGAATGGGAATAGAATTGGTTATATTTGTAACAAGCTGGACATGCATGATATTTATGCTCCAGCTTGAGGGGGAGTGTTAGAATATAGTTTTATGTATATTTAGGGTTATATTGTATATTATTATATTTGTAGGGACGTTGATGTAACTTGTATTCATATATATTGGTTGCCGAACTGAAATACAGTTATCGGTTTCATCAAAATTGTTTTTGCCTTCTTCGATAACAATCCTCTTTTTAAAAATAGAGAAAAAAAAATTTGTTGAACATATATGCTTTCTCTGCCAAAATGCTAAATGCTTCAATTTAGATCTACACCAAATCCAGTTTGTGACTGAACCAGGAAACAGACACAATACTGAAAACTGGATGAGTCACAGAGTCAATAACAATTCTATACCAATCAAACAAGTAGCATACGCAGAATCTAACACATAAGCCATACTTATTTGCATGAAAAACAAACAAACCATCACAACCAAATTCAATCATGATAAACCACAGAATACAATTATTTAATCCCTTGAGAAGGACAGGGTTTTGTTTTTGAGTGTGTTCTATATCTAAACAATGGAAATACATGGGAGAAAGAGGGAATTCCAGTCACATTTCTCTAGCTTATAACTGTTTTTAGCAACTTATTGCTGTTCCAATTGTTTCAGATATAGTTTACCGTTCCAAATGGAAGAGCTTATGGTCTCACTGATACAAGTTCCTAACAGGTATGCACTAGTTCAGTTTTAGAGCTTCTTCAGATTAATTGCCACATGAATATAGTTGCTCCCCTCTGCTAGTTGCTATAGGACTTGGCTAAGTTGGTAAAACCAATTCAACCTGAAATAGATCAGCAAGCAAAAGCAATCAACTCTCCTCTCGTCCAGATTGACACCATTTAGGACAATGGCTGTGACACTGCTATGTGACAGCTGTGGAGGCTCTTTCAGCATGTGAATCAGATTTTCAAGTGTAAAAGTCATTCAGCACAATAGTGCTACATATTAGCCATAACGGCAAATGGCATGCAGCAAAACAACAGCCTGCCACGGCCTTACTTTCCTAATAGAAATTTCCAAAGTGAACCTATCAGGTTGGCCTTCTAGCCATCAAAGGTTCTGAAACCACATGTATTTATAATGGACAACAAGGTATAAACTTTAATTTGGAGAGTCAGATTAATTACTAAATACCAAGTTTACTCACCAACTAAGCTTGCATATACATGAAATAGCTTGAACTCTTTGGCATTAAGCAATTTTTATTTAATCAACATTTTTTTTGATAAAGGTAAATGTAATCAACATTAAAGTCTCAAATGCACTATCCACCAATTAAATAATTGGGGAGTTATGCAGATTATTCCCCAATCTGTATGCTCTGGCTAGAGATAAGGAGTGCTACATAAATTCTGTGCTTTATTCGGAGGAGGGCAGGTCTATATGGAATCTTTCTTTTCGCAGAAACTTTCAAGACTGGGAGATTGAGACAGTCGAGAGATTGAGACAGTCGAGAGATTGTTTGAGTTCTTATACGCCCAGAAAGTTGGCCTTCCAGCGGATAAAGTTTTATGGGACAATGACAAAAGTAGAGTGTTTTCGGTGAAAGAGTTTTATTCTAAACTGGACAGCAGCAACAGAATTCTGTTCCCGTGGAGATCGATATGGAAAACTGGGGTTCCAAGTAGAGTGGTTTTTTTTGGCATGGGAGGTAGCAAACGAAGCCATCTTAACAGGTGACAATTTGAGGAAAAGAGGCCTTCTGTACACTAATCGGTGCTATCTCTGTAAGGGGGATGAAAAGAGTGTTAACCATTTGATGCTACACTGCCCAGTGGTGGGGAATCTATGGTCTGCGATTTTTGGCTTGTTTAACATTTCGTGGGTGCTCCCAAACTCTACCAAGGATGTTGTCCCATTAAGCGTAGTTTAATGGGATGTTCTTTTAGGAGGAAAAAGAACAGGAATAGCCTTTGGGATGTTGTCCCATTAAGCGTAGTTTGGACGATTTGGAAAGAAAGAAATCGAAGGGCATTTGATAATGAAGAGGGTTCTATGAATGCTTTGAGGAAATCGCTTCTCTCGAACATGCTTGAATGGAGTGTAGGGGCTGATCATACCTTGAATCTTAATGATAACACTAGTGCAGATGCTGTGAATATTTTCCATATTGGCTAGTGGGTATATTTTTGTGTAGTGTATACTTTTATGTCAAGGATGCGTCACCTGTTTTGACGCTCTTCATAATATATATATATATATATATATACTTTACCTTCATCAAAAAAATAATAGAAGTACAGGAGATGATTAAAAAGCTAACACTTTTTATTTGGAAATCCAAAGTCCATACTATACACAATGTACAAGATAAACCTTTTTTTTTTTTGAAAAGTAAAGATAATATAGATCACAACGTCAAATCAGGTGACGCATCCTTGTACACCCGGGGGGGGGGGGGGTACAAGCCACAAAAGAATTAGTTAACATAAAGTAAAGATTGTAATACTCAAATGGCTGGTCCACTTGCATTGGGTCGTAAACCTTTAGAATCTTGATTTTTTACTGTAGGATCTAATTATAAAATTTTGATAGGGATCAGGGTTGAATTTGATGCCAAAAATTGAAAACAAATGACATCAGCGGGTAACTAACATAATAATGATATGATTGGAAACAGTTAACTACTCACACCATACAAAGAAGCTCCAGCCTTGAACGTATTTTTGAAAGCAAGTGCAGCCAATGTCGTGTACCCACCAGCAGAGCCTCCAGTGATACAAAGTCGTTTACCATCTACCTTGCCACTGTCCACCTGAACCAACATCATCACCACAACACGTAAAGGCCATTGGTAATACCTCCATCATACTTTGAAAGATTAATATGTGTAATGCAATTACCAGGAATTGGGCGCAACTACAGCAGTCATTGACATCAACAATACCCCAGCGTCCCAAAAGCCGTTCACGAAATGCTCGTCCATAACCTTCAGATTTAAATCCAGCCATTCTCAGCAGAGAATATGAAATTGCTAAATGATATGGTAACTGAACAGGAACCATTAAAATTGTCCAACGATCTCAAATAAATAAATGCCATGCAACCTAAACTTTAAAAATACTATATAGCTCTTGGTTTTTATCAGCATTATCAAAGAGCAATGATCAGATAAAGTCAAAGTAAAATACGACGTATGCATATCTTACTAGGATTAAGGGCATACCAGTACTTCCACCATAATTCACATCTACAAACGCCCAACCGCGACTAGTCCAATACTGGACACTGAGATTTAAGATTCCACGTGTCTCAGTTGTAGGTCCTCCTGCAATATTCACAAATGTGTAAAGTCTATAACTAAACCTGAGAAGTTCAGCAAGAGCCTTGTCAAATCATAAAGCAAGTAGACCTTTTGCCCTCAAGCTATTGACATTTTATCAAGTTTGCAACATTTTATTCTTTGTAACCAACAACCTCTCCATCTCGCACCCCCACAAAACAAAAAAAGGAGGAAAAAGAAAAGAAACTGCAGACGTTTTGACAAAGTACAATCTTTTTAAAATAAACTCAGCCTTGTGTGTCCACTGTCCACATGATTACTTCATAACTTTCAGTGGCAAACTAACTAGATACTAGAATAGAGCAATGCACCACAAGTGTTAGGAGACACTCCCAAGAGAAAAGGAAAAGGAAGACCCTTGAGCCTACTAGAGATGTAGAAATCCTTCAAAGCATGCCTTATGGATATCTGATTTTGATGCGTCACAATCATATTCCAGATACAGTCGTTGTCTTGTAAGTTGAGAGTAGCTCCACTACTGTTAACGAACCAGGGATGAACCAACGAGGTGATTCCCAATTACTGTTGTTCACCACCACTAGTCAAGAACACAGCCTTCAAAGCCCAATGATCCGGCTAAAGGCCAAGGTTAAACATACAAGGATTTTTTATTTTTTATTTTGATAAGTAAAGTATATTAAAAAGCGTCAAACCAAGTGACGTGTCATTTGTACACTAGAGGTATACAAAAATCTACCCAAAGTTAAGGCTATGCACAAAATCCACAAAAGAAAGACCGGTTGGGCAAAAGAGAAGAATCTGTCTTGGTACACAAATGAAACAAAGTGCGCAAAAGACAATCTTTGAGCTGGGCACCGATGTTTCTTCATTGTAAAAAATTCTCCCATTTCTTTCTTTCCAAATAATCCACAAAACCCCAATCGGAACTGTCTCCCAAATAGAATTACTCCTTCTTTGAGTGTACCGCGACCAGCTCCATAGCAACTCCCAAGCTGAGCTGGGCATCACCCAAGAGATCCCCAAAAAAACCAAAATCATATGCCAAAGAGCACGAGCAACCGGGAAGTGCATTAAAAGGTGGTTAACGCTCTCTTTGTCCCCTTTGCACATTTAGCACCAATTTACATAAACAACCCTTCTCCTTCACAGGTTATCTCCGGTCAAGATAGCACCATGACAAGCATCCCAAGCAAAAAAGGTGGTTCTACTTGGAGCACAATTTCTCCAAATGCCTTTCCAAGGAAACGAGAGACCATTGCTTCCCAAAAGAATGCAAAGATAAGACTTAACAGTGAACATCTTATTGTTCGATGCTGCCCATCTCATTCTATCCTCTCTGCTAACATCAACTTGGAGCGAGTACAGTCTATTAAAAAAATCTAAACAAATGTCCAACTCCCAGTCCTGAAGATTCCTGCGAAAAAGCAGGATTCCATACCACTCTGTCTTGCTCAACTTGAAGAACCGAACAGACATTGCAATCTTTATTACCACCAGATTGAACAAAACAGTAAAGAATCTCCTTAGATCTTCCTCCCCACACCAAAATTTGACTTTCCCCCCGCCACCTATCTCGAAAGAAAACTGCTTCTCAAAAGACTCCAACCCCCTAAAAATACCTTACCATACTCTTGATCCAAAGGTGTTGAAATCAAGCTTCGGAAACCAATTATGATCTCTCTCTCCTTATTAGCAAATCACAACTTTCCTCCACAAACCATCTACATCAACCATGAAACGTGAAAGCCACTTCCCATGCAAAGCTCTGTTAAAGCAGTTGAGATTCTTGATTCCTAAGCCTCCCTCCCTCCCTCCCTATTATCAAAACACACCTTTTCCCACTTAACCAAATGAAACTTGCGCTCCACCCCTTGCCCTTCCCATGTAAGGATATTTACAAAGGAGTAATCCAGGCATTCAAACCAACACACCGTTGGACGCTGCTGAGATGGATTTGTTGCATTATTAAAGTTTCCAAAGCTAGAAGAACCTAAACAAACAAGGACTCGCTCACTTGCTACCATGGATTTTAATGCAAAGGTGAATAGGGAGCCAGACACAGCTAGATGAGTTGCCATGTGAATACCATGGTCCTGAGTTTTACTAGGAAAATATGTAGAGGCAGAACATGGGTGCAAGAGACTGGACTATATAAACCAAATTGTAGTAATGAGGTATGTGAGTTTGACTTACCATTGACATGAGTAAGGATCACTGGCCAAAGAAAATAAAAGTTAAACACCTTCTTTGGTTAACTAATGGATTCCAAGCCAGTCAATTTAAGAAGAAGGGCGTGAGACCCATGTCAACAAAATCAATTGTTAATCTGATCTACAGATTTGAGTACATTTCATGAAACAGTAGCCTTGCCCAGAGCCGGACCTCCTCAATAAGAGACTTCCGTATTCTATATATTATAGCCTTGGTTTCCGCGTGTGTTATCCAAATGGAACAATTTGCAGGATCTCGTTATGGATCTTTTGATCTTCTCTCTGATTGGATGTCATCAGCGGCACAAGATTTGACGAAATCGTGATTCAGAACTAATTTAATAACAAGATTCAGAACTAATTTAATAACATGAATCCGTTATATATTTACTAAGAGGTGGTAACCTACAGATAGTAACAACATACTATACAGTATACACTCATTCTTGACTATATTTTGACATGCACTGAGTTCAGATTAGTTGTATACCTGGTACAAGGATAATGAAAACAGTGTATTTCTAAACTTAAGAAGAAACTATCATATACCAGTAACATTTTGGTGGTAATGGTAAAGCACACGGGAGCAGCACACATTAGAATGATAATTCCAGTCTTATAAAAGTCCCATTGTGAGGAAAGAAAATATCAGATTCTGTAGGATATGTCTATTCCCAGTAGCTGCAGATAAGATAAACCGGAGATGATGCAATTGAGAAGTAGAGTCCAGATTAGACTTTAAAATCTAAATCTCTAGGTGTGTCACATATATTCCCCCAGTAGCCAATGCATAAAAAGTTGAAAATCCAAAAAGCAATGAAGAATATCCGTAACTGCTGGAAGAAAAAAAAGTGTGAGCCCAGAAGCAACATTGAAATCTTAAAACCCGTTATACTCGGAGCCTCTGAGGCATTACACTACTGCAACATTTTGTAATTAGAATAGCACCCACAAAGCCAGCCTTGACACATACAGTTATTATCATCAGTGCCAGCATGGATCTCAATATAACCTCCATCATTTTCTTTGTTTGTGGATCTTTATATGCACAGACAAACACATGTTTCATATTTCTTCTTTATGAAGAGGTATTTATACATTCGTAAGACTGAACAGTCAACTTCTCCATACTACAAAAAAGTATTTTCATACAGTTAAATGACATTCATAAGAAAGAAAAGCAGTATCTTCCGTGAACATATTAAGAAGAATTAATAGGATAATTGTCGAGCAACTACCGTAAACATTTGCAAATTTGAAACTCTCCTTAGAAAAGAATGAAAACAAATACCATGACTCTTCAACAGTAGTGGAGGTTTTTCTTCCTGACTAGCTTGATACAAAGGGTTTGTTGGTGGATAATAGTATGCATATGCCATTTCACCAGGAACTTCTGTTGGAAACTCAACTAGCTCTGGCGAGCTAAAGTATGCCTTATATTTTGAACTAGTCGGTGAGGATGACCAAATAATCTTGAAATCAACTACTTTCAATTTCTCTTCATCCAGTGTCACCTGCCACAAAAACAAACAATGAAAAAAGATTAACTTTAAACATGAGGATTCCCACCACTCCAGAGCAGAAGAAAGATCTGTTTCATAATACAAGGAAGAGGATGAGGAGCCGGCACCTTAGTTATTGATAAAGGATGAAGTGCAGATGCTCCCTCAATATAGAGGTCATGAAACCGTGAAGTCTGCATAAGAAGATACTCATGTTTTATGAGATAGAAATTGTAACATCAATAAGAGAAGTCAGAAAACTCAGTGAGTACAAGTTGGTCATAATTACGATGTTATTGATATCTGTGAAAGGAGTATTTAGCAATGATAATGTGCTTTGTTCATCGTCCACAATTCCAAGATATGACCTTCCGTTCCGTCTGCACATATATAAGAAAATTGTTTAAACCAAAACGATGATGGAATCATTAAACATTCGAAGAAAACATGAACTCAGAAAAATGACCTGTAACTACAAGCAATCAAGTTTTTTTGCTCATTACTCTGAATGAATTCATAGGAATTCATGCCAAAAATCCATAGCGGTCTTGCAAACTCGGCATCCAGTGAATAAATTGGCACCACCCCATTATCAGGTTCAATCTGTTAGAAGAATAACATAAAACAGAATCAGCCCAAATAATCTAATAGTAAAGAAAGATAACTTAAATCCTCTCTAATTAAACCATGCTGAAGAACACAAAGTTCATTATGTTTATTAGGAGCTTGCAAAACCGAGCACATAAAGGGAAAAAATTTCATACACAGCAAAGACTATGTGGCTGTCAGTGTTCTTATCCTCCAAAACTTGCAAATTTTAATTATCTCAATATTATCTCAAGTTGTTCAATTATGGCATCATAGACATACCATTGAGGTCCAAAATTTTATTCTTTAATTATTTAGCGATTGCTGATGAGAATCCCATAAAGGTATTAACATAAAAGCATCCAATGAAAATGTCAAATGTGGGGTAGCTACTCATTTGAACCCTTGCATATTTAAATTATTGAAAGTAGGCACAACAGCACAAATATACAACTCATACTGAACACAGTCTGGCTACAACGTTAAGCATGAATATCCTAGCACAGTAAAAGTATCTAAGAAGATAAATTACCCATTTATGAAGATTCCAAAATCCACTTTTCCTATCAGTGACAAAGAATAGTTCCCCTGCAGTAACAAACATACAGAGTAACCAATAGAGGCTGTGATTAGAGAAGCACTCAAACTCCATAGTATGAGATCAGTAATGCATTGTGCAATTAGGATGCTACATATCACGGTTCAGTGGTAATGTATGAATCATTATAATGCTGATAACTCAGAAATATATGAAGGAGAACATGAAGAAAACGAAGATAATCCACTAGAAGCTTCATCAAATTCAATGGCGAAAAACACGAGTCAACCCCAATGGCACGTCGACTGCCATATTATTATTATTAGTTTTTGATAGGTAAGTGTGACCCCTTGTTGTATTGGGGATTGGAACCAAGGACCTTAAGGTCTTTGCCTGAGTTCCCTTGCAACAACAACAATAAAATTTGGTAAAATCAATGTAGGAATCTTATCAAGTTTACTAGTCCCCCTCAGTAGTTTCGGAACAATTATTCTGCTATAGAAAACGCAAAAGCCCAATACTTGAGGTTTTGATTTGGGACGACTAAAAGTATATATACAACCAGCTGCTAATGTAAAATTAATTTCACGGAGAGGCAGTTTTGCAAAGCCAAATGCAAGTCTCTGATTAGAAACTCAAGAAATTAACTTGCTTTGACTAGGGCTGGCAAAAGTCCCGTTTTTTCCCGACCCGTCCCGACACCCGATCCGACATTTCCCGATCCCAATTTTGTCAGGATTTTTCCCATCCCGACATATTTCGGGACGGTATTCGGGAAAATTATCAATCCCGTCGGGATTCCCGACCCGTCCCGACTATTTTTTTATTTTTTTATAAATATTGTGAGTGTTAAACAATGTCTATTTTGAGTTTACTAAAATCACTTAATGATGTTTGTTGAATTTATTTTCACAATTAATATTGTGGTTTTTTTTGTCTATCACGTTTCTGCACTTAGTATAGCTCTTTTCCTGCGAGTGAGAGGTGCATTTTGTTCATAATGGCAAATTCAGCAATATCCACCATTAAGTAAATATTCAAGTATACTTGTAAATATACATTCTGAAATCTTAATTATGATAGACATTTTAAAAATATTTTAGTGTCAAAAAATATTGTTCATAAATATTATAGTCGGGATTACGGGATTTTTATTTCCCGAACTGTCGGGATCCCGATTCATCGGGTCCCGACACTCATCGGGAACGGGATCGGGAAGGAAATTGAAATCCTGAATTCTATCGGGATGAGGGGTATTGGGGCGGGTCCCATCCCGATTCCACCCCTAGTTTTGACCACTTTCTTTTGGGAAAAAGACTCTCTGAAGTCGATATATGCAGTTCATGTATGAATGCCATTGATTAGTTCAAACAGGTCTTATGTGCAATTGATTTTACCACTTGAGCTCCAAAGGCCAATGGAAACAATATCAAGGTATTAGATCAAAAGGTGGTGTGTTCAAATTGTGGTACCAACAGGAACAGCCAAAAATGTGGAATTGGTTTTTGTAGAGAAGTAATTAAGAACTCCGATACTGCATAAACTATTGGTAGCTTATACAATGATAAATGCAGAGAATCATTACAAACTTTTTGGATACGTTATTTTACAATTTCTATCCACTCCATCAAACATCAGTACATCAGGAAGTCCATAAAATCACTTGAATTACGTTACTTATCAAGAAAACCGTTACCTTGAGGAGACCACTTTGGTTCAGTTGGAGACTCTAGTAGGGCAGGATCACCACCCGCAACACAGATGCGTTTGTAGAAATCTCTGCACAAAGTTATCAGTCAAATATTTGAAATTGCAGAGGGTATATGTGTGTGTGTGTAAAGCAAAAAAAATTTGCAAAAAACTTCCAAAGGCTCTAGAACAAAATAACTGTACATAAGGAATTATATTTAGTGGAGAGTTTTGAGTGATTAGGCATAACAAGGATTGATAGTTTTCTTTAACCATATGACAAGAATGTGTGGGGATACAGTAGCAAGAAACGTTGTTGTGAGAACAAACAACCAAGATCCAATCTGACTCTGACGGAGAGCATCCAGTGTAATAATGGATTCTCAAAAGGCGTAGATCATACTTTATAGTCTTGTCTGTGTTTCTGGTTGTAAGACAGGTTAAGAACCCGCCCAGTAAGTGCACAAGAACAGGAGAAAGAGAGACAAAATAAAAATAGGTAGGAAGCAGATGCCTACTCTTGCACGCAATCAAATATGGACAGAAGCCGAGTCTTGATATTTTATTTGCTATTTTAGTATTATTTAATAATATCCATCTAGCCTGCAATGTAGAAAAAGGTTTTCTAAAAGCTTTAAATATGGTGTAAACCCTAATGCTTTGAATGAAATGATATAACAATTTCCCCATTTTTTAACCATCCAATCATAACTCACTTAAAATCCCATTATCTTCTTGGTGCATCCCGAATCACTCTCTCAAAGAGGCAGTTAGACTATTGGTAACTAAAAAAGAATATCAAGTAAGAGTGAGCTGAACGGGGGAGATCAGCATCATTAGCAAAATAACTTCCCCAATATTCTGGGCTGATGTACACCTATTTTCCCTTCGATGAACCACCAAACATACCTTCTATATGCATATTAAGTTTAAAAAAAAAGTATGAGCCTGACTTTTGATGCAAAGATGCAAACACTGGTAGGAACAGGCAATGGGATCTGAACATTATACAGGAGCAAGATGGTTGTAACTTGTAATGTACACTCACCCTTTTTCAGAAATATAACCAACCCAAAGTTCTGATCTATCCCATGGCATGTTAGGGTGGCTCCACTCAATCCATGCCATCCTTTTTCCTTCCGGATCCAATCTGGGGAATGCATAGAAGTCATTGCCACCAACTAATACCTTTGGCTCTACATACCAAATAGTTCGCATCATAAGATGCAATAATAAAATTGTTAATAATATCTCCCCACCGAGAAAGGATTTGAAACTATGGCATTTACAGGAACTTGACTGCCTAATACTTGCCTTGGACACTGTTATCAGTGAGGTCTATTGACACAATACTCGTGATCGAATTCAAGCTACTTTCACGATGATCTGGCAAGATGAAACAAACAAATAAAAGATTAGATGAATTCTTAATGAAAGACATACTAAGCCCGTCCGGAAATGAATGCCACTCTTACTTTTTGGACAGAAACTAATGAAGCCATTTCAAACTTGTATGTACTAATTTAGCCTAAAAGTGAGACTCATTTACAGTTACCACTAAATCTCAAAAGCAACTGTTTGATACAATTAGTTACAGAGAGCAGTACAACGACCTACCTTCCCTAACAGTAACATAACGATTAAAGCGTGTATCAAACACTCCATCTGCATAGCTCACTAGCGGTCCCCCGTAGTCCAGTGTAATTGGCACCGGAGCAGAATCTGCTGCCATGCAAACAACATGTTTTCAAACATTTAAACAAATAAAAATTCCAAATATTTGGTCTAACAAAGTATTATAAACCCTAGTACGATGTCCTTGAAGTTCATATAATTATAAAGGGTAAGCCCCGGTAAAACCGTTTTACGGATCTTTATTTGGAAGATGGTGCTCCACTCACTCACGGCTCAACCCACCAATACACGGCGGGTTGGGCAAAGATACAAAAAATATCTAGATGACCGTCTTACCCAAGTTTTCACCGAATTATAAAAGCCATTGAAAAATTGGTGAAGAATTAGAAAGTCAAACTCAAGAATGTTCAAATATACAATACAAGTTCAAGACCACAAGGATAAGAAGTTGACCAGTAGAATGAATGGACTGTTTGTAAAGCCTCTGATCCTTGTAATTCGAAAAAATTAGAGTGTCGCCTGAAATACTAAACGCGCCACCACCGTATTCTTGAGCTACAGTTCGCACCGCGAACTCCTTAGGCGTAATGTCAGTAGGTTCATCACCAGGTTTCTCCGCCTCTTTGACTAGAACTGCACGGCTAAACACATGACAAACGAATTATGACTAGAATAGTAAATATTGATTGAACTACTACAATTAGAGGTATATAATGTGTTTGTATACCCTGACTCGGTGGGGCGGGATTCGAGCCAGAAGAGGCGGCCACGGGAGTCGACGGCGGTACCGCCGAGACGCTTATCCGCGCCGGATACAACGTCTGCGGTAATAGGGGACTTCCAGGAACCGTAGGGTGCGGTGAGCTTGTCTACAGTAGTTGCGTCAGTGGGAGTAGAGGGTGATGACGAAGCCATTCTTTTGCAAGTCTGCTGTCGAGGTTGAATGACTATGAGTAGTCGAGTGAGGTCGTTCAAGGAAGAGGAAGATAACGACGTCGTGGAACGAATGGGGTAGCGAGTGAGAGTGGCTATCGCCGAAAATGCCATTTCTCTTTAGTCCGATTCTAGTTTACCACACCACACCTGGAGCAGTTAAACAAATTTGAAAAAATTAAAATTAAAATTAACAATGTAAAATATGTGAGTTTTGTTTTTCTTCCCTTTCTTTACGTTGGTAAGGTGGTTCGATCAGCCACCTCCCTCGGTTGTCCAAAGGTGCCTAGTTGTAGCACAAAAATCATACTCAGGTGGCTAGCCTTGGAAACAAACCAAATTAACTCTCGTCTCTAGTACTGTAGTTTTTTTTATTTTTCTTTGGGTGTCATTTTGGTTTTGACACGGAACTATTTCTGTGATTGAGGTTTGCTACAATGAGTTTTGTCAAAGCGTGGTTAATCTCGATTTCAATCTAAAATCTAAATACACAGCAAAGTTTTTAAGTTTGAATTTCAATAAGCTCCTGAGAGTCGCAATAATTTCAAGTCAATCCAACTTCAACACATTATCATACAAAAATTTCTCAATCGATATCATATACCAGGTTAGTTTGATACCTTGATAGCAGGGGAAAATGTAGATAAGCCGATCGCAATGGTTATTTGATTAATTATTCTCTTGAAAAATGCCAATAAACAGATGACAATGATAAGTCTAGGCATATAGTCCATAATCTGGTGCACTTTTAATACATTTGAGTTGCGATATATAATCGTTGGTTGGTTTAGATTGGTTCAAACTTCAAACTTTAGAGTCTCCACTCTGCTTGCTAAGTGAAACAGAACATCTGAACATAGTTGACATGCACACAGCTGAGGAAAGACAATTCTGGATCAATCAGCCAGAATTGTTGTCACCTCCAAAGGCAGTCTCCAGGAACCCAGTTTTATTGAGATGGCTAATGTCACCCCATGCTTTAATGGACCACCGTTCACCAGCTACATGAAAGATGTTAACAGACGCATTCAGTATCTTTCCTGGCAATTCTTCGGCTGGAGCAGCTCGTTTGTGAAGAGCCCGCACAGCTCCACCATGAGTAACCACCACAACCCGCTCACCTGCAGAAAAAACATGCAAAGAAACCATGAGCCATGGGAGGATGTATTTATTAAGGGAACATTTATTTCAATTTGGGGAAATGTATGTCATGGAGCATACAGTCAATATGTAAAAGAAAAAAGAGAATATTTGATAGCCAATGAGTATATACATCACATCTTGAGGGTGCATAAAATGAAATTAAGTACTCAAAATGTGTAGACTAGAATATTCAAGATGCACACTCATACTTCTACAAATGATCTTTTGACGTATCCAGTAAAGATTATGTTATGTTCTCATCACTCCAAACAAGAAAGTCAAAAATGTGCTTGAAAGAAAATGTGGTGATACCATGATACATTCTAAAATGTATACATAAGAGGCTACTTGTCAGATATTTATGCACATTCAATATAGAAAAAAACTGACCTTAAGACACTAAAGATTAATCAAAAAGAAACTGATTAGATAGGCGGTGCTTTCTTTCGTCTCAAGAACAGGGATGAATGAACGACGGAATATAAAACTAAAACTCCATTCTGAGCAGTAGGTAGAATGTCAAAGGAGGTAGCCCAAGACAAAATATCAGAGCAACTATAGAATGTTACCTATATGTCTCCTACCAATATTTCCCAGTGAAGATGTGCACCGGTTATAGAGTTGATCCAAGCTTTCCCCACCACCCTGAATATAAAAACGTGAACTGTATTTGTTTCAGTCAAATGGATTCACAGATCATACAAAGGTAAAGGTTTTCTCCAGAACAGAACAGCTGTTCTAAATCACTAAGCCATACTAAGAGAAAGAATGTGTAGTTGTCTGCATCAGTTAGAAGTTTCTGATTTTAGCCACAAACCTTCATTGTTGAATCGAGATATTATTCGCATATCCTAATTTCATTTTTATAATATGTATTGGGATATGTTTCGTGTATCGTAGGATACGCTTTGCATATAGAAATACACCCAAAAAACAAAATTAGGTATACCATCTAAATTATGAAGTATTTATAAGTACGAACCATAAGTAGATATACGTGTATCCATAGAACTTTGACAACTAGCTAAGGATTAGAACCATTATATTTGTAATTTAAGACGCAGATCAATCTTCCAATTTAATGAAAATCTAAAATATTTTGAAGAAATAATTTAGTTTTAAAAGGCTTTGACAATTTTTAAATGCCAACATTGCAAGAAAGGGTGATTTTTTAGAATTATAATATAATTTTATTTGCTGCAAATTCATATTATAAAACTATAACGTATCGTAAGATGCTACATTGTATGAGATACACTACCATATCGCAAGATATGAATAGTGTATCGTAGGATACGATCTCAAATGGGATACACACCTAAGATACATATCAATTACCCCCATTTTCGTATCGTAGGATACGTATCGCATATCATAAGATACTGATAACCATGCACCAACATCAGCAGCCACACCAAAAAAAATAGAGTTTACTTGATTTCATTAATTAAATAAATCAGTTTTCCATTATCTTCCAAAGTATTAGATTTCCCATTAAAAAATAAATGTAGAACTTTAAATTTGATAATCAACTGGAATGGGGGTGGGGAGACAAGAATGTGGCAGTCTAGCAAGAAACCAGTTTCTCTTCCATGATTAACTAAACTTGTGCCAAGTTTAGGCCCAGAGAACTTCTTACTGGGATTTCTTGATCTGTCCTCAAAGATTTACATGCTTGATAAGAATTTGGCTTAAGCGTCAACGCTTCATCCGAAGTAAGACCCTGAAGATCTCCTAGATGTCTTTCCCTTAGATCTGGCTCTTGTATAACCTGAAACAAGTTAAATGCTTCAATGATTACAATAGGCACCTGTGGCCTCTGGCATATAATGAACCTACAGTCAGGATTCACATCTTTACAAGAAGTTTTTTTCTGTTTTTCTTTTTGTGAACCAAGAGCATCCTATACAGAAGTAACAGAACCAGTCACAAGAAAGCAGGCACAGCTTATTCGGTATTAACATAATGATATTCTTGTTTTCCTCCCTCGAAATCCTCCAAAATGATAAATGTTCATTAGTTTAAAATCAAAATGTACCCTTTTAACCCCAAGGGGTGGGAGAAATGGCAAGGGCACTTAGGCAGAGACCTTAAGGTCCTTGGTTCCAATCCCCATACCGAGGGGCCAAACTTATCTATCAAGGAAAAAAAAACCTTGGCAGATTTTTACTAGGGAATCCTTTGATAGATTGGTATAACTTCAAAACAACTATCACATTTCCCACAAGAAAAAAAAAACAATTGGGATATTAACTGCAAAAAGTTCCAGTTCCTAATTTTTTTTATAATTAATTCCAGTTCCTAATTAAAGGAAGTGAAGAAAGCTCTATAAAAATACAAAGAAAAGCAATCGCCCGCTGTCTATAAATAAGAGACCATTGCTAAAGCTATGCGCGAGATGCACAAAAAGAAAGTTTTCAATGTACCATACCTCAGGAGTACCACAGCATCTGGCTATAATTTGAGCAGTCTCAATAGCTCGCATCAAATCAGACGAGTACACAGCAGAGATTGCAGTTTCCTTAGATAACCGATCAGCGACCTATAGAAAAAGGCATTTACTTCAACAAGCATAAATCCTTCAAAGATTGGTGGTGAGGAGGGGGGAGGGGCACAAACAGGTCAACTTACTGCAGCAGCTTGCTGTCTGCCAACTTCATTCAGTTCAACGTCCAAGTGGCCCTGATTATTGGCATGGATTCATGGCATAAATTACACCATCAATAGAACAATGCAATAGAAATGTAGCACTTTCTTCACACGCAATGCACATTGAATCCCAATCGCTTGGGGCGGGTATGTAACAGAACATGAACACGAGAAAGGAACTCATATTTATCCCTCGTACTTGCTAGGTGTTTTACAATGTCTCTAATTAAAGCCCTATTTAAGAAGTTTAATGAAAGAATTATGTTGAATTACAATATATTCTTTATCTGCTGTACTTTCGGTATTTGGTTGCTGTTGGGCCTGTGGTCAATTCTTTTGTAGAGTTCATGCATAGCATTAGTAATCTATAGTTTCTTTGAGTACACTCCCAGTATACTCAGGACACGGCACCTTTTTTGTCGCTCTTTGATTATAAAATACTTTTACTTATCAAAAAAAAAAAAAAAAAAAGTTAGCAAAGTGTCTTCACGAGCATACAAGGTGTTAGGTTGAAAAACATGAATATTTCTGTAAACTCACAAATTGCATGTCTGCTTAAATAGTTGGAGACCATAATAGTGATACTTCTGTATGGTACCACTACATTTGTGCTCGTATTGGAATAAGTACTCTTGGAATGTTTGTGCAAAAATAGATATGTATAGTTTCAGGTATTTCATTCCTACATTTCCATCGTTTGAATACTGCACCTCCTCGTTTCAACTTTAACTCCTTTAAGAAAGTAAGTCCAACGTATTATTCGCTTCTAAGTTGGGCTTAAATAGCGAATTGGTCACCCTCCTTTGAATGTTTACTCATTAGGGACATGCTACTATATTTTTAGTCAATTTCATCATTGTACTTCAAATTTAGGGTCACGTTATTCACTCCATTCACTTCCGTTGAGGATTTTGGATAGAAAATGTTGTTTTTAAAAAACGTAACTGAAAACTTTACAATATCCTTATATACAATTTTGTTATATATATATGCATTATAAAACTTAATCTAGCACTTTATTGTATGTGTTGCTAAAATATGTATAAAATGACTAATTAACATATAAATACATAGTACAAAATAAGATTTATGTAAGCTTTTGATATACAAAACAAAAGAAAAATCAAAAGAAGGGTAGAAATCAAAACCCTAAATAATACTATGTCTAAATTGTCTGCAATTATATTTTTTTTTTAAAAATCCAAGTGAGAGAGAAAGAGAGACTTTTCATAAAAACATTCCTTGCATGTCGTCAATGTTTTTTGCCTTTCTTTTAATTTTTTTAAATTTTTTTCTTTTATTTCCTTTTAGTATTTTCATTGTTTTTACCTTTTTTTCTCTCTTTAACTTTGCCAGGGACTAAAAAACTAACTGCAAACTCATAGTGACAAAAAGAAAGCGTGGAAACTGGAAACAAATAACGTTTAGAGGAAAAAAAAATTAAAAGGAAAAAAGAAGGTGTAAACAATGAAAATGTGAAAAAATATCGAAAATGTCTACTTTTCTTTTCGATTTATTCTTTTTTTACTTAAATTTGGGTCAATAAAAAAATTTAATAAATAATGGTTAATTATTTCGATCTCCGCCTCCTTTAGTTATTCTATTTATTTGTGTTGATTAAGAGTTTACATAAATCCTATTTAGTTTGTTAGATGTTAATTAGTTGACCCGAAGGGTGGGAGAGATAGTAAGGCACTCAAGTAAAGACTTTGATGTCCTTGGTTCCAATCCTCATATCAACAAGGCATCACACTTACCTATCAAAACAAAATCTTATTTAGTTTGTTTGATGTTAATTAGGTAACTTTTATAAATAAAAAAAATTAACAATTATTTATGATTAAAAGTATTCAATTAGCATTATTTTATGATATTATATTAGATTTTCATTTGTTTTTTTAGTTACCAATTAACTAACTCCATTTAACAGTTTCCATCCAAAATCGATGACGGAAGTGAATCGGGTGTGTAATGTGATTGCATAGTGGAAGTGTAACAATGAAAATGACGGGGAAAAAATGGTAAAGTGACTTTAGTGAATAATAGTTAAAAGTGCAGCGATGAACTTGATATTTAAGCCACTAAGTTGCTCCAAAGGAAAGAAAGTGAATGATTCAAGCATCATCCTCTCCATATTTTATGCCAAAGGGTTAATCAAGTGGAACGTTTTATCATTCCTTAACATACTTATAAAACATGCAGACATTCTCCGGAAAAAAAATGATAGCACAATCTTGCATATCCCAAATTCCTTTTCAACTCCTAATCAATTTTTGATTACCAATGATCTTTAAAATTTAGGCATTGACTTGCTAATCATAATACTGCCAAGTCCTAGTCTCGGATCCTCATCAAAGGCTAAAGGAATTCATGGAGCGTGATATAGCATATAAAGAAAACCTTCAGAAGCTCAAAGTTGAAGATATTTACCCAAGCTAAATGGAGTTATTACATGAGGAGATTAATAGAATAAAGAAAGAGCAGCCAAAGCTTGAAGCCTTCACTTTGAAGACTCTCTACAGTAGCTTGAAGGCAAGGATTAGATATTTACTTTTTCAATGGTTCGATTCATTTGTTTTGCTGCTTTTGGATGATCCCAACATTGATCTTCATCTGTTTTGACAAAAGTTATCATCCATTTGTTCCAATATAATCGTTACTCGAAAATACTTGATAGATGATCTTATTGAAAGTATTCTTGCAAGTGTAATTAGTTACCATTAAGGCATAGTTTGAGAAGCTCAGAATTAAAGGCATTTGATCAGCTTAAAGGAGTCATTACTTGAGGAGCTAAATTGTAGATCATTTCCTCGGATCACAAAGTGTGAAAACAAGCTTGAAGAACCACCCCCTGAGGTTCCTCTGTGATGAACTGAAGAAGTCACTTTTTTACTGTTTATATACTTACTTTAGTCTTTAGCATGAACTATACTTTGTTCTTAATGGTCTTGTTCCAAATAGTTTATCTACTCCATTATTTAGTTGCAAGGAGATATTCAAAGATGATTCCTTAGAAGTATGTTTCTCTATGTAATTAGTAATCATAACCAGACAGCACCGAGCAATCTATAATTTTGGCCATAACCTTACATGTCGATTTATCTTTCAAGTGCTTAATGAAGAAATCACATACTGATAAATGATTGAGAATTGAACACCTCTCCTTTGAGTTTAAGGAATGGATCACTTTCCGAAATAACATGTTTGGATCTAATCATTATAATATTGACTTGTGCATTACCATGTAAATTGAGTTATGAGCTGTGAAGTGAGGACTTAGCAACTATCGGTGGAGCACAAATTAAAAGCTCTTAGGTTCACTTAACTAACTTTGAATGTGGAAACTCTTTTAATGGGACCACGAACAGAGAAAAGGGGACAAGTTAAAACAAGCAAACAAATTGACATATCAATAGCGAGAGGAACAAGTTAGAAGAGACAGGAAGGAAACCGAACCTGAATTCTTCCGTCAAAATTCCAGGCTGTTTCTCCATGACGCACCACTACGATCTCAGCATAGCCGGTTGCGGCCGAAGTTATCTCGCCATTACTATTCATCATCATTTCAGTTTGCAAGATGTAGTAATTAATTACAATTCACAGCTGTGATTTTACATGCAAAAAATTAGGAGTAAAATGAAATGCAGATTGATAAATAAATAAATAAATAAATAAATATATATATATATATATATATATATAGAGAGAGAGAGAGAGAGAGAGAGAGGCCTTGGATCCGAGTTGGGGATTGTTGAGTCGACGACCATGGTTCACCAATGGCGGACGGGAAAGGTTTGAGAGGTTAACGATGTTTCATAAAAAATTTGATGGCATTTGCTTATTCCACCGCGCAGGGTCTGTACGCTAACACTACAGTGGAAGATAGTGGATGATGTTGGGATCCGGAATTCCGGATTGAAGAGAACAAAAAACGCAACATACCGAAAAAATTACTATATTACCCTCCATCCAATTAAAACAACAACATTTTGTACCATTGCTCCCAAATGTCTCGCAACTTTTCTTCTCTCACTCTGGATTCTCATATTCAACGTAATATTATAATTCTTTCACTTTTTAAAAAAACTGATTTTATAACAAAATAAACATGTTGTGTACAGCGGAAGACTAGCAAACAAATTAACAGAGTATAATAGGATCAATCACAAAGAAAAAAGAGAAATTGAAACCAACGAACTATCGAAATTTTATTAAAAACTCCACTTTCAAACGTTCTAGATATACAACTATTTATATGGATACAATATAAATTTTAAAACCCTTAAAAGGATTTAAAAAAAAAACTGACAAACAGCAAAACCCCTAAAAACGGGGTTGAGTGGTCGCTCAACCTTAGGACTGGACGACAGCGCAAAATGCAGTAACACGGCTCGAAGGAAACTTGATTAAGCGGTCGCTCAGCCTAACCAATGAGCGATTGCTCAGTCCCAAAACCCAAAATGCCTTTGTCCAAAACCCGAATAGTCCGTACCGCAGAGGGAACTGACATGTTGTCTGGTTAATCGAGTCATCACATTCTCAATAAAACACAAATTTCGGATTATGTAATATTATCTATATTACTCCCTCCGTTTTCAAATAATTCTTGTATTTGATCTAATACATTGTTTAAGAAAAAAATAATTGATTGTATTATAAATATTAGTGTAATACTCCCTCCGTCCCAAAATTATTGTCATGTTTTCCTTTTTCATCTGTGTCAAAAGAATTGTCTTGTTTGAAACTTTCTTTTTTATGACAGCATTTTTACTACTTTATCATTACTTTTTTTCATCATACTTTAATTATATACCACATACACATGGGCTTTAAAGTAAACTACACATCAAATTAATATTAATAATTCAGTCAAATGTTTTTTCTTAAACAATACGTCAAATCAACCCAGACTATATTTTTGGGACGGAAGGAGTATGTAATTTCATTTAATGCCCTTGAACATATAATCATAATTTAAGTAAGTAAATAAAGTAAGTGGTCAAGTTGTAAAAGCCTTCTGTTAAAAAAAGAAAATTTTGAAAAATGACAATTATTTTGAAACTATCAAAGAAAACGATAGCAATTATATATAAACTGAGGAAGTAAGTATTATTTATTAAAATCATATAAGAAACTAAAAAGAAAAAAAATTCCGAAGAAAAAATAAGACAGCTCCAAGTGTTGGCAGTCTTGTTGAATCTTGCATTAAATTAAATTTGCTTAAAATCATTCCACTTGATTGTCAGCCAAAAGTTTAAAAGATATTTTGGTCAGCTTGTAATTATTTATCAGTTACTTGTTCAACTGACCATAATGTTTTAAATGTCAGCTTGCTTTCCTCATTTGCTTGAACTTATACTTGTACTGCCACTTTCTCATTTTATGTTTTTGGTAGATATTCTGTTAGATATTCTTTCTCATGATCTTTTGTAATCTTGTGAAGATATGTTACTCTGCCAAACACTTTTTCAAATTCAAATGTGTTTCTAACGGGTTATTCTTGAAGATCGTCTATAAATATCCACTGGAAGCATTTTTGAAGATATAGAAGTTTGAAGCCTTATATTCTTAAGAAACTCTCTCTGTGCCTTAGTCTTCTTTAAAACCATAGCTAGATAATAATTCTTGTATATTTCTTTTTAGTTATTGTTTAGGCAAACACTGAGTGATCCTTTCCATATCATTTTGAAATCAGTCAATTTGCCTCACGAGTTTGATTGTTACTCAATCATGCTCCATAAACACTGGTCTTTTATTGTACACTGATCCATTAGAGATCAATTAGATTTTTAATAAAATTAGTGCACTTCAAAAATCCAAGTCTGACCAGCTTGGTAGTGGACGTAGCAGTTTTATTGTGAACCATTTCAATTGTTTTGTCAGTTTTTGCTCATACTCTTGCAAACTGACCTAACACTTAAGAAGCTTTTCAACTGATTAAGTGTCAGTCAGTTACTAACATAATTGTTTGCTTAGTTGTTATGATAAATTGTTTTTCAGTTTCTTCTCTGTACACAGTGATCTATTTTTAAAAACCCAACCTCTTAGAAAATCGTTGTGTCAGCCAGCTGACCAACTTTCATCAGCTTAAGGTATTTTAAAACTATCAGACAGCTGACCAATATCAGCTGACTAACAAAAACCAATTTTCCGCTGCCAACTTAAAAGTTCTATAAATCAACCCTCAAAGTTTTTAAAAGGCTATTCACCCCCCCCCTTCTAGCCTTGTCTGTTGCCAACTGGACTTACAATTGGTATCAGAGCCTGATTTTTTTTTGAAAAATTATTTTTCCAAGCCTAACAACTTGAAAGCACGATCATGGCAACTCTAAAAGCTTTTCAATCAAACAATGTTACTCAAGTACCCATTTTTTATGAAGATCACTTTGATATTTGGAAGGAAAGAATTACAAGATATATGAATAACATAGATAAACGATTGATGGAATGTGTAAGAGGTGGTCATATGCAACCTATGAAAATTAATACTAAAGTTGGTAAATCTTCTACTACAGATGATGACACCATAAATCCTCTTGCTCTGGTACATGAAGAATATGTCTTCAAGCCTCAATCAGAATGGACTGAGGAAGATAAAATTACTGATAGACTGGATGCTAGAGCTGTACACATTCTATCAAGTGTTGTTCCTGATGAAAACTACAAACAAATATATGACTGTGTTACAGCCAAAGAAATTTGGGATGCTCTTGTTGAATATGTGGAAGGAGACCAAAACACCAAGGACAACAAACTCTATGACTGTAAAGAAGAGTTTGATGCCTTCAAGAAGGACCCGAAAGAATCATTAAAAAGTGTCTACGACAGATTTCTCGAGATAAGTAATAGATGTTCCTCTCTTGGTAAAGTCTATAGTATGAAAGATTTAAATATGTGTTTTCTTAGTAGCTTGGGAAGCAAATGACATGTTAATGTCACTGCCATAAAGGAAGTAAGAGACTTGAACAAAACTCATATACGTAGTCTTGTTGCAAGTCTAAAAATCTATGAAAAGGAAGTTCTCAAAACTCAAGAAATTGAGAAAAACTTTAAAGGTATATCTCTTCAAGCTGAAGAAGAGACACCAAAAACTTCTACATCTCTGTCAGATGATGACTTTGATGAAGATGAATTTGCTGCTTTTGCTAGACAATTCAGAAAGTATAAATCTTTTAAAAAGAACCTTCAAAAACCTTCAGCAAACTTTCAAAAGTCTTCCTCAAATCCTCAAAAACTTTTCTCAAGCTTCCAAAGACCTTCCACTTCAAACTTTCAAAAGTCTTACTTCAAAACAAATGAAGACAATGTTGAGAAATAAAAACTGTTGTGCTTCAATTGTAGAAAACCTGGTCATTTTGCTTCAAACTGTCCTTTTACAAAAAATGAGTATTATAAAAGAGCTCCCAAAAATTTTGAAAAACGAAAAGGTTTGGTTGCTGAAGATCAAAATCTTGCAACATGGATTGAGACAGATTCTGAAGATGAATCTGTTGATTTTGAGCAAGAGGCAAATCAGTGTCTTGTTGCAGAATCAGCTATATATGATTCAGAAAATGAGCTTCCTAATCCAAAATATTCAAATGAGTCTGATAATGAGCTGACAAGCTCACCTATTAAAAACCCCAAGCTAACAAAGGTCATTAAACCTGATCAGTTTGTGGTTAAGAAAATAGGAAATGGTTTTTATGGACAAGAAATCATAAGTCAGCAAGAAAGAAAAGTCAAGTCAACTTCTCCAAGGACTGCTGACATCAAAATAAGCAATATGTCAAAAAGGCAGGAGGAGAAGGATACTAACTCAATTGTTGATGATTTACTGGAACAAATGCAAAAATTGTATTCCAAGTTTGAAACACTCAAAAGAATCCATGTTTCATTATCTAGTGATTTTAAAAGAATTTCTGAAGAAAACTATGAGCTTCAAAAGATCAATGAGCTTTACAAAGTTCAGCAAAAATAATTGCTGCAACTTAAAAGCATCAATGAAAAACATGAGATCCAAGCAAAAATCTCGGATGCCCAGATTGCTGACCTTGTAGAAAGAAATCTTCGACTGACCAATGTTGTTAATACTTACTCAAAGTCAAAAGCTGATGTAGAAACCATCATCAGTCAACAGAAAAGTCATGAAGACCAACATGGTCTTGGATACTCAAAGGATGATGAAGACTCTGAGATCAGACAGTCAAATGGTAGACCTAAGATTCTGCTCAAAAAGGACAAGGGATTAGTCTATAATGCTGTGTCATTCAATATCTCAAAAACATGAATCAGCTTAAGAAGTCCATTAACAAAAAGGATAAGCTGAATAATGACAGTTGTCAGTCTTCTGGTCACAAGCCTCAAAATCAATCAGTTAAAACGTCAACTGACAAATGTCAGCCAGCTGACAAAAGAGGAGGATTCAGAAAAAAGACAACTGACAAGTTCAAGCCAATAAATTTTGTTGTTGCTAAGACCTCTAAGCTGAGTCAAAAAGAATCAAAGAATTCACCTCAAATGACTGATAAACCTGGTTATCACAAGTGTAATATTTGTTCTACTTTTGGTCATCAGTCTCATGAATGCCTATTTAGATTTAAACCTACTGACAGAGTCAAGATGCCTAATTTCAGGCAGGTTTGGCTACCTAAGAAAACTAACCCTTTGGACCCAAAAATATAAAGGGTACCATGATTTAAATATTCATATTTCAGGTATGTTTAATGGCAGATGATCAGACAACTGACATATGGATATTAGACAGTGGATGCTCCAGACACATGACAGGGTCAGCTGAACTCCTTACCAACATTATTGCAGCCAAAGGACCTTCTGTCATTTTTGGAGACAACTCAAAAGGAAAGACTATAGGTTATAGATCCATTATCAGAGGATCTGTAATAATTGAAAATGTCTCATTGGTACAAGGTTTGAAACACAATCTTCTAGTATCTCACAATTCTGTGATAAAGGCATGAGCTGCTCTTTCTCTTCCACACACTGTTTCATCAAAAATAGCATCACAAATGAAGTTTTACTCACTGGTTCTAGAGAAAGAAACGTTTTTTCTATTGACTTACTATCCTTAGAAAACAGTACTCAAATTTGTTTAATAGCAAATAATACTTCAAAAACTTCATGGCTTTGGCACAAAAGACTTTCACATTTAAACTTTAAATATCTTTCAAAACTTTCAAAAGGAGATTTGGTGAAAGGTTTGCCATCCATAAATTTTCCTACTGACAAAAAAATGTGATGCTTGCATTTTAGGAAAAATAACAAAAGCTTCTTTTAAACCCAAACCATGTCTTTCAACCAAAAGAATTCTTGAACTTCTTCATATGGATTTATTTGGTCCCATTACAACTGCAAGTTTGTGAGGAAACAAGTATACTCTGGTTGTTGTGGATGATTACTCTAGGTATACATGGGTGGAAATGATGCAATCCAAGGATGAAACTTATAGCATTCTCACTTTCCTATTCAGAAATCTTCAAACTCAAAAGGAATGTGAGATTATAAGTGTTAGATCTGACAATGGTTCAGAATTCAAGAACCTTGGCATGGATACATACTGTGATGATCATGGAATTGATCATAATTTTTCAATAGTTAAAACACCTCAGCAAAATGGTATAGCTGAAAGGAAGAACATGACACTGATTGAAGTAGGTAAAACAATGTTAGCTGAAGCAAAATTGCCAAAATATTTTTGGGCAGAAGCTGTCAACACAGCATGTTTTACTCAAAACAGATTTCTCATAAACAAGTTTCATGGTAAGACTCCATATGAAATATGGAGAGGTAGAACACCTAACATTGCTTTCTTTAAAATCTTTGGGTGCAAATGCTTCATTCACTACAATGGTGGTGATTACAGAGGAAAATTTGATGAAAAAGCTGATGAAGGTATTTTTGTTGGTTATGCTAAACATAGTAGAGCTTATAGAGTTTATAATAGAAAATCTCAAGTAATTGTTGAATCTATGCATATCACTTTTGATGAATCCAATTTATTTGAGTCTTCTAAGGCTCCTGATGTTACTAACAATTTTGAGATTTTTGAGACAGGAAACAATGATGGTTCAACTCAAAATAATCCCTCATCTTCAACTCCTCCTACTGTAACCTTAGATATTCAGAATGAGCTTCAGCAGGCTGACAACTTTCACCGGTGACAATCCTAATCCCGTCACGATTGATCGATCGGTGACACACTTAATTCTGAAACTATTCAGTCAGCTGACATTCCTCCTTCTCCACCTTTACAAACTGAACCTCTTGCAGATCTTCCTAAAGAAATTAGGGAAGCTAGACATCATCTAGTTTCAAACATCATTGGAGATCCATTTGCTGGCTTAAGAACTAGAAGTAGCTCCAGAAATGAAACTATTGATTCACATGCTTTTGTTTCTTCCATTGAACCCAAAAAGGTTGATGAAGCTTTAGAAGACCCTCAATGGATTGAGGCCATGCAAGAAGAGCTAAATCAGTTCGAAAGGTGTAAAGTTTGGGAACTTGTGCCTAGACCCTCAGATCAACAAGTCATTGGAACTAAATGGGTGTTCAGAAACAAGTTGGATGAAGATGGAAATGTTACAAGAAACAAAGCAAGATTAGTAGCCCAAGGCTATAGACAGGAGAAAGGTATTGACTATGATCAAACATTTGCTCATGTGGCCAGACTGGAAGCCATCAGACTATTTCTTGCTTATGCAACCTTCAAGGACTTCAAGGTATATCAAATGGATGTAAAAAGTGCATTTCTGAATGGAAATCTACAAGAACAAGTATTTGTTGAGCAACCCCTGGTTTTCTTGATCTAAAAAAGAAAGACCATGTTTACAAGCTGAGAAAAGCTCTTTATGGTCTAAAGCAAGCTCCAAGAGCATGGTATGAAACTCTATCTAAATTCCTCATGGAAAAAGGGTTTCAAAGAGGTAAAATCGATACTACTCTTTTCTCTTTAAAGCACAAAAGTAATATATTACTAGTTCAAATTTATGTTGATGATATTATTTTTAGATCTACTAATGAAGTTTTGTGTAAAAGATTTGAAAATCTTATGAAAGGAAAATTTGAGATGAGCATGATGGGGGAACTAACTTACTTTCTAGGTTTGCAAATTAAGCAAACTGAAGAAGGAATTTTTATCCATCAATCAAAATACACAAAAGAGCTGATCAAGAAATACAATCTTCAAGAAGCAAATTCAGCAAACACTCCAATAGGAGTTGAATGTCACTTGGTCACTGATGAAAAAGGTAAACTAGTTAATACAACTGAGTACAGAGGTATAGTTAGATCTCTTCTCTATTTAATTGCTAGCAGACCAGACATCATGTTTGATGTGTGTATTTGTGCCCGTTTTCAAGCAAATCCAAAGGAATCTCATATGATTGCTGCAAAACAAATTATTAGATATTTGATTGACACTGAAAAATTTGGCATTTGGTATCCCAGAGATTCATCTTTTAATTTGATTGGATATTCGATCTTGACCTTGCAGAGTGAACAGAAAAAGCACCAGTGGAACATGTCAGCTCCTTGGAAACAGACTGATATCTTGGGCATGCAAAAAGCAAGCCTCAGTTTCCACCTCAACTACAGAAGCTGAATATATTGCAGCTGGAAGTTGTTGCTCTCAGATCCTTTGGATGAAACAACAACTATTGGATTATGAAATACCAATGGGAACATGTCCTATTTATTGTGATAATACTTCTGCTATTTCAGTTTCTAAAAATCCTGTTATGCATTCTAAAACTAAACATATAGACATTAGATATCATTTCTTAAAAGACCATGTTGAAAAAGGTAATGTTCCACTAGAATATGTTCGTACTGAATTTCAATTAGCTGACATTTTTACAAAAGCTTTAAAATCTGATAGGTTTGAATTTTTAAGAGGTGAATTAGGAATGCTAGTAATGTCATAGAAATGTACTTTGAATTTTCTAATCTTTGCAAGGCGTTAACATTCTTCAGCTTGTCAGTTGATACTCATCTAGCTGACAAGAATGTCTTCAACTTACACCCTTCAACTGACACTCTTCAGTCTCCTAACTTTAACCTTCTATATGATGACTGACATTGTGAAGATAGCAAAAGTTGATCAGCCGGTAGCTGGCATATGAAGTTCTTCAGCTTCGAAATTTTATGGTTGATCAGCCAAAGCTGACAAATATTGACAGCTATCAGCTGACAAAAATGAATCTGTTGGAACTGTGTAAAAAATCAAATGTTTAACTGACATCACAAAATTGGTCAGTCAGTAGCTAACACATATTCACAACGACATCTCATAAGTTAACATGTGAGCAGCTGAAAAATTCTTCTTCTCATTCATTAGCTGACAACACAGTGACTGACATTATAGTCACTGTCCAGGTAGCCTCTGCGCCTTAAGTCAAAGCTGATCGTATCTCAGCTAAAATTTACTCTAAAAATCATTAAAAATTTCCTTATTTAATTCCCGCCTTTTATTCTCCCTTGGAACTCGCGAAGCTTTTTTGAAAAGCCAAAATGACCTTTCCACTATCCCACCAAATCTGGCGGTTGAAATAATGTGTTTACACAAAAACGGCTCATCATTGTGATAATAATTTTCTGTCATAAATCACTATTTTTATCACAAAAACCAAAATTTTGTGTACTTTATCACTACACTCTATGTCTTTACTTTTAAAACCCACTCATTCTTATAAGCGTCCGTACCTATCTCTTCTATATTTAAAACACACTCTCTTCATTTTTCACTTATCTCTCTCTCACTAAAAAACTTTTCTCTTTCAAAATTCTCTCTTCTTCAAACCCTAAATACAAACTCTTCTGGTAACTAAATTTTCCTTCTTCTTTTTCATCTTCTTTTACTATATCTCTTCTCTAACCATTCTGTGAATGCATGAAAATGGCTTCTAACACATCAATCAGATGTCTTCTGGATGTCGTCTCACTGAATGAAGAACCATTGGGACTCCAGCTTATCCACCTTGTTACTGCATCTGGGTTAATGCCTCAACTCTCCTTCAACATTCGCACTTACAGCTGCCAGCTAACTGAGGAGTTCTTCATGGCTATGGAGGAAAACCCAACTGACCCTTTCTCTCTCACCGACACTATCAGAGGAGTCCCCGTTATCTGTGACTCTGAATCTATCACAGCCGCCTTTCCAGATCTGTACGATGATGGCTCAACAACTTACACCATTCCAGAAGACACTCAAAGAGCAGGATGGATAACCATGAGAGGTGAAGTACCAGTTGAACTGGCATTTGACAGCCACAAGCACCGGTTTGCACCTCTTCATTATGCCCTGGCTACTGTTTTGGACAAGTGTCTCATTATTAAATCTGGAGGGCACGACAAAATCACGGAAGCTCAACTATTTCTTATGGAAGGCATTGTGGAAAATTGTGAAATGAATTGGGGATCAGTTTTAGTTGAATGTGTAAAAATGAATATAGCCAAGTACAAGGAGAATATGGCTACGGGTAACCCAAGGCTTACCCACCATTTAATCATCAATCAGTTTCTTCGCTCACTCCCCGCTCTTCAACATCAACTCGTCAAGATTGGTGACCTAGAAGCTGTTAAAGTCAAGAAATATGTTGCAGCTGACATCAGGCGGGCCAATGTCTCAAGTCGTTTTGGTCAGGAAATTTCCACAGCCTAGCCAAGCAGAAGACCAAGAAGAACAAGGACCCAAGCTCTTACGGCTGTTTCATCTAGTCAGCCAACTGACGTTCCTCAGCAACTTGAAATCAATCAGCCAGATAGTCAGCCAGCAAAGGGTCAGCCAAGTGGTCAGTCAGTCAGAGGTCAGTCAAGAACTGGTCAGCCAGCGCGAGGTCAGCCAGCTGAGGATGCTCCTCCAACTGAAGGCTGTTAAGAGGTTGACATTAAATTATCTTTAAAAATTTAGCGGTTAAGATTCACCTCCACATTTATATGTGTGAGCAGTTATTCATTTTTTATTCTCTATTTTTTCTTTCCCTATTACAAGTTACCCCATAGAATTAATACTACAAACAGTCACCCTTTTTTCTTCTCGTTATATTTTATCTTCACATTACAAAGTTACACTCTGCGATTAATCTTCTAAACAGTCACCCTTTATAAAATATCAATCCTTCAACTATCACTTGAAACAATATACCCCTCAACGGTAACATTTTTTTAAATCTTAAGAGGTCAGGATTTATTTTTTTACTAACATCTTATGACTGTGATTTATTTAGGTTTTCAAGCATGTGAACATCAATTATTCATCTCCTATATTACGATTTTACAGTTATTATTTTATGGTTTTATAATTATCTTTTTCGCACATATGCAATTGACTAGGACTATTCAGAGGTCATGATTTATTTTTTTATTACTAACATCCCACCTATTTTTTTAAAAAAAGAATCAATTTAAATTTTTTTCAGCCTGTTTTTTTGTCCGGCCTAGATTTATTGTTTACAAATATTTAGTTTATAGTTTCTTAATTGATTGTTATCGTAATCAACTGAATCTCAATTTAATTTTTGTCCAATTTAGATTTGATTTTTTTTAAAAAAAAAGTTTGTTCGTAAGTTTTGTAATTTTAAATATTTGTATTTTAATTTCTTTCTTTTTTACTTTTTTTTTGCTAAGTTTCCCTTATTGATTTGAAATCTTTGTATTTTAATTTTTGTCCAATTTACTTTTTTTTTTTTTTTTGGCTAAGTTCACTATGTCTCATTCAATTTATTTTATGGTTTTTGTTTGCTGAGATTTTCATATTTAACTTTATTTTAATTAACATGTGTATGGTTGGTATGTGCGAGAGAAAATGTTTTTGGATGCTTAATTATACTCTTTTTAGATAAATTACACAATTTCTTTAATTTTTGGGATATCTTCCTTTATTAATTTCTTCACATCATGCTCGTTTCACAATCGCTTCATACATTGACCACATCCATACCAGTGGCGGATCCAGAAATAAGGTTAAGTGATGTCCAAAATTTTAACTATTAGAAACACCCGCTGCACCCCCTACAAGGCTTACACCAATTCCGATTTCTTACAATTTTCGTTTAAAGAATCACTCCATATTTCCTCAAAAAGTCAAAATCACTAACCATGTTGAAGAGACGAAAAACCTTTAATTAACGGTAATTTATTATATTAAAATGTTCTTAAAAACATCGCACACAAACCGCAAGTAAATTCCTTAAATCAATAAATCACACATAAGTAAATGACATGCGTAACAAATTGTTAAACTAATTTTTTTTCAACTCAACACCCCCTAATTTTATAGGCTAAAAAAATTCTCAAGAAACTCAACAAAACAACAAATAATTTTAACAATCAAATTTTATCTTCAAATTGCTCCAAAATTTTCAATATAAGCTCAACCAAAGTTCCAAAGGCACCAAAGCTTGTTTTGCTATACAAAATTATCAATCAATTAATCAAATCAACAATTTTACATTTTAACCAAAAAACCCAAAATTTAAAAAAAATCCTAATTTCGGATAAATAGGGTGTGATTTGTGAATTGAGAAAGATTGAAAATAATAAAATGAAACTATGAAAAATTAGTAAAGTACCAAGCACAAGCCAGGTAGAGCAATGCATGCTGCTTGGGAGATTGGGAGGGAGTCAAGGAGAGTTGTGAGTAGATTAGGACTTTTAACTTTAGGAGTTATTGAGTTAGTGTCAACTGACTTAGGAGGTTTTAGTTTAGGGGAAATATTGGGAGGGGTCCAATAGAAAATTTTGGAGGGGTCCAATTGCTAAAAAGTTAAAACTTACTTTCTTTTGTTTTTGGTTGACCGGTGTCCATGGACACCTCAAGGGTGTACTACCATTCGCCACTGATCCATATTGACACCATATGATAAGTACATGCACGAAATCTAGTATATAACATAAGGCCCCAAATCAATTAAGGATTAGGAGACCAGGAGATCGGACTTTTTTTGCGAGAGAGTCAGGTTGGGAGAGATGAAAAAAATGGGGAGGTATTTTGTTTTAATTTGAAGGAAGGTATTAGGCTTAAATAAATGGTTCTTTAGGGGGGAATGGGTTTTAATAGGATGAAGGGTAGTTATGTAATTTACTTTTTAAAAGGGTGTTAAGTTTAGTAAAAAAAAAAAAAGATACAGCTAATCTTTTACTAAAATTGCTTTAAAAATACAATACGGTATATGTATAACTAAAATTGCTTAAAAGAAAAGTTAAAAAAACACTCATATTTTAACCAAAATCTCTTACTAGTTCCGGGCCAAATCTCTAGATAAATTTCAACGATGTTAAAAATTATATTTATTATATAAAAATTAAAAACAAAATTTAAATAATGTTATTTAATTTGTAGTATAAATTTTTAAAAAATAATTACTTCAATGGGGCACTTGGCCCTAAGAGCATCGCCAATTATGACACTCCATATCTCCCTCTAGCTACCTCGTTTTTTGTTAATTTTACACTTTTTCAACACTTTAAAAAAGTTTCCACTCCAGTAATCACCATCTATACAATCCTTTAAAACCCTAAATCTCTTTCATCACAACTCACAAACTTAACTACCACCATATTTTTCATCTTTTTTATTTCTATTTTTCCAACATAATTGGAATAAAATATTTATATTTTATATTATATATTCTATAAAAAATATTGTATTTTTTAATTATTTCGATTACTTTCATCTAAAAATATACGTCATTTTAATGGTCAATTTATGTCTATAATACATTATTATTATTATTATTATTATTTTATCCTCTCATATATTAAGAACACGAGACAAATTATTTCCTTTGGTTAAAAAGAATTCACAATTAATACACAAATTTCATTAAAAAATTGACATCTTTCAATTTGATCAATATAACAAGTTTACGATAATAATGTAAAAAAATAATCTATGTATATCAGTAGCTTGCAACGGTAGGAAAATTTAAGATGACAAAGTTAGCATAATTAAATGAAAGCATACATTATACTACTAATATTTATTTTACAGTCAATTACTTTTTTTAAACCGTGTGATAGGTCAAAGAGAACGATTATTTGAAAATGGAAGAAGTATATGCTTTAATAAATTTTAAAATTACTTTTATCTCAAAATATACATCAATCTAAAGGGAAATTTGTGTTTAAAATACAGTTTTATTATTATCTAAACATAACTCCTACCGAAGAAAAGAAAATAATTTTTTAGCACCAAATAAAACATATTAAATTAATAATAATTTTGTTCGGAATGGAGGAAGTATTTTTTACATTTTATCTTCTATTGAAATAATTTTATGTTTTAAGAAATTCAATTACTTTTATCTAAAAAAATATATGTTTACAAAACTAATTATTTTGCAATAATTTCAATTAAATATGTCCATTAAAAAAATATATGTAAATAACATGGACATCATGCACATGAAAGGGTTGGACCCAAAAAAATATGTCATTATTCCTGCTAAGAGTCCCTCTAAGTTTAGAGGAATGTTTAGTTGCTTTTAGAGAAAAAGGGTGAGATAAGCCATCCATTGTGGGATCAAGGGTGGCTAAAAAACTCTAAAAATGATTAAGCTGGTTGATAAAAGTCATCAATTATGGATGTTCTAAGAGCAACCACAACAATAACACTCAAAACCAAACTCTAGCCACCTCGTTTTCTGTTATTTTTACACTTTTTCAACGCTCTATAAAATAATTCACTCCAACAATCACTCTTTATACAATCCTCTAAAAGTTTTAATCCTCTCTCATCTCAACTAACAAACCTAACTACCACCATATTTTAAAATTTTCTTATTTCTATTTTCTCATCACAATTGGAATAAAATATTTACGTTTTATATTATACTCCCTCTGTTCCGAGCAAAGCGTCCACTATTCTATTTTGAGATGTTTCACTTAAAGAGTCCACTTTAAAAAATTAAAGCATAAAAGTGTCATTTTATTACTAATGAGCTACTAAAAATATCATTTTCTTAAAAAATTTGACTTTCAAATGGGAATTCTTTGCCCAGAACGGAGGGAGTATATTCTATGAAAAAAAAAATATTTTAATTATTTCAATTACATTCATCTAAAAAATTTATGTCAATCTAATGGTCAATTTATGTTTATAATACATTATAGTTATTATTATTTTATCATCTCATACATTTCGAATACGAGAAAAATAATTTTCCTTGGTTAAAAGAATTCACAATTAATTCATAAGAATAAATATATATATCAATTACTTGTAACGATATAAAATTAAGAAGAAAAACATGTGGTATGATTAATTTTCAAAACTTCTACTCTTTTTTTCAAATAACAAAGCTCATGTCGTGTACCCATGATTTGATGCTTCTCTCATGTCCCAAACAAGCTTGATAATTATTGACTCGAGATTCTGGCACTATAAAACCTCATGATTATGTGCTCTAATGCAAATGAAATCTAACAATTTCATTTGAAGCAAGTAATGTTCTATGTTCTCACATCATATTCAACATTGAGAAGAAGAATACAATGATACTCATTTTCCCAAAAGTTTTCCTACAGACTAGCAACACAAATTACATATAGAGAAATCACTTATGAACAACTGCACTATCTTCAAACCCTAAGCCTTCTTGGGGGATTTAGGGGTATTGGCAAGTGATTTGACAGGTTTCTTCCCTGCCTTTTCAGACTTCGTTGGCAATAGAACTGGGTTGATGTTGGGTAGTACACATCCATGTGCAATTGTCACACTGGCAAGAAGCTTTCCAAGCTCTTCATCATTCCTCACAGCCAAAAGAACATGCCTTGGTATAATTTTGTTCTTCTTGTGGTCTCTTGCAGCCAATTCCAAAACCTAAATAACAATCAATTACAAGTTCTAGTCAAAATCATATTCAAACAATTCATTACCAATTAGATTCAACACAAGGCATTGTTTGGTAGCTCAAATGCAATACAATAATCAATTAAAAAAGCTTTAAGCTACTCAAAAATATATTCTACTTTAACTGCCAACAACATCATTACAGAATGAATGAAATCTGTCAGTGGTTATCAGCTAAGAATTATGTAAATAAACTTCTAGAGCAGTCGAAAAGCTACCACAATCACATTCATAGCATAATCCACAAGGTAGAACTACAATTAAGCACACCCTGTAGTGCAAAAGAGTAATGAGCTTTTGAATTTCCACAAAATCATTACCAAATTCCAAAAGGTGAAAGATTGGCTTTTCAACTGTGTAAGAACAAAAAATATGCTTCTTGGCAGCTAATTTGCAATGTATAAGTTGAGCTAAAAATCAACATTATTTCTGAGGAAAAACATCTAAACTGAGCTAACAACATAACAATGTAACTAGTAACGTGGCTAACAGTTTTACCATCAAAATACTTTCCTCAGCAACCAAATAGGTATACACTCAGTCACTCACAAACACAAAGCTTAAATCCGGGCAAAATCAAGATCAAATCTGAGTAATAGTGGATATTACCATCAAAATCACTACATCAATCAATCTGGCTAAATGAACTTAAATTGAAGTGAATCAAACATAAACAATACGAAAAGTAAGAAAGTTGGTGTCCAAAAATGAATATTATCATTTATTACTAGATGACATGATGGAACAGTTATTACTTCCACATAAATGACCATGTTTACTTTTCTTGTATGCCCTTAATCTGAATCCAGGCACAACAATTACACCATACTTAGCAAAATGAAAGTTTTAAACTTAAATATTTTAAACCAGCCTCTTTTAAGGGGCACAAACTAAAATTTTATGTAGGACCTTTCTTATGCAAGGAGGGGGTAATTATTTCGTACACCATAGTATCAGCCAAGCACCAAGACAAAAGATTCACACTCGTGCACCATCTAACAACCTATGCACAATTAATAAACTAAACAACATCAGCACTAACTAAACACAAACAGCAAAAAATAAATTGAAAGAAGGCATATCTGAATGGGCTCTTGCTGAGAAAGACAACGCTAAGAGCAATCCACGGTTGCATACTTCAGAGCATCTCCATTCACCTTGGCTTGAACACAACCAGTTGATGCATCCCTGAAACATTGCTTCCCATCTGCCAGTAGGTTAGCTTATATGAAAACTTTACAAGTCCAAATGCTACTTTAGAGACTACGCAGTTATTTCAATTAGGCAATCCTAGTTCAGATTGCCTGTCCAGTATTTTGTTGCCTAAGACAGCACTCGTAGAGCTAGATCCATTAATCAATTTGGCTTTTGACACCCAACACGCCGAGTCCAGATCTCCTGTACCACTTGTGTGTACCACTGGTGTACCACTTTTCATCTCAACCATTGGTTGAAATGCAATGATTGAGATGTAATGGTTAAGATGAAAATGGTACACCAGTGGTACACATAAGTGGTACAGGAGATCCGGACTCCAACATGCCCTCACAAATATCTGAAGCCTCGTCTTGATTTCTTTCAACTAAGCTATATTCAAGCTGGCAAAAATAACAAATAAAAAAGCAGTTAACTTAAGAAACATAACTGGAAGAAGAGTTGAGACCATGGCTTTCTACAAGTGTGGATTTCATCACCATCTCCACACTACAGTTTTGTCATCCATTAAACACCTGATGCGGGAGCAAAGGAGCAAAGGGGCGTGGAAGCAACAAGGGGGTTCAACCCGTGCATGGAAGGTTCATGGAAGAGAGGTTTGGGAGCATTACGTGGGCTAGCAATCAAGGGGGCCAAGGCATAGCTTGGAAGGGTGGCCGCCCACCATGACTTCTAATTACAAAAGAATTATAGTTTAGAAAGAAGAATCTGCCATTAGAAATTAGTTTCCTTTTTGTTTAGTTGGTTAGGAAGTTTGTTTTAATTAGGATATAGTTTCTTTTCCTCCAAGTTTTAGAGTTTCTTTTCAATTAAATTTAGGACTAAGTTGTAAGCCTTTTTAAAGGCAATTTCTTTGAATAGATCGACATATTTGGTTTTGGTGTGCAAACACATTGCAAGAGCGAGTTCGTTCTTCTTTTTGGTTTTTTCTTTCAAGGTGAGTGAAGCCCGAAAAGATTAATCAATCGACATTCTTTACAACGAGTGAGTGAAGCTCGTTCGCTGAAGCCGAATTATCCTATTCTCCTTCTACTTCTTTTTAATTTTATTTCGACTTTGAGGCAGTATGTTTTCATCCTCAATAAGCGTGGGTTGGTTGACCAATCCTTGGATATTTAAGAAAAGGTAAAGTGATCAGAATAGAGAGATTTGTTTGGGCAATTTGTGATAGATTTGATAGGACTTTTGTGACTGTTGTTGGCAAGTTTTTGGACAGCGTATGTGCGTGAGGATTGCTGGGATTAGGAGGCAGTTTGTAGGCTAAGTTAGGGGTTGGGTTTTATAAGTATTTCTTTAAAGAAAACAGGGTTGTTTAGAGAAGATCATTGGTGTGGCTTGGGCAGTCCAAAAGCTGGAACGGGGCTGTTTAGCTGCCTTTATTGGCCCTCTTGCTGTTTACAACAAATATATATTAGTTGCAACAAAAATCATAGCAATTCCTAAATGTAATAACAAGCAATATGTCCACTTGAATGGAAGATCGAGGATTGATGACAACCACAAGCATGTTGCAACAAAATTTATCAGAGGAGCTACTAGACACTTTAAACTACAATTTAGCACTTTGAATCACCTAATTCGGGTCTATATTCATCAAGTTATGACCAGTCAAAACCTAAGTTACTAACCAGGATTTCTGCTAACAGTTTCACAAACACAGCGGTGGTTCAAGACTCAATTGAGCTACTTCCTGACCTCAGAATTTTATGAAAATATATAGGTAACTACCTAACACATATAAATAAAACATATCCAAAATCCAGCCCATTTCCATGCACGGATTTGCTACATAAATATTCAGAAAATGGTCCAAAACAGGGTCTGCACTTGATTGAAAGTTATGTGTTTAGCTCACCAACTTAACCAATACTTTAAATCACTAAAAAATCTAATCACATAGCAAAACATACCAAAAACCGTTGAGTTCAGCAACATAACCCTCTATATGTCAATACAAAGAGTAAAAACACAATGGCCTAAAAATCAGAAGTAGACTACAAAGTCAGAATCGTGCCTCTGCATTTTGTGGAAATCAATTTGTCTCTGCAATGTGGAGTAATTAACTATGAGACCTTCAATTGTGTCAAGAAGGTTATGGAACATTATGCAAGACAAGGTTAGGGCACAAAAGAGAGAGAGAAAGATACTTACCTAATGAATGGTGGCTAATGGTAGCTGGCAAGCAACGAAATAACAACAGGACGTAGCTGATAAAGAATCAAGCAGCACGATCCTTAATTCTCACAATGGTGGGGGCGTTATCAACAACAATGAAATAGATTACCGTTAAAGTATGTAGCAAGCTCGATGTTTTCTCTTTTGTTTCTTAGGTTTTGGAGGCAGAAGAACAACCTTTATCGCTGCATCAAACACAGCCTTCACATTCTGCGAACCAGAACATTTCAGGAATTAGTTGCAGACCAATGTTTTTTTTTCTAATTGCAAACCAATGTTAATATCTAAACAAATATGATAGACTCCATCCCTTCCTCACTCAAATTCATGTAAAATAGGCCCACGTAGGTAAATCACTGAACCTACATCACATTGCAGAAACCACCAAATCATTTTTATTTTTATTTTTACCAAAAAACAGAGAATGTGTTGAAGATAGTTAGCAACATTATATTTAGGTATAAACATCGATAGACCTTCACCACCTCCACATAAAGGTTAACCTAGGTATAAACATCGATAGACCTTCATCACCTCCACATAAAGGTTAACCTAGGAAAATCTAGTTAGAGATGAAATCTCCAACTTAAACCATGAATGAAACTTAGGTGCTGATCCTTAGTATGATTTGCCATCATAGAAAATTGCAAATATGGAAAGGAAAGGGCGGCCTTTCTCTGCTTTTGGGGGTCCTGAACCTCATCTAGGCAGAAGGCTTCGGCACTTTGAGCTGAAATTTCCTAGCTAAACTGCTCCTTGAGCTAAATTTCCTAGATGATATTTTCTATAAACTAGACTAACGTTATCATACTCCTTGGAAACGAGTTTGAGAAAAATTGTTTTTTTTGTTGCTCACTTTGATTATAGGAATACAAATTACCATATTCAACAAAACTGTGGTAGAGCATGGAACTTGGAATTTTTTGTTATATTTTTATACAAAAGAAACATGGATCCCCATCCCCCTTAATCACTTGCCAAGCCATCCCCATAATATATAGCATATTGATATTTTAACGAGACCCTGATGTGATTGAAATTCCCCCAAATGCCAAATTTGCTTCCCAGTACTTTATATTAAGGGTCTTCCCAGATGATTTCAGAAAGGCAACTCAAAATAAATATATATCAGTCTCTTAAGTGCTATAGATAATTACAGGTAAAATCTTTTATCTTGGTTTTTTCTTCCCTTTTTCTATGGTGGGAAGGGTCTCAATATGCTGTGTATTTAGTATGACTTACAAAACAAATGATATAAATAATTTCCTTTGCTACTTCTGATCGCCCTCTTCTCCATTCCTTTGATAAAATGATTATTCAATTTGCCTAGATTGTTGTTAGTGACTTATATCTATCTAGCACACACCCGTCAATTCCCATGTATGGCTCACAAATATGAGTTATGCAAGGGCTTAACCCTAAATTTCTATAATGTTATCTTGTATAAGAACCTGCAGTCTTTCTTTCTTTTTTTTTACTTGAAGGCAGGTGACTCAATCGCTCGCTTTCACATACCTCTCTTATTCATTGGCTACTAAGGAGGAGATCACCTTCTACTGACAATGATTTGATTTTTCTCTCCCTTCTCCCTCTGGTTTACACACTGCTATAAAAGCCCTATAAAACTGCTTAGATCGCTTATAAATTTCAAATGTATTGATAAGACCTTTTCAATAATGATTACCATGATCTGGCTTAAGTTCCAACTTGGTAAAATCTCTATTTATTGGTTCATTGTCACCTTGAACAACATATAGCAAATCCATTTAATTCATTCAAAACAATTAAGATTTTATAAAAAGAAATGAATTACTTAACATTGAAAATAAATGCGTATTTTATACCATCCCTGTCGTCGTTTCCAAAATCTTCAGCGTAATAAACATCTTCGTCGCCAACAACTATCGACCTATGATCCTCCTACATTACCAAAAATCAATTAGACAATCAGTTAAGTCCTCTTATTCTTCTTCAGACCAAAAGTTTATAAAACATAGCTTTTGATCACACCAACTCAAGTTTGATGGTTTAAAATGGCTAAAATTGGAAGTCTTCTGGCAATTGCATTCAATTTGTAGCCTTTAACCTACATTTTTGTTGTTTTGTTCACAAACTTTCTTGCTTCTTCTCTATGGGTACAACTACTGAGAAAATTGAAATGAATTTTCCTCGTTAGAGATTCTCTATCTTTGTATATATCATTACAAACATGCATTGGTTTACTCTTTCTTCCTATTGCAGCAGCATGCCTATCGTAATGTTTCAACTTTCAACTGCATGACACATATTTTTATTAGTTTCTTACTTGAAGAGGCATAAAAATAGATTCACCCTCGTATAAGTCGAATCAATTAGCAAGTCAATATAACCAATTGCATGTAAACATTCTTCTTAATGGAAGCAAGGTAACGAACTTCAGTATGTCTGAATCATTTCAGATTCCCCCTCATACTCATTGAATCAATTTGCAACTTGAAATACCCAAACACAAATACACATTCTTCTTTGTGAAAACCAAGTTTAGAAATTCACTATGACTAACCAAATTGCAATATGAAATACTTAACAAAATACACACGGTCTAATTAAATAAACAAATAACAAATTTGCATATTAAAATATGTTGTATGGAAAATACACATATTCCAGGTTATGTAATCAATAACAAAAATGGAACAACAAGCCTTAGGTTAAACCAAGAAAACCAAGAAAGTGGGTATGATAAAATTAAACAAAATCATCAAAAATGAATGGGAAAATAAAAAAATCAAAAGCAAAAAGATAGGAAATTTAAGAAATTGTACCTCAAAAATTGAAGATCCCTTCATGGATTCAAAGGGAAGAGTAAAATCAGTGCTGCTTTTGCATCTATCTCTTTCTCTCCCTTGAATATCTCTTCTCAATGAGAGAGTGATTTGGGCGCAGCGCTATCTCTGGAATTTTTGTCGACGGGTAAGTGAAGATGGAGGCGGCGGCGACGGTAGAGGGTTTTGTTGTTGAGAGGAGAGAGGAATGGTGTGGGGAGATAAAACGAGGAAGACGGTGGGGGGAGAAAGAAGAGATAAGAATGGGGAGGAGAGAACGAAGAAGACGGTTGGGAAGAGAGAAGTGAGGGAACGAAGAGCAACTGTTCATGCTACAAGTCCTCCGATCTGTTGCGATCCATTTGCCGGGGTATAGGGATTGAGCGTGGAATTGGGAGTCCATTGTGCTGTTGAGTTCTGCAAAAAGACTCCAAAACCACTTTTGGAGTGTTGATAAAATGCTCCATTGTGGACGCTCTAAGTCCGCGCCTCCTATTTACTATCTTGTATCCAATCCTTACAACCGCCTCACTATCTCAAAGACACAGCTAATCCAACCAAAATCATTAGTTGGGAAGAGCATTAAATGGCAGATTATAAGCAATTGCTACCTACCTACCTAGATCACAGAATTTGTAATGTTGAGAAAGATCAAACTAGTTTGGTTGCTTTCTTTTTTGATGGGTGGTAAGAATTGCGCACCCATGCGTACTCATCCACACCGACATAAATATTAAATAGTAATAACATCTCTGATGCTAATGTGAATGTAAAAGAAATTAATTGTTACATAGGATTTACACCCTTTTTGAAAGAAAAACTATCTCTAATGCAAATATGAATGATGTGTGTGGAAATGATGTGACAACCAAATTTGTTCATATTGTGGATAATAATGTCAATTTTTCATATTCTACTTAAGGGTGTGAATATATCTTAATCATTCTTATTCTTTTTAAAAACTCTTTCTATTGGTTGTTCTCTTTTCTTTTAGTTTTTATTTTTTTGTCAAATATTATTAGTGGTGGAATGCATGTCAATTAAGATTAAATCAACATTTGCATTTGAGAAATCCATTTTGATTGAATGTGAATGAAGAGAGAAAGAACGACATATATGATTGAGGGTGTGAATTACTCACGGTCATGTATGATCAAATTCACGGTTGCATTAGTGATGCTCTAACTATAGTAGGGAATAAAAATGCTGATTTTTGGCCTACCAAATCTTACCGGTTGATTGTACTACAGTTATAACTAACAACCAAAAAAAGATTAAGTTGTGATGTGCACTGAAAATACACCCCCCAAAATACTTGTCAAAACGCCCATAACAAATGAAGGGTCCATGCTCAAAGCAGGTAAAAGCCCATGAGACACTATAAATAGAGAGGTCATCCCTCATTATTTACTCTTTCAATCTCTCTCTCTCTTTGAGCACACACGGGAGGCACGTTCTATTTTTCTCAACCGAGACTTACTCGCACACCGAAGGGTTTTGGCGGGGAACCCTCCCCGTCGACTCACGGTGCTCCATTTTGCAGATAACACAGCCAGATATCCATCCGATGACACCATGGATTACTCATGTATGACGAGATTTTCGGCACCTCGTCTCGTGGTGTAATCAAATGGTTCCATTGCCGGGAATCAAATTTCTTATTCCCCTTTACACGCTGACTCCTCCGTTAACCATGGCACAACTCTGTTCACATGTGTCGAAGCACTGTTGAGAGCAACAAACGTCATGTTGTCTACACTGTTTGGGCAAGTAAAACAAAATCGAAAGAGCAAATAAACACCACCAGGGGATGCGCATTAAGAAGACGAGCACGGAGACACCAAAATCGTCGTTTTCCGAGCTCCCACTCGCCTCCACGCACCACCTAAAGCCATGGAAGGCGGTACCACGTACCCACTCTCCGGCCCCGCTCTGACCGAGTAAATTGGACGCCTCTCAGTACCAAATATGCATTATATTTGTGGAATACTTTATCATGTATTTGACTGTCCACTAACACGCTTGTGAATTTATCCTATCTATGTGTCGGGCATGGTTTATTTTCATCTCTAATTACTTGAGAGTAGTACAAATCACTTATAATTTACACATTTGTGTAACGATAACTCGCATACCCTCGACAATCGATACAAGTACAAGTAAAACATATATGTGATACGTTAAGTATGTGCAACGCTAATATGTCATTTTTGACATCTTTTATACAGGATATAATCATAAACGATGCGACAGTACACATAAAAAAATAAAAATAAAAATAAAAAAATAAATAATGCATGTTAGGTTATAATTTGAAAATATTATGAACATGTTATACATTGACATGATTGTAATTGTCGAATCTAATTAAACAAAATGAATACACTTGTCATTGCTACTTTTAATTAAGAATGCAATATGTTACATGCCTGAAAATATTTCGCAACCTACTTAATAAAAAATAGCTATATACATTGTAGCGCACTTATATGCATCAAACAAAACAACATGACATACAAATTATTACCACGTAGATGTTAGGTACCGTAGCATACTAAACATGATTCAACATTGTTATACATAGTAAACAATTATATATACCAATGCGCGACTTATTTATGATCTCTGGTTCACTCCTCGCTATTTCCCTTATAACTAATTATAATTATTAACTTATTGCAATTTTCTACATTTGCATGCTACACTATATTACACCACTTTGTACAATTGAAAATAATTTGTATTCACGACCATATATCTATCGTCGTAACCACATGACCTATGACTTTACTTTGATTACTAATTGTGCATGACTCATTTACTATTGGATCACTTAAAAGTAGTGCAAATCACTAATAACTTACATATTTATATAGCCATATAATCATATACACTTGACAATTGACGCGAGAACAATTTGGATCTATATGTGATTAATTAACCGTGTACAACTATGTGATGATTTAGTGAGCATGCATCGGCACACCTTATAGCAAGCACCATGTGTTCTTAATAATGTAACGTGCAACATTATTTACAAAAGTTAATGACACTGTTATTTCAACCGAAGACACGCGGGCTCGATAGCATCGTCAATCTCCAATATTGCATAATGTAATTCACCTTGTACTTTATAAACGCATCAGTTTTAGCACACGTCAATAGATTGCGATCAGTATTAGCTCAACATCACTGCAAGTCACTAGTGATTTTCATATTCTCAGCCACAAATGATAAAACAAAATACAAGCTTATATTTGAACCTCAAATTTGACTTTTTCCCGAGAACATACATAGTTCACTTTAGCAAAATAGTGCTTACAAAACACTTTTCTTTATATACCAACGACAAACTATAATTGAGCTCTTACAGGCACTGCCATTCATTTCATCATCACGTGAACAATTAAATATTACAGATTTAATAACATCGTTAATTTTCTCTAGTACGGTGCATAATATTGCGAACAGACGCTCGCACACATAATCGTTGCATACATAAGGGATGATACGAGCTCACCTGCTCATGAAAAATATTACATTTACTTATTGTCAGTCACATATAATGCGAGCATTTTCACTTACATGAGATTTAATGAACCGTACCTGCCTCAACCTTATTTAGAGGAAAATATACTTGATTTGTAAATGATGCTTTTAAATTCTTAGGCACTAAATCCGCACAATTTCATTGCTCTCAGAGCTAAAGCATAAAAATGACTATCACACGGGCTAAGAGCCCACATTGCCCCCCCCCCCAGAGCTATATTCATGGTGACTCTCGCCATGCCGAGATCACAAGGCCCAATTGCCCATCATCGGTCATTCTTGCCACGCTAAGCTCAAGTGCCCACGCACATCGCTACGTTAACCGGGGGACTGTTACTAAAGCATGAAGCAAACAAAGATCCTTATTACTTCTCGAACTAATGGCATCCTCTCACGTCCGAGAAGTGAGGGGCTACCACTACTACCACCATCACTACTACTACTACTACCATGGCTGATGAGATCCTACAACACCCTTATTTATATGGGAGAGCCCCACGACCACAATAGTTATTTACATGACATTCATATCAGATCATCGACGATTATAGACATTACTATTTGGAAGATCATCGTTTTCCATATTCAGGCTAGTGCCCGAGCTTCATATTATACTCACACACGAGCTAATCTAGCTGATGTCTGAGCTTCATATTGTCCTCCCGCTCGAGTCTTACTCGCAGTTGAGTAGTACACCGTGCCTACTTGCGTTTATGCTCCCAGCTTGAGTTTACTCGCGACTGAGCTTCATATTGTCCTCTCACTCGAGTCTTACTCGCGGTTGAGTAGTATAATGCACCTTCATGCGCTTATGCTCCCCGCTCGAATTTACTCGCGACTGAGCTCATTATTACTATACATAATTTGCTCCTCGATACTGAGTGAAACCAACCTCGGCATTCCCGAGCTATACATGGTTTATTCCTCGATATTGAGGGAAACCATCATTGATATTCCCAAGATATACATAACCTACTCCTATATATTGACGAAGACCTCAAAACACTAGGCAAATACCTCGGAACGTGAGGTAGGATTCAAAAACGCGGGATAAAAGACCTCGACACACGAGGCAAATACCTCGGAACGTAAGGAAGATATCAAATAACAAAAGCCCAAGTACTTACCCTATCCTCGATACTGAGGGGTGGGATCAAAGTTCTCATCCTCAATACCGAGGAAGATCGCAATAATCAAAAGCCCAAATGCTTACCACATCCTCGATACTAAGGGGGGGGGGATCAAGGGTCTTATTCTTAATACCGAGGAAGATCACAATAAACAAAAGCCCAAGTGTTTACCCTATCATCGATACTGAGGGGGGATCAAAGGTCTCATCCTCATTACCGAGGAAGATCACAATAAACAAAAGCACAAGTACTTACCCTATGCTCGATACTGAGGGGGGAACAAGGGTCTCATCCTCAATGCCGAGGAAGATCGCAATAAACAAAAGTCCAAGTGCTTACCCTATCCTCGATACTGAGGGGGAACAAGGGCTCATCCTCAATGCCGAGGAAGATCGCAATAAACAAAAGCCCAAGTGTTTATTCCATCCTCGATACTGAGCTGGAAAACAAGGGTCTCATCCTCAATACCGAAAAAGATCACAATGAGGAAAATCCAAATACAAACCCATCCTCAACAGTGAGGTGGAACATTTTTGAAACAACCGAGCAATAAAAAACGATCCAATGCAAAGACCTTGACACACGAGGATGAATTATTATTTTCTTGAAGACCCTCGAAACTCGAGGACGAATTATTATCATTTTTCTTGAAGACCTTCAGAACTCGAGTACGATTTATTATTTTCTTGAAGACCCTCGGAACTTGAGGACGAATTATTATTTTCTTGAAGACCCTCAGAACTCGAGGACCAATTATTATTATTTTTCTTGAAGACCCTCACAACTCAAGGACGATTTATTATTTTCTTGAAGACCCTTGGAACACGAGGATCAATTATTATTTTGTTGAAGATCCTCGGAACATGAGGACCAATTACAATTTTCATGAAGACACTTAGAATACGAGGACCAGCTATTATTTTCTTTCAGATCCTCGCTTAACCGAAGACTAGTTTTTTTAGGCCTTAGCGCCCACTTTCTATATCATACCTCGGTCAACCTGAGCAACTACGCGAGTATCTCCTGTCATGTTCAACACTTAACTAAAGAAGACTTATCTGAGCTCAAGACATAAATCGCTAACTCTCAGCATGACAAGACAAAATCACAAGTAAATAGTACTCCTTACCCTTGAGGTAAACCTCAAATAATAAGGAATAAGGGACTATTTATGTGTACCGAAAATACACTCCCCAAAATACTCGCCAAAAAGCTCATAACAAAAGAAGAGCCCAATCCCAAAACAGGTAAAATCCCATGAGACACTATAAATAGAGGGGTCCTCCCCCATTATTTACTTCCCCAATCTCTCTCTCTTTGAGCACACACGAGAGGCACACTCTTTTTTTCTCAACCGAGACTTACTCGCACACCAGAGGGTTTTGGCGGGAAACCCTTCCCGTCGACTCATGGTGCTCCATTTTGCAGATAACACAACCAGATATCCATCCGACGATACCCTGAACTACTCACATACGATGAGACTTTCGGCACCCCCTCCCGTGGCGTGATCAAGTTGCATGATGGAGAGAGAGAGAGAGAGAGAGAGAGAGAGAGAGAGAGAGAAAGAAAGAGTACAATTGGTATTCAATTGTTTCACTTCCAATTAAGTTCACCTCCTTGGTATTCAATTGATTATTAGCCAAATTCATCTCTTAACTCTATAGTCTAGACTCCATTTTTTAACATGAGGTGGTCTCATGTAAGACGATCTTACGGATCCTTATCCGTAAAACGGATCTATCCAGGTTAAATAGAGCAAAATTCAGAAATCTCAATGCAACTCCTTAGTTTTTAAAAATTACAGTGCCACCCCTCATGTTTATATATGCAGAATGTCATTTTTTACTATTAATAGTGTCACTTTGTAGTATAACATGTGTCACTTTTGGTTTTAGAAGTGACACTTTGCATTTTTAATGAAAATTATATTTTTTTCCCTAAAAAAATGTTACTCTTTTGGGTTAAATGTGTCACTTTTAATTTTAAATGTGTTATTTTCACTTTGAAAATTGTCTCATTTTTTTTTATAAATGAAAATCATTACGTTTGACATTAAAGTGTTACTTTATAACATTAAAAGTGTCACTTTTTAATATTAAATGTGTTACTTTTAACCCTACAAGTGTCATTTTACCTTATAAATATAAATCGTCGTTATTGACCTTAAAAATGTCACTTTTTAACATTGAAATTGTCATGTTTTAGTATTAAATGTGTCATTTTTGCGTTTTGGCAGTCACCGTTAGTTTCAAAATGACACTTTTTAATATTAAATGTTTCGCTTTGTATTTTATAAGAATTATAATAAATTTCTCTTTATAGTATCACTTGCGTTTGGTTTTAAATGTGTCATTTACAAGACAATCGATGCTAACAGAATTGAAAAATAATTAAGTGCAACCTTAAAATGCACTTATGGGATTCAAACCCCTAACCTCCCGTTAAACCTTAAGTCCAACCGCTAAACCATCTTGGCAAACATTCTTTTATAAATTTTAATAACATGTTATTTATTTATTATGACCCGTAAATTCCTAAATGGGGCTCCGTCTTACGGATCTATCCGTAAGACCGTCCTACGCAAACCCCTGACCTCCCGCCAAACCTTAAGTGCAACCGCTAAACCATCTTGACTGACATTCTTTTGTAATTTTTAGTAACATGTTATTTATTTATTATGACCTGCGAATTCCTAAATAGAGTTTCGTCTTATGGATTTAGGATCCATAAGACCGTTCTGAGCAAGTTTTTGCCTTTTAACATTGTAAAAAAAAAGTCATATAATGAGCGTATAAAATATTGACATGATTTTTCTATCATATTTTTGAAACTATAGTTACATACAATGCACAACTCAATCTAACGGATGAATGTTAATTTATCGACATGATGATATTACTTTAACAGAAAAAAAGTTTAATGTGTGATCTAAATTGGAGTTGCGTGACCAAACTTTGTTATAACCAAATTGAACGACTCTTTTTCCACTTTTTCTAAATAAAATTATAGCAAAATTAATAATAATAGTAACACTCATAGTAGTAATGATAACGATGATGACAATGACAATAATAGTACTCTCTCCCCTTTCAAATAATCGTCTATTTTAATCGAAAAAGTAATTGATTGTATTATAAATAATAATGTAAAGTGTGGTTCTTTTTAACGTTTTTTAGCATGTGATAATAATTAAATTATGTAAAGAAAATAAGGGTAAAGTAGTAAACATATTATCTTAAAAAAGATAATTTTAAAAGAAGTCAATTATTTTAAAACAGATAAAAAAAGAAAGGATAACGATTATTTAGAAACAAAGAGAGTAATTACTATTAATAAAAAAACGGGGTGGCCCAGTGACATGAGGTTTCACAAAGTGTGAGGTCTCAGGTTCGATCCCTTCCCATGCCCCTTTAGGAGGAAAAAAAATAGAAAAAAAAACTATTAATAAAAAAACAATAATAATACACATAATAGCTTTAGTTTCATAAATGGGTCTACCGTGGATGTGGTGACATTAACCCATAGTTATAAAAAAATAACGAAAATGTCAAATGTTCAATTTAAAAACTTTCATATTGAACCCTTCTTAGATAATAATAATAATAATATCAAAAGGTAAGTTAAGTTCTCATTAGATCCATTAGGTAAGAACCGTCATTTCAATGAATTTTTTTTCTATAATAATAACAATATATTTTCATTAATATAGATATCACTAAGATGTTATCACGGTTTTAATTATTATTATCGTAATCATCATAATTATTGTATTTATTACTCCCTTTATCCCAAAATTATTGTTCTATTTTTTTTTTCGTCGGTCCAAAAATAATTATTTGAAAATTTATTTTTTATAACAACATTTTTACTATTTTATCCTTATTTTTTCATATTACTTTAATTATAGGTCACATATATATGAGTTTTAAAGTAAACTATACATCAAACTAGGGGTGGAATCGGGACGAGACGCGTCCCGATTAGCCTTATCCCAATCCCGTCCCAATAGAATTCGAGATTTCAATTTGCTTTCCGATCTCGTTCCCGATAAGTGTCGGGATCGCGACAGTTTGGGAGATAAAAATCTCGTAATCTCGGCTATAATATTTATGAACAATATTTCTAAACACTAAAATATTTTTTAAATATCTCCATCATGATTATAACTTCAGATCGTATATTTACAAATATACTTGAATATTTACTTAATAGTGAATATTGATAAATCTGTTATTATAAACAAAATGCACTTATGCACCCTTTACTCACAGGAGAAGAGTTGCACTAAGTGCAAAAATTTGATAGACAAAAAAAAAAACCACAATATTGTGAAAATAAATTTAACAAATACCATTAATTAATTTTAGCAAACACAAAATAGATATTGTTGGAAAAATAGTCTATTGACTTGGCAACAATACACACTTACAATATTAAAAAAATAATAAATAAAAAAATTAGTCGAAACGGGTCGGGAATCCCGATGGATTGATATATTTTTTGAATCCCGTCCTGAAATAAGTCGAGATCGGGATTATGTCAGGTAGGCCATCGGAACGAATCGGGAAAATCAAAAATTTTGCAAGTCTTATATCAAAATAATATTAATAATCAAGTCAAATATATTTTTTTAAATCATGCACAAAACCAACCCGGATAATAATTTTGGGCTGGAGGGAGTATTATTATTGGTGGTACGATTACTATTATTTTCGTTGCTATCGCCATCATCATTATTATTAATTTTGGGGAAAAGTGCAATAATAATCACTCAACTATAGGGGTTTTCAAGATTTGACCACAAAACTCTTTCTTATCCCAAATAGACCACTCAATTTTATTTTAATTTTTTGTTTCATCCACCATCACTTTGTCATTAAAGTAACACCTTAATCCGTTAAGTTGTCAAGTGCAAGTGCATATAACTATATTTTCAAGGGTATTATAGGAAAATCATTATTAAATCAAAGTGAACTTTAAGGGTTTCTTGAAATATAAAAAACACAAAGGATTCAATCTTCAATATTTTAGTGCTAATTAAAAAATATTTAAAAATTAGAAAGGACTCGTCTGACTTCCTCTCGTTCCTTGTCCCATTTATTTCTCACCCCCAGACCCCTTTATCATTATCCAAAAGGATGCCGCTATTCAAGCACTCTTTTTCCTAAGATGAGTGACCCCTTAAAAATTCTCAAAACTCATTTTTTTTTTTACCATCTATATAAATTGACCCCTCCATCACCTCCCTCTCCTCAATTATTCGGCTAGAGTATGCCGAGCAAAAATGTATTGTTCAGCTAGAACATAACGAACAATATTAAGTTTAATTTTTTTAAAAATATTTAAAAAATATTCGGATGTCATTGGCCGAACACCACTGTATTGTTCGGCTAAAGCATGCTGAATAACACTAAATTTCATTTTTTTTAAAAAATTCCAAAATGTTCTGACCTCCTTGGCCGAACAACTATGTTATTTGGCCAATGTGGTCCGAACATTTTGAAAAATTTTGAAGTGTTGTTCGGCCAAGGAGGTCAGAACATTTTGGAATTTTTGAAGGTTAATTGAAAGGACAAAATATGAAGTTTACATTTTTTAGAATTTTTGAAGAGTCAATTTATAGAAAAAGAAGGGCTGAATAGCGCCACCCTATCCAAAAACTGTTCAAATCACAAACAAAATTCGTAATCCCTCTTCTACTTATCCAAATATTCATACTTACACCCGTCAAAGTTCAAATTGTTGAGCACAATTGTTTGTACCAGTGTCATTTAATTTAACCCATAGTGGAAGACGAAGAACTGTCCCACTCTATTAGATCTTCGAAAACCTGCCCTTGATCAACATCAGCAAGAACGAGAAAACACCGCCGATAATTCTAATATACCAAATCGTCGATCTACCCGTCGGAATTCATCAACGACGAGTGAAAAGAAAAGAATCTGGAGATTTAGGTAATTCTCCTTCTAATTATCCAAATATAATTTGGGGATTTCCTTTGTTGCGATTTGTTCGCCGTGATAATACGGACTTGTTTTATGTCAGTCCTAGTAGATTTCGAAACGTCAAGTTAGGGTTGTGGAATTTCACTGCTGTTTTGAATTAGAAAAGTCCCCGACTCAAGTAGATCTGGAGCTCGTTCTGGTGTTTGGACTGGAAGGTGAGAAAGGGTGGGGGAGATGATATGATTTGGCCTGGACTTTAGAGAAAGAGAGAACATACTTTGAGCAAGAACAACAACTTCACTAAATCAAATACAATTCATTAAAAACTAATAAAGTAATTTATTTGATACACATTTGATTCAACACAAAAAACCCTTCAAACGATGACAAAAACTCCAATCATTTTACGTACTCCACCATCTTTATTTTTAAAATTAGTTTGGTATCCAAATGAAGTCAACCAAGTCTCTATTTATAATTTTATAGAAAAAAATGTGTATTCTTTTTTCATTAAAAAATAAAAATAATAAAAATATTTTTTGAATTACGAAAATACCAACAAAGGGTTAAAAATCAAAAAGTGGTGGATGATTTTGGTTTGATTTGTATCATAATTTTATACAAATCAACTTTGATTGTTTTTTGATCCACCGTTGTTTGGGAAAACTCTATTTTGATTTTGATTTGATACATTGTTAACCATGCTCTTAGTCTTAGGACATCACCAATGGTACCCCAAAATCTTTATTTAGGGGATTTTCTCAACTCCCTAAATATACATGTTGATAAATAAATTAAAAGAAATAAAAATAGAATGTTTTAAGAAATATCTTATTTGAGGTGAGATTTAAGGTTGTGGGTTAGAATTAAAATATTGTTTGACACTGAAATTGATCAAATTTAGGGCAAAATCCGGCCAAAGTTGGGGGTTAGCCTTGGAGATGGTCTTACTAGCAGAAAATACTTTGATACAATTTAACTATCATACCTTGCAAGACGGAAGAAAGGGTGTACGATTGAGTGATTGAGTGTTCAAATGACCCCTCCTTGTTTACAAAATTACATCAAATTTTAGTTTTTCTCTTTTATTTTCATATTAGCATATTTACCCCTAAATAAAGTGCTACATGCTGAACACATGATAACTTAACTGACAGGTGTTACTTTAACGGTAAAGTGTCTATAAATGAAATAAAAATATAATCGAATCATCAATTTGAGACAAAAATAATTGAGTTATCAAACCTGGAAAACCCGTATGGTTGAGTGTCATTTTTCTTGAACTTCAAAATTAAGGTCTTGCTACATGTAGCACGTGAAGAAAAAAAAAAAACTTAACACGCAAAAAACACTTTACCAAAATACCTTTAGCCTTGTGCTTGATTTTTTTTGTTTTTGTTTTTTTGTTTTAATGTTTTTGGTGAGGTCGAGTGGCTAGGCCATCATTCATAAGGGGTGTCCAGGTGCATGGGCCGACCTTCATGGAGTAACTTTTTTTTTTTTTGTGAGGTTGGGTCAGTGTTCACGATGGGCGCGAGTGGATGGACCAGCCTTCATGAGGTTGGGGGTGGCAATTTGGGTTAACCCTTCATTTTTTTAGGAGAGGCCAAGTGAATTGGCATTCATGTGATGGGGATTAGCCGGCCTTCATTGTGTGTGTGTTTGGGGGGGGATTTTGGGAAAAAACAATTCAAGGACAGAGTGGTTCTTGGTGGCGGAATGTTTAGGGGCATTTTGATCATTTTTGGCGTGCTATGTTTAGCATTTTCCGCGTGCTGCATTTAGCACCCATGTAATTATATTATTATTTTTATTATTATTACTACTACTACCACTAATATTATTGTTATTAATATTGCTGGAATTATATTAGTCATCTTGGTCAACTAGAGGAAAAAAGTAGTATATATATGTGTGTGTGTGTGTGGGTGGGCGCGCGCAATGCGTGTGATGGCAAATGTTTAGTATTACTCACCTTCATCATGTATATATAAGATACTAGGGGCCTGTTTGATTTAATTTATTGATAATTGATATGTGCTGATGACTTATTATTTATGACTAATGATTGATAACTAGTGCTGTTTTATTTAACTTTTTGAAAGTACTGATCAATATTCATAAGTTAATTTGTGTGTTTGATTAGTAAGTTGAAAAAGTGCTGAATTCAAATATAAATACACAAATAGCCTCATCACAGAATGTGATTTATATTATTATTATTATTATTATTATTATTATTATATACTTACTTTTATTTTTATTAATAATTTAAATTATTATTATTATCAATATTATTACTTTTATTATTATCATTATTACATTTTTATTATTTTATTAATATTAATAGTAAATTTATTATTAATATCCTTATTATTGGCCTTATTATTATTATTATCATTATTTTATTAATATTAATATTACTTTATTCATATTATTATTGATTTTAAAAATATTAATATTACCTTTATTATTATTTTATTAATATTACGATTATTTTTACTATATTATTATTAATTTTAATTTTAATATTATTATTATTATTAAGATCATTGCTAATAATAATTATTATATGTATTATTATTAATAATTTATTTATTCTTATAATTATTATTACTATTATCATTATTCATATTATATTATTTATTAATATTATTAATATTCCTTTTATTATTATTATTATTGTTTTATTATAATAATAATAGTTAATAATAATTTTTAATTTAATAATAATAATAATTATTATTATTATTTGTTATTATAACTATTATTAAGAAAGGTAATATTGGAATATATAAAATTTCAATGAAGAAGAGGACTTACATGTTTTTAAAAAGTAGAAATAAGCAATAGAGTTAGTGCTTACAACTTATAATTTTACATGTGTTTTAAGTAGTTTGTACATGACTTATGACTTATCTTATCATAAGTGAAATCAAACACTTTAAAAACAACTTATGATAAGTTATAAATTATAAGCACATTCAAATAAGTTAAATCAAACATATCCTAGATAAATGATGGCAAGTGTTCAGTATTATTACTCACATTCGTCTTGTTTATATTGGACACTAAATCAAGGCTCACCATTATAAAATTCATAATAAATGTCATAACAATTAATGTCATATTTTAAAATTTTCTTTCATAATTTGTATTTGATTAATGTGTATTGTACCTTGTAAGCACTTCCTCCCTTCTAGGTAAATAGTCAATTATATTATTTTGGGAGGTTCACTTTAAAAGTTTACTTTTAAAATTTATGTTTATAATTAACATAATATTTAAATATTACTCTTCACAATTGATGTTAACATATTGATTATACTTGAGTATTATTGTAATTATAACATACTCTGATGTTAGTTATATACTTATTCCGTCCCAAAATAAATAACATTTTAAAATTTAAACACAGATTAAGAAACTTATAAAAGACTGATCTACCCTTATTTAAGTGGAATTATTATTGACAAATTACATGATTAATTTTCTCGTTCCTCTCAAAACAACATTCAATTAGAGAGTAATTAGTAAGAACAATGTTGGTAAAATATGGATAATTTTTTTTGAAATCCTATAACGTCATTTCTTTTAGGATGGAGAGAATATTTTTTTAAAATTAGACTTTTCAAACATATATTTTGAGTGAAACTAAGGGAGTATTTAACTTGGTTAAGGTTATAATGAGAAATAAAGTAAGTGGCCAAAAAAAATTAGATGGCTAAAAAAGGAAAGTATGCTAATACAAAGTGAGACGAAGAGAATACATTTTAAGGGTATTATATTATTGGCAACTTTTATTAGGATAATAGAGCTTAAAGCTAGATGTGCTTTGTAAACGTGGCATTTATCAAATATAACGGAATGACGTCGGACGAAATAGCAATTATTAATTGACCAAGAAAGTGAATTTCCGGAGCCTTGCCCAGGTGCATAGTCAAACGCAAAAAATCAAGTAGTGGTATCTTTGCGGCATTAGTATACTGAACACAAATGGTTATTGATGGCATTTGTAATTAAAGTGGCTATAAAAGTATATTTTTTTTAAGTGAGGTTATAAATGACCAAGTCATCTTTGACTTGGCCATTTGTGTAAATCCCCCTTGTAAACGTGCACCCTAACGTCCCAATTATAACGAAATTGAAGAGAATGACGAATTTCCGGTTTCTTTTAACCAGGTGCATAGTCAAACGCAAAAAAATAAAGTATGGAGTATAAAACTGAAGGTTATGTAAAATACAATGAATTATATTTATAATAGATTTTTTGTAATACTGTCTTACAGATCTTAATTCGTAAAACGGAGTCTTACTCTTTTACAACTCAACCTACTAATACATGATATGTCAGATAAAATGATCCGTCTTATAAAAAATATCCGTAAGACCGTCTTATACAAATTTTTACCTTATATTTATATATGCAGTAGGGTAAATAATACTCAATTCGTCCCAAAATTATTGTCCTGTTTTTTTTTTCGTCCATCCCAAAATAATTGTCTTATTTGAAACTTTTTTTAAGATAATACTTTTACCATTTTATCTTTACTTTTTCATTATATTTTAATTATGTGTCACATACACATGAACTTTAAAGTAAACTATACATAAAACTAATATTAATAATATAATCAAATATAATTTTTTAAATCGTGCACTAAATCAACTCAAACGATAATTTTGGGACCGAGAGAATACTCCGGAATAATATATTTTAAAATGGCAAAATACAGTACTTATGATTAATTATAAACCTTTCAAAAAAATATAATCATTAACACATCTCGACAATCACAGCTAGTTTGAATTATTGTTTGGCAAAGATGGAAAGCTACTTGTCAAAAATTTCAAGCTTGTGGGTCTTCGCTTAGATACTAAAAATCCACAAATTATGAGCAATTATCGATGTTGGGACATCAAAGTCCTCGAAAGCAAGCACGTGGAATTGGACCCATCGCTATCAGCATCAGTCTCATCCAAACCAATAATCTCAAAAACACCGATCAAACAACTTTCATTTGAATGACACACAAAATTATAGTTGAAATAAAGAAAGAAAGTTGCTATTGCCATTGTCATTGGTATGGTTTCACTCTTCAAACGAACGATTCCTTTATTTATATTTAATTATTTATACTAGTATCTTTATGTGCATCTGTCATAAACATCGTGTTAGTATGTAATCAATTTAATGGATGTTTGAGATAAATTATAAATTATTATAACAAATTAACAATAACTAAGAGGTTGGATACGATGTAATTATAATTTAAACAAAAATCATAATTAAAGAATTAACCTGTAACTCACATACTTAAAGATAATTTAGATCGTAAATTATGTTTTACACGATTCAATTTATATCATCATCTCTTTTATAACTTAGATTTTCCTCTTTTGTCAATCAAATTCAAATGCTGAGAGCGGAGCCCTTCGCTTCTAATCATTTGAACACATCATTCGAAGTTGTTTAAAGCAAAAACTATTTGGCTCATTCTGCATCAAGTTTTTTTTTTTTTTTTTTGAATTCCTAAATCTAACCAAACTCAATAAAAGAATCTCCAACAAAATTTGAGCCGAAGGAATAATGCTTTGACCAGTAAAGTAAACACCGAATCCCTTCTCCATCAAACTTCAAATCCATCCATTCAATCAAATGTGTATTAAACTTTGTAAAGGAGAGATAATTGCAAAAGAAAAAAACTGGCGGTATTTATTAATTATTTAGTTGAACCTTATCTTTTATTTTTCAAGCTAAAAAAACCTTCAACTCCAATATGTTTTGCAATACAAGTCTCCTCCATCAATCAGCTGTTAAAAAAGTACGTAACATATAAAATACAATGCCATGCCATCCCCTACATTTTAGAAATATTTAGGGGTGACCCAGCTAGTTTTGTCTGATTGTACACCTATAAAACTACTCTCTCCGTCGCACAGATTAAGAAAAAATAATTGACTTGATTATTTATATTGGTTTAATATGTAGTTTTCTTTAAAGCTCATGTGTATGTGGCTCATAATTAAAGTAATGTGAAAAAATAAGAGTAAAGCGGTAAAAGTGATGTTCTAAAAAGGTAAGTTTCAAAGTGGACAATTATTTTGGGACGGACGAAAAAAGAAAAGAGGACAATAATTTAGGGACGGAGGGAGTAATAAAAGTTCCTTCTTACCAACACTCTCAAACGTTAAACAATATTTTCACACCCCAATTAAAATGTAGCATCTACGCCAAGTTTACTAAGCCTACAATCCCTTGTAATGAAACAAAATTATCTCTCTCAATTAGATAAAAACTATCATATGTCTTGTTAAGTTGACAATTTAGAAATACAAATAAAAATGAAATGATGGTATCACACTAAAGCATGTACTCCTGTCAAAAAAATTAATTACTATATAAAAAATTTAAAAACTGTAAGGCAAAAATAATTTACAAAAAATCCATAGGAGTCATTTACCCCCACACCTTTGCATGAATCGCCACTGCCTTATGTTCTTCAAAAAAAAATTAAAAAAAATTAAAAAAAATTGAAGTGTCTATATTTAATCTGTCTCAAAATGTATTTAGGTTTCGTTTAGGCAAGGGGGTTTTTAACTACATCTGGCCCACTATGCTATGCATGTCTACTGAATGCTTCGGACCGAGCCCATGCGTGACAAGTAAACTCTAACCCCTCAGGTATAAATATATCCTACTAGCTCACAGTAAGAAGACTCTCTCTCTTCTACATTTTTCACTCCACACATGGGGGCTACGCGTCCTCTTGTTTTATATACTGGACTGATTATCACACCGGAGAGTTTTGGGGGATATCCCTACCCACTCACGGTGCTTATTTTGCAGGAGACCCACATATAGCCAGATATCCGACTCAGGTGACGATTTCATCATCAATTCGGTCAACGAACGATTCATATATCTCGACGACTTTCGACACCCCCGGTATGATGATATTTTGCCACATCAGTTTGGTTCCATTGTCGGGAAATCGAAGCTTCTAAACTTCCTCTAAGTTTTCCAATAATCTGTACGTGTTAGTGTAATGGCTGGCAAGGGTAGCAAACATCACGCCACTGCTAGAAACCACCAGACTGGCAGCCAGCTGGTTGGGAACAACAACCCACTGTTTGGTGATCTGCCACCAAGGGCATCCCAAGTGGTGCAAACGAGAAACAAGAAAGTTGCGGCCTCGCATTCGGCTCACGGTGAGGATGTTCCGTATGTTGAGGAACAACTGTCTCAACCTGCCAGTTAGAACCAAGCGAGCCAGCAAGATGCTCGCTAAGTCATCAACGAGCAAAGGGATGCTCATGCTCAAGATCTCAAGGTACAGTTGAGCCGCCAGCGAGAAAACGGTCAGGGAAGCCAAGTGAGCCTGCTCGGACAAACCCCTGACCAACAAGTGGCTGCTCTGCAAGTCCAAGCGGAGTATTATAATAAGATGTACGCGTTTAACCAATAATTGCTTGCCTTGGGTCACGCCCCGGTTCCAGTTGCAGATTTGGTGCTACCCGCTCTCAGTAATCCAGCACTTGTTAGTGGTGGCCAGGCCTCCCAACAATTGCCCGCTCCGAGCACACGAATTCTCTTCGCTATTCATGTACCCTCAGAGCATGTGAATGAAGAGCAGAGGGCAGATGATCAAGCAGAAAGCATGTATAGCCGCCATAATCCATCCCACCGACATCATCGTCGACATGATCACCATGCCCGGGGAGAGAGCCACAATTGTCGCAAAGCCTGTGAATACGCGAAAGCAGAGGCACACCGACCAAGGCACAGGGCTCGAGTTGAACAGGAAGTGGAAACTTCCTATGATCCAACCTTCTTCCTCCAACCGCCGAACAGTCCAGGGGAGCTTGCAGTCAGTGGTCAGAGTATGCACGCTCGTCCAGGCTCACAGTGCACGCAGAAAAACGTTTGTCCGAACAGATGGAGGCCATGAAAAAAGACATGGCCAAACAAATGGCTAACCACACCGTGGTCAAGCCCGGTTATGGAACCACAAAGCTGTTGGAGGGCAGCCCGTTCACTCCAGAAATCGAGAATGCGCCACTCGAGCAAGGAGTTACCTTCCCGCAATTAGAAAAGTACTACGGGAAAACGTGGGCAAATGATTGGCTCAGATCATTCGAGGCTCAAATTCGAATGGTCACGTATGTAGAGGATTTGAAAATACGAGCCTTCGAGGGCGCTCTCCAAGGCAAAGTGCAGTCATGGTTGGGAAGAGTTCCCCGGGGCTCTATTGGTAGCTAGGAAGTGGTTCGAGAAAAGTTCCTGAAAGAGTTCGACATGGTGGGGTCTACGCCCAAAAATCGATTTGATCTCGGTAAGATCAAACAGGGCGACCACGAGTCATATAGCAGCTACCTCAAACAGTTCGAGGAAATGCTCGACCAGGTAACGGCCACCAGTAATCCCGAGATCATATTCTGCTATCTCAACAACATGAGAGCAGGCCCGCTGAAAACGATTCTAACCATTAACCCGAGTGCCTCAAAGTTAGAGCTATTGGCCAATTCTCATATGTTTTACTCGATGGAGAATACCAAGGGTGACAAACCCAAGGGAAAAGATAAGACTCAGGACAACTCGGCCACATCGGCTAACCAGAGCCAGGAGGGCAATAACCACCCACGTAGAGACAGAAGGCGTACTTCTACGCCCGGGCAAAGATTCATGGAGTCACAGTTCACCCCGCTAAATACCTCCCAAGAAGAAATCATGTTCCAGGTCGGGGATACTTTGTCAGTGCCCTACCCGCTGATCATACCAGGGACAACACCAAGTACTGTGACTATCTTCATGACAACGGTTACACTACAGAGGAATGCAACGTGTTAAAGCGGGAAATTCAAAAACTTATAAACGCGGGCAAGCTAGACCACTTCAAAAGAAATCAGGGCGTGGGCAACAACGCCGGTAATGACCGTCAGGGAAGACCCCCGAAAGGAAGAGGCGGCCAGGCCCCTCAGATACAAGGGGTGGTTAACATGATTCAAGAGGAGCTCCCGTCCAACACCCAGATCGGGAAGAATATATACTCCCTATCTAAAGCGTTCACCACCCCAGCGGTGTAGCGCGCAGGGGAACCTAGCATCTACTTCACCCGCAGCGAGTTAGCGAGCACTCCTCTGGCATCCGAGAAGCCGCTAGTCATTTCTTGCCTTGTGAACAATTGGCAGGTTTACAGGGTACTGCTGGACACAGGAGCGTGCAGAGACATCATGTACTACTCCTGTTTCAAGGGCTTGAGTTGTCGGGCACCCGCCTCAAGCCGTACCTGGGAAAACTTGAAGGTTTCACCAACCATCAAATGAGTGTAAAGGGCACCATCGAGCTGGAAGTTTTCATGGGAGATGGAGCACAAACGCGGACAAAGATGATCACTTTCCTGGTGATCAATCTTAAGTCCTCTTATAACTGCATCATGAGTGCCCTAGCCATGACCAAATTCTAGATGGTTACTTTAATTCCTTATCAAAAGGCCAAATTCTACACTGAAGATGTGGTTGGTATCCTCAACAGCAAACCTCGGGCAATGTGGGAGTATGTCTGGGATTCTCAAAGGAAGAAACAAAAGTTGATTATGGACTCCTGAGCAAGCGATCACAGTCTCTGAAAAAGAGACCATAACCAGCACAGCCTCGGGTTCAGTCCCCAAGCAATATTGAGCTCGGGGAACCTCCTGGAATGGCTGACCTCATGGAAATTGATGATGTCGGGCAAGCTCCTACACCAACGATCTCTGTGCATAAGGTCAGACGTCCCCATGTACAAGGTATCGAGCTGGACACTTTACAAGTTCGAGATGACCCTGAATTCCAGCCACAAGGCGAGTTGGAGGAGATCATCATCAACCCTGCATATCTCGAGCAAAAAATTAAAATCGGGAAGGTCATGCCTCCTGAAACTAGAGCCAAATTGATCGACCAGTTTAAAAACAGCGTGGATGTGTTTGTATGGACCGTTGAAGACATGCAGGGAGTCAGTGAGAGTGTTGCCCGCCACGACCTGAACGTGGACCCAACTTTTCAACCAATTCAGCAGCGACTAAAGCAGTACTCCCCAGAGAAGAGTGCAACAATCAAAATAGAGGTCGAAAAGCTCCTGAAAGCTGACATCATTGAGGAGATCTAGTATCCGACCCGACTGGCCAACGTGGTGATGGTAAAAAAGGCCAATGACAAATGGCGCATGTGCGTCAACTTCATGGGCCTAAACAAAGCTTGCCCGAAGGACTGCTACCCGCTACCACGCATTGATGTGCTCGTCGACGCCATAGCCGGTTTTGAGATGCTCAACTTCTTGGATGTGTACTCAAGGTACTACCAAGTCAAGATGAACGAGCAGAATAAAGCAAAAATAGCATTCCGAGCAGGTGGAGGTCTGTACTGCAACAAAATGATGCCCTTCTGGCTGAAAAATACATGGGCCACTTATCAACGCATGATCAACAAGGTTTTTGGCTCCCAGCTCGGCAGAAACATGGATGCTTACATTGATGACATGGTCATAAAAACCAGAGGTAGCCACCACACCCTTGACTTGGAAGAGACATTTGCTAATCTGCGCAAACACAACATGAAGATGAATCCGAGCAAGTGCGTGTTCGGGGTCCGAGCTGGAAAGTTTCTGGGATTCATGGTCAATCAGCGCGAGATAGAGACAAACTTGGAAAATATCCAAGCCATGATCGAGATGGAATAGCCTTACTGCATCAAGCACATCTAGCGATTAAACGGCAGGATTATTGCCCTTGGTCGCTTCATCTCTCGGTCAGCGGAGAAATGTCTTCTATTCTTCAACTGGAATGAAGAATGAGCCAAAGCCCTCGAGCAGCTCAGGGAATTTCTTGGCAAATCGCCCCTCCTTAGCATCCCCGTACCCGATGAGCCCTTATATGTGTATCTAGCGGTCACAGATCAGGTCGTGGCCGCTGTTTTAGTTAAGGAGGAGTTAGGCATACAAAAACCTATGTACTATGTATCAAAATCCCTCAGTCCTGTTGAGGGTCGTTATTTTAATGTAGAAAAATTAGCCTACTCGTTTGTCATAGTTGCCCGAAAATTAAGGGCTTATTTTTTTGCACATGTAAACATAGTATACACAGACGCACCACTACGCAAAATCATACACAAGCCCGATTCATCGGGCAGACTACTCAACTGGTCAATCGAGCTCACATAATTCCACATCAACTACCAGCCCAGGCGAGCAATCAAAGCTCAAGCCTTGGCCGATTTCTTGGTCAAGACAAGCTTCACTCAACAAGAGGAATATGAAGTTCAACCAACAGAGCCTGGGCATGAGCAGCTTCTAAGGCCTCGACCGGCCTACTGTTGGGACCTTTATGTAGATGGAGCAGCGAGTAAAGTCGGGAGCGAAGCTGGCATCCTTCTCATAGCTCCCGACCAGGTTATATAGTTCGAATTGGCTCTGCGATTCAAATTCACCTCCTCCAACAATGTGACTGAATATGAGGCAATCATCGCTAGTCTCGAGCTTGCAGCAGATATGGGCATAGAAGCGGTCACAGTGTACTCGGATTCACAGCTAGCAGTGAACCAAGTCCAGGAGGAATATATGGTGCATCACCCCTCCTTGGTCAAATACTGCGAGCTTATCAAGGAAATCTTGAAAAATTTCAAGTTCTGGGAGATCATCAGAATTGACCGAGCGGAAAACATGCGAGGAGACTACTTGTCCAAGATCGTCGAAGCAAGTTTAGCATTTCTAAATCCATGGAAACTCAGGCCATTGACAGACAAGTGATAATGGACATTGAGCCAGTGATCAGAAGTTGGATTCACGACTACAAGGATTACATCGAACAAGGAGTCATTCCCATGGATAAAGTCAAAGCTACTACAGTTAGAATCCAGGCTTGCCGATAATCGGTAGTCGGGGAATCTTATACAAACAATCTAAGGTCAGACCTATGCTTCACTGTGTTCCCCCAGAGTTAACTGATGGTGTTCTGTACGAGGTCACGAGGGAGAATGTGGCGGCCATCCGGGCACTAGAGCCCTAGCAGAGAAAGTTCTGTGCGTAGGATATTACTAGATCACCCTCAGGAGAGATGTAGAGAAATAGGTCCGTGAATGTGAAAAATGCCAGAGGTACGTGGACATACCAAGGTTGCCCTCCACTATGCAGACCCCAGTGGTCGCTGCCTGGCCGTTCGACATGTGGGGAATAGATTTAATCGATCCTTTTCCTTTAGCACAATACAAGTACACGTATGCTGTGGTCACGATCGACTATTCACAAAATGGATCGAGGCATAGCCACTGGCCACTATTTTAGAGGCTAATATCATCAAATTCTTTCACGACCAAGTATGGTGCATATTCGACCAACTGCGGGCAATCATCTCCGACCACGGTACATAATCCTTGGTCAAGTTCACGGTAGAGTGTGCTTTCCTAGGTGTCAAGCATTGGGAGTCATCGGTACCTTACCCACAAGGCAACGGCCAAGCAAAGGCTGGGAACAAGCAAGTCTTGTACGCAATCAAGAGAAACTTAGAGGGGCGAGCAGGAAAATGGGCAGAAGAGCTACCATCAGCTTTATGAACGGTTAGGACTACTGTTAGGGGTCCAACATGGGAAACTCCGTTTGCGCTTACCTATAGATCTGAAGCTATGATCCCTGTGGAGATGGCCTTGCCAAGCTACAGAGTTTCCCACTACAGTGAGCAAAATAATGAACTTGCCCGCGAAATAGACCTTGACCTGCTTGAAGAAGGAAGGCTGGATGCGCGACTAAGGATGGTCAATTACAAGCAGCGAGCAAAGGCTCACCACGACAAGCGAGTTCGTGGAAGAGCATTCATGATCGGGATTGGGTACTCAGAAAAATCGAGGTCACCAGTTACTGAGTAGAAAGGGGAAAGCTCTCGCCGAACTGGGAAGGGACATTTCAAGTTACTGGGATAATCAGATACGGCACCTACACGCTGCGTACACAAGAAATCAAAGATTTGAAGCATCCTTGGCACACGGATCACTTGAAAAAATACTACCATTGAGCAAGTCTCAATGCACAAACGGGCAAGACTCTCACCCCTGTTGAGGGTCACCATCATTTTATCAATAAAAAAGGCAAGTTATTCATTCGTATTTGTTAATTCAAATTATTTTTGTCATTTATAAATTGTTTTCGAATTGCTTGACAAAATCTACTCGCAAGTCAAACAGGTGGGGCCATCCATGGTCAACCTTCCACTATACCCGAGTAACAGTGAACATATCTTGTCCTCTCAGTGAGCAAGATGGGGGGCCTTACCCGATTCACGTGCTGAGAAGCCCACAAGTCGGTAGGGGCCATACCTACAAGGTAGCGGCTAACTACCTCGGATTCCTATAGTGACCGAGCAACACTGTTAGTCGTATGTCTCTATACCTAGTTGATATACTAGCAACAGTTTCGATGTACAAACGTCGGACAGGGCCATGCCCGGTTAGCTAGTCACCGCTTAGAGTTGGGACCTGCCCACTAGGCAGTCTTCAAGATGCTCGTCCCGGGGCGATAGGGGCCATGCTCGCTCAAAGCCTTGGCCAGAACCAAGCACTTGGTCCAAGTAAGAACGCTTCCCCGAACCCTCTAGTTTAGAATAATATGTCTGCTTAAATTAGCCTATTATTTTTAAGTCTCTATTTGCACCCTTCGGCATACTCGATTAAACTGTGTTCGCCCTATACTAATAGTACTGATCTGATGCAGGAAAAATACAAGTAAAAAGAACAATGATCGAGCAAAAATAGATTTTCCATTTCAAAGTGGGAAGTATTACAGTTGGGAATCAAAAAATATTGGCGCGCAGACCAGACAAAGATACTCCTGATCTAAACCTAGTTTGGGGGAGGAAGAAGATTCTTAGTTGTGGCTCTATACTGCATCTCGTATTGAGCATTCAGCTCCTTGCAAGCAGCCTCTTAGCAGCATCCTCTTCAACCATCTGCTCGACCTCTGTAGACTCCAGAGCATCGATCAGTGAGCACACATTCACGTCTAGAGGAGATGGCGGGACCCAAGGCTCACGACCAGCTTCAGCATCGCCCTTGACCAGAGTCTCCAGCTCCGCCTTGGTATAAGGAACCAAGTTATGGAATTGGCGGGCAACATTTGAGTAGGGATCGAGCACAGCCCATTCGGCCATTGTCTGCATGTCCATCACTCCATGACCAGCGAGCATCCTCATAATATGGTTGGCGCCGTGGGAATAATAGGGAATGATAGCCTCATCCACGACAGCCTCGAAGTCCAAGGAGCCCTTGTAGTCCTCCACCGCTGTCTCTTTGGCCGCGTACAACTTCTTTTTCAGGACGGCCATAGATGTCGCGTCCTTGACCACTTCCATTTTTAGAGCATCCCGCTCGGCCTGTAGTTGCTCCTTCTGTTTAGTCACCGCCTCCATTGCGATCTGCTCCTTCTGCAGCTGCCCCAACATCTTCGTTTTTTCAGCGACCAGTGCACTGTTTTGGGCAATCAACAAAAGGTTGCGCTCCACCAGCTCGGCCTCCTTCTGTTCAGCAGCCTCTTCTTTTTCCTTCAGCTGCTTAGACATAGAAGAAACCTACTCAAGTTTCTTCTTCAGGAGGCCATCCCGAGTATTGTTCTCAGCCTCTCCCTTTTTGCGAGCCACCTTCTCCTTGGTATAACGGTCATATAAGTTGGTCCAGGTAGAGGCATTTTGGGAGTAAAATATAAGAAGGTTAGCATCAATACAGACAAAGATCATTCGAAAGGCTACATGTTTTCTTACCTTGCTCAGGCAGAGAGCAACGTTCCCGACCAAGACATGACCAGCAGTTTCCCGATCAAGCGCCAGGCCATCATGCATATCCCGTTCAATAACGCCCTTCCCCACCAAGCCTTCAGGGCTTCCGCGAGCAGATAGATCGATACCCCCCAGCAGTGGGGCATCACTAGAAATTTCCTTCATGATCGCCTGGGCAGCGCTGGTGGTGGAAGGCATTTCAAAGCTCGACTGCCTCCAGGTAGCGGCCCGGCCGTAGGCTAGGGGAGTAGCAACAGGTTCAGAGCCCGAACCGCATTGACACACAGTCCGAGCAGGGGGAGGAGAGGAGCTTTTTTTTCTTTTTCCCGCTGTCTTGGCGCCCTTGGCAGCGGGGGCTTTAGCGCCCTCAGCAGCGGTGTGGCCTCAGCGGTCTTATCAACAGCGGCCACATTTGGCTCATTTTGTTCGCAGGCAAGGGCTTTGGGAGCCACCACATTTTTAGCCAGGCTCGAAACTTTGCCCGCAGCTGGGGCCTTCTTGGTCGGAGGATAGAAGGGCACCTTAGGCAAGTTCACGGGCTCGTTACCCTTTAGATCGGCGGCCCGCTGGTCGGCCTATTACTTCCTATTTTTCAACACTGCAAGGCTCTTCATTCCTGAAATAAAACAAAACACGATTAGCACAGTTGTCAAAAGTAAAGTTTGATCAGGACATAGAAAATGGAAATGTTAGCAATAAGCAAGCAACCGTTTTTATCTTCATAGATTGGCCGACAACTCGCACCAGGGCCCAGCCGTTAACATTCAACACATTCACGCTTAAACATTTGCCAGTGGCAGTCACCCTAGTATGGATGGGTTCTTTCAGGCTCATGGATTAAGAGAGGTTCCACCCCAGGTGCTTCTGCTCGGATCACTGCGGCCAGATGTAGATTCCGCGGGTTACACATGAGCTCTTTTCAATCGAGCAAGAATTTCTGGCCGATCCATTTGTCGTTCTCCTCGATATCCCCAACGGTAGTCTTCAACGCCGACAAGCGAGCAATCTCAACCGAGGTAAAATCTTGCTTAGAGACCTTGGGAATTTTTATTTCACCGCTCGCTGTAGGGGAAAACGACCATCCAACTCGGGACTCGATGAAGAGGACCCTCATATCCCAAGCCTCGATTTTACCGGGGACATCAGTCAAGAGCCTCAAATAATTGGAGTTAGACCTAACTCCAATCCGCCCATCTGTGCTTGGGGCAAAAATAAAGAGCTTCCGAAGTAGGAACATGTCCGGTTCAAAACCTAGCAGACGGTAAGCCATGGTGAAGGTCGTGATTGCCCAAACAATGTTCAGCATCAAATCACAAGGCATGGCCTGGGTCTCAAGCAGGAAGTCCACCAAAAAAGGGTCCAACGGAAGGCGTAGCCCGACCCGGAAAAAATCAGCAAAAAATAGGAGTTCATTCCCATACTCACGGTACAGCTCCACACCGCTGGGCACATCCATATTGCTCGCCCTGTAGTTAGCAGAATCGACACGAAGGGACGTGAGCCAGGCAGTCACCTTATCCATCATGTCTAATGAAGCCCATCGAACAACATACCGACTCTCATCAGCGTTTACATGCCATTCAGGCTCATCATTTTCGTCTGCAGCCTCTTCAAGTGTGACCTCCACTTGAGAGCGGCCAATTTTCTTCATGCGGTGGGCAAGGGGCAGGTCATCTACTTCATCTGATTCAGAAGCCCCTCCAGCCGCCTCTCCTTGCTTGGGACGCGGCCACGTTTTTCGGCCACGTTCGGCGGGCCTCCTCCCTCAATGTTTTCCTCTCCAGAAGGGCCATGCCCGTTGGAGGAATCGATGAGGTCAACAATGGGAGCGGCCATGCGCTCAGGAATGACCTTTTCGGCCACGGATTCCTCGCCCTCTTCTAGCACATAATCGATGGAGGGAGTCTTCTCACTACTCAAGGGGTCATTTTGCCCGCCAAAGCTGTATGCTTCCCTGTCGTTATTTGAGTCACCAGACATATCTACAAAGAGATTGAGGAACATAAGTTAAAATTATGCCTGGGTAACCGGCAAAGCATAAGGGGAAACTCCTAAGTCTAGGTCCACCAAGGGGCCATGCCCGCCTACACCCGACCTTTTCTTCGATCTCCATCTAAGGTCTGATTCTAATCCTAGGAATCCTACCTGGAAATGCATAAAGATGAGGGAGAATAATCCAGAAAACTACATCAAATCAAGAAAAAAATGAAGAAAAACATACCAGAAAAGAAAGGTGAGCAGCTTACTGTCAAAGAGCGTAGGAGGGATTCCTTCGCAAATTCTGGAAAATGGTACCGGCGAAACCAAAGATGAAGAGGGATTTCGGACTTTGAAAGCAAATACCTGTCGGATTCTGGGAATGGGGATGCCGGAATCAAAGAAATGCAAGGCAACGACAGCAAGAACACAGAGAAAGCTCGAAAATCTTCTCTATAGAAAACTAAAAAGCCACAAAAGAGAAAAGATGGAGAATGGATCGTCTTTTATAGGCAGGATTTCAAGTTTTTTTGGGGGAAAAGTGGACGCCGAAATGACATTTGAAGAGACGGTTGGCGTCACCCAGCACGCGCGCATTTAATGCGTCGCTTCGGAAACCACACCTCATCAAGTCACACTACCTCTTAACGGCTCACACGCCTTCACGCCTACTCAACCTACTGCACTCTCAACAGCAAGCTTCCTCAGCACGCTCTAGTTGTATTCCACTGAGGTTCCAGAATCTTCTACCAGTTTACCTTCCATCCAGGTCGCGAACTTCTCAAAATTCACAAGTCTTGAAGCCCGATACGAGAGCAAAGTCATCGAGCATGAGCGCTCCCTGCTTCGAGCATGAATTCTCGCCAGACAATGAGCTAGGGCCCACTGATGTGTCCGGCCCAAGCCCGGGCACGAGGAAAGCACAATCGCCCATCACGTGCCAGTCACGAGTCTGATTAATATGGACCCTACCTACCTAGCGGGCAGAGCTAAAGGTCACCGAGCAGAGAGAACTATATCACCTGCCAAAATTTGGTCGAGCATAGACCATGCCTGCTCGACCAGGGGCCAGACCCGAGATCTATACTTGTTTCTAACCAGACTACATCATACAGCCGGGCAGAACCTTGCTCGCTTAGGCTCGTATCGAGCAGGGAACTTTAGAAACTTGCTCTCCAAGAAAAGTCAAAGGTTTCCTTAACCGAGCAGGACACTTACTATATCTGCTCCTACATTCACGCGATCATCCACCTATTACGCCTAAAATCTAGGGATTCTCTCTTAATCCTACAAGATAACTAATGCAGTGAATCCTAAACGGATTCAATGACATTGGGGGCATATAAATACTCCTCTATAAACCATATTCAAGGTACACACTCTTTCTTGAGCCTCGAACCTCTGTCAAATTCCTTTTTGATTTTCTCACACGATACTTACTCTCATGCCGGAGTGGTTTCGTGAGGCCAAGCCTTGTATTCGCATTAAGGTTTTTTTCGTGATCTTAATCAGGTTCAAGGAAACAGATCAATCCCAGTTATCCTACCCATTATACGGACGGCTCAAGCTGCATTTTTGTCACATCAAAAATAAATAAAAATCCATATTTTCTTTTTAGGTCATTCTAAAAAAATTGTTTACTTTCTAATATTTCCTTTATTGTAATTTACATTCACCAATTTATCATTTGGTTTGATTCTCACTTCAATTGATGAGCTCTACTCTCTTATGGGTAAAAAATACACAATATTCTAATATTTAAAATAAAGTCCATTATTTTTTTCATAATTTAGTATCATGCCAAATGTGACATTATTTTAAGAAAGGAGGGAGCACAAAAATGGTGTAGCAAAATTTTGCTTACATCTCCTTATCCTTATGTCAAAATGTTAAAGTTAATGGTTAGCATTATTTTATTTTTTTTATTTTAAAAGTCGATTATTTAAGGGAAACATCACAAAATGCTAAAGTTGATCATAATTATAAAAACATTTGAGAATAATCAATATATTAATGTTAAATGTAAATGGTAAAATTAAAATGTTATAAATATGTAAAACATAATTTTTTTAGTGTAAACTTTTAAAGTAAAATATTTCAAAACAATATATATTTTCACATAACGAAGGGAGTACTATGTTTGAATAAAGCAGCAATATACTCTCCTCTTTTTAGGTAAAAATCCACTATATTATTTTAGAATGTTTTATTTTAAAAGTCAATTTTTAAAAATTATGTGTACAATCTCCAAAACATTATAACATTACCATTCATATTTAATATTATTAATTAGTTATGCTAATAATTTTTATAATTATAATCGATTCTAATATTAATTATATATCTCATACTAATTTGATTTTTAATATATACACACTCCGTCCCTAAATTATCGTCTTCCTTTCCTTTTTCGTCCGTCCCAAAATAATTGTCCAGTTTGAAACTTACCTTTTTAGAACATCAATTTTACAATTTTACCCTTACTTTTTTACTCTACTTTAATTATGAGCCACATACACATGAACTTTAAAGGAAACTACATATTAAATCAATATAAATAATCAAGTCAATTTTTTTTTTAACTGTGCGTCGAATCAACTAAAACGATTATTTATGGACGGAGGGAGTATATATTTTTGGGTGAATATCGATCATGTATTATTTGTAACTTTACGTCACATCGTCCCAAGCGGCAAGCCAACACTCCATTTCTTTCTAGTAAAGCTCTGGGAATGGAACCCAACTTTTGTACAAATAAGCGAGTATAACTACACACAAGGATTACTCTTAAAATCGTCCTGTCACCGTGTGTAATTAAGCAGGCCACCTGCAACGTCGTTCCCCAACATAAAATCTACTTCCTCCTAAATTATCATTTCGGTGTATTTAACACGTAATCAGAGAAAACATATTTTATTAGATTATTAATATTAGTTTGATGTGTAGTTTATTTTAAAATTTATATGTATGTGACATGTAATTAAAGTATGATAAAAAAGTAAGAGTAAAGTGGTAAAAATATTATCATAAAAAGAAAAGTTTTAAATAAGATAATTATTTTGGAACGGATGAAAAAAGAAAGCACTACAATAATTTGGGGATGGAGGGAGTATATTATTTTAAGATATTTTATTTAAAAGTTTACTTTCAAAACTTTATATTTATCATCTTCATATCATTTCAACCTTACTTTTACATTTTGTTATTAATATATTGATTATACTCATATATTTTTGTAATTATTACAAACTTTAATATTAGTTATATATCTCTTAATAATTATAATTATGAGCTCATTTTTTGGAAAAACATATGAAATAATCTCAAAAATTTTATGAACCAACCCAATATGTGTGTAACTAAGACGAGTAGAGACCAAACCAATACTATGATTTCTTTGTTTTTAAGCTTAATACAAATATATAATGAAATTTTAAAGACTTAAACTTTATAAAAAGATTAAACAAACTTCAATAAAAGTATATTCAAAATCAAACATGTTATCATTATTACCCGCAGTTTTCTTTTCTTATGAAGAACTCAATTTATTGGGTACACAAATAACAATCTAAAATTTTCTTGCGTCTACTTCCATTTCATGTCTTTTCGGATCATTTTTTCACGACTCAATTGGATAACCATTGTTACAATCGTCCAAAGGAGCATTTATTGTTTTTACACTCAAATTTTTGTAGTGCTCTTTACATTTTACCGTTTACATAGTAGTGTATGATCATATTTTCCATGTAAGCCTATGATTTCAGCTTTACGCTTGTCGAGCTTTCTTCTTTCTTTGTCTTGCGGATGAAATCATATGCTTTCAAATGGAAGGGGCCTCCAAAAGAAGCTTAATTTTTTAGTAAACAAGGTTTTGCTATGTTTGGGAAATTAAGTTTAGCAATAATACATCAAACACCATGTTTTTATCGGTCACTCACGTGCCTCCTCTCCAGTCCATGTTTGTTATAAAACATTTCATTGTTGTAAAGTTGAGCAAAATGTAAAATAATATATATCCATATACACCAAGGCTACAAAAAGTATTTACCTAATATAGTTTGTATATACTTCTATGCATTACACCATAGCAGTCGCCTTTCCTAAATAAATAAGTATATAACTAAATATATAATTATATAAATAAGTAAATAAGTAAATATATATATAATTATATATATATATATATATATATATATATATATATATATATATTAGTCGCCTACCAATTTTAAAAACATAAAACCGATTCGATTCTTAAAAATTACCAAGACCAAACCAAAAAATTGGTTCGGTCATATGATTTTTTAAAAAACCTTGCTGAATTATAATATTCAAATATGAACTCTATGAGTGGTACTAAGGAGTATTAAGAAGGTGGTCTAATTTAATGATCACAAAATTAATATTTACCCCATTTCCTTCAAAACCTTCTTGTAATTCTAGTTTTATGTGAACATAAATAGGCGCTTATATAATCTAGTTTTCTCCAAGTTATTAGAGGTGATAATTTTTATCCACACCCATATGGGAGCTTAGACCGCCTACAAATTATTCCATTAATTCTCATAGATTTATGTGAACATGCGCTTATATAATCATTAATTCACATAAGTTTACGTGAGCATAAATGACATCTCAAGTGGCCACCATAGCTTGTTGACATCAACCTCCAGCGACCGCTATTGCCACTGGCGACAACCTCTACATCCACCACCACCTCCGACGATGACCACCAGCTCCGACCACCACTGCCACCGCCAACAATAACTTCTGACGGCCACCACCATCGCAGACAATAATCTCTGATGTCTACCGCCACCTTTGATGACAACCTATGACGATGACCACCATCTTCTAAGAACCTACAACTGCCACCACCAACCTCTAATGAATTTTTTTTTGTAATGATTTTTTATTTAATAACTTTACATTAATGATTAAATGGCCGTCCAAGCTAATCTATGGTCTGCTTATTTATACCATTGTTATCTATTAGGCATAGACTTAATTACCTGTTCATTTGAGCCCGTGGCTTGAGCGCCACCCATACTCGTTAAGACCGTCTGTTTGTCATTTCATGTCATTTCCGTATGTTTTTCCAAGTTTTCAACCACTTCAATCCACCATGTATCTTAAACGAAATATGACACTTTTTCAGATGAAAAATAGCGATACCTTTAATGAACTGAACACACGCACACAATGTATCAGTTCATGCATCGATTTTGCATCGCGATACACAAATCAAATTTAATTTGTGCATTGTGGTGCACGGATCTAATCCAATTTGTGCATCACAAATTCAGTTTATTTTCTACATTATCGATTTTACATCGCGATACGCAAAATCAAATCCAACTAAGGTAGTCATTTGTAAATGAGTAATTATATTTGTAGTGAATGTTCCCTTAATTTCATTGATATTGTAATTAAGGTAGGACAATAATGCTATGTTTACTACTATCTCTACAACTATTGTTACCACTAAGCTTTGGTGAAGATAAAATGTGTTTTAGTGAAAGACAACATTGCCTTTCACTAAGGTTTAGTGATAACAATAGTAGTAGAATTAGTGATAAACCTAGCACTATTATTTTCGTAAATATACCAAAATTGATGCCTCACAATAGATATATTGACTCATCATAATGCACAAATTGATTCTTAACGCATAACTAATTTATTAATGTCAAAATCACTTTTACCACTAAAATATCTTTTTTCGATATTGCAAAAAATAAATGAAGGCGGAGCTGCAATTTTGCGAATTAAATTCGTCCCAGACCCAGTTAGCTTCACGAGGACCCCCTATAGGCTATAGTGCTATAATGCTATAGTGCTATAGTGCATTGTAACCTCGTTCTATGACCATAAGCTTTTGATGTACAGTTGGAAGACATCCAAATGGACAAAAATTAATAAAATTTGTAAGATGTCAAGTTGTACATGGTGAAGCCTTTTTCTAGATTAGACAAGTCATATGAAAGATGGACCTATACTAGAGCCAATGTCTTGCTTTTGTTTTAATAATACAAGTATTAGTGTATTACATAACAACCAAAATTCTTTCTTATGTTTTGCTGTTTGATTTATGTCGAAGCAAGTTATGTTTGCATAATTATTTAAGTATATTATATGAATGCAATCTCAAAACATTTTTTTAGTAGCTTGAAAAAAAATAGTGAAATGTGAGAGAAAACCAAATAAAGATTTTGTGATTGAAACTGACTGTTGTAGGTGTAGGTGTCCCATATGACAAAATATGATTGATGTCTGAAAACTGAGTAAACATGGTATGAATTAAAATTTGAAAATGGGATAAACACTGAGGGTGATAGAAAGACTGGTTAGCAATAGCGACAAGTCCCAATGTACCATTTTGGCAAAAGGAGATGAATGTTTCGGGGAAGATGAATAGCACCCTATTAATAATTTAATATTATTATTGATTATTGAAGAGAGAAAAAGTGTAGGGATTAGAATTGGAAAAGAAAAGAAAAGAGCATAAAGCTTAGCAATGTTTGAGAGTTGAGACTACCCCATGTTAATGATCAGAAAAGCACATGCCCAAAACCCCCCATTTTCATACTTTCCCCACCCCCACCACAATCCTTTTACTTAGTTTTCTTCCTCAACCTTGTGGTCCGATTACCTTATCTCTTATCACATACAAACCCCAACCAAAATCTCTAATGAACTTTGGTCTTTAGCCCTTCCCTACCAAAAATAACAACTAGGCCTCTTTAGCTCCTTTTCCCTTCCCCATCCCACTTAAAAAGATTCCAATGACAACCCAACCAACAAAACAACCTTCCTAACCCTTCCCTAAACTTCCTATATATTTCTCTCACATTGTCCCCAAACTCATCAAATATAAGTGCATGCCTTATTTTTCTTATATATAGTATAAAGAAATTTCTCTAACAAATCCAATGCCTCCTGTTCATTCTAGCCCATACCACCAGATGGAAAATCCAGCTCTAATATCATTGCTACAACATGCTACGGCTAAACGCGAAAAGCGATCAAAGAGTAATACTAGTGGAGGCATATTTCGCATGTTCAAGCTTCTCCCCATGTTGACCTCTGGCTGCAAAATGGTAGCGCTGTTAGGCAGGCCACGAAGAGCCCTACTACCGGACAATGCCACCACGGGTACCCTTTTTGGCTACAGGAAAGGGAGAGTTACCCTAGCTATCCAAGAGGACCCTCACCGCCTCCCCATCTTCGTTATAGAGCTACCGATGCTATCGAGTGCGTTACAAAAGGAGTTGGCATCGGACGTAGTTAGGCTGGCGCTAGAGAGCGAGACAAAGACACATAAGAAAAAAGTGTTGGAGGAGTTTGTTTGGGCAGTGTATTGTAATGGAAGAAAGTTTGGCTACTCTATAAGGAGGAAACAAATGACTGAAGATGAGTTACATGTGATGCAATTGTTGAGGGGTGTGTCGATGGGTGCAGGGGTTCTTCCGGGGTTGTCGGAGAAGGAAACTGCCATGGACGGAGAGTTGACGTATATGAGAGCAAGGTTTGAGAGGGTGGTCGGATCCAAGGATTCTGAGGCTTTGTATATGATTAATCCTGACGGGGCAACAGGGCAAGAATTGAGCATTTTCTTTGTAAGGGTCCGTTAGATATATGATTAATTCTATATATATGTCCTAGATTATTATATATAAGATCCCCAACCATGATTCTGCACTGATCGTTATTTAGAGAAAAAAAATAAAATATATTTTATTCAATCGCATGAAAAACTAAAAGATTGAATTAATGTTAATTTATGGAATATGAAAGACGATATATATGAATAAATAAATTATTTCACTGCCACTATCATTTCCTTGGAGGAACATTGAAGTGACTGAACATAAAACAACTCATGTTCTTGATGGCGTTCTCTCGGAACTTTGATGTAGACCCTCATCAGTATTAAAGTCATCATCAAACAAGCTTGTCCGAGATAGTTGGCCCTCGTCCAAAGCTATTGATATTTCAAATTTCAATTTTCTAACCAAAGATTTTGAGCGTGCTTTTATGTCAAAGTAATACTGATACAAATTATTAAATAAAAAATTAACATGACATTATTTTCATGTTGATTGCTATATATTGAATTAAAACATTTATTTTCTTGTATCTTATGTTCATAATTTCGATTAAAGCAGTATTTTTAAGAATGTTCATACATAAATAAGGTTATAGTTATCTACTCAATTCTCTTCAAAAAAAAAAAAAAAATAGTTACATTCAACAAAAAAGTGTTGCCCACTAGATTCCATGTGTTAACATTCGAAATTAGCTAATTGATAGGATTTCTTCCAAATTTATTAAGTAATTTTTCTTGTCTTTATTATTATATTTTTATCACATTATGTGTTGGTCCCAAAATAGGCTCAATCTAGGCTAGAAGGGGGGGGGGGGGTTGAATAGCCTAGATGTGCTTTTAAAAAACTTTTTCGTAAACTCTTCTTAAAGATTTCTTAGAGAGGATTAAATAGAAGAGTTTAGGCAGCGGAAACAAAATATATTAAGAATTAGCAGGACTGCTGTTAAAGTAGTACAGAAACTGTAACTGTTAAACACAAGCAGTTAAGTGGAGTAATAAGAACGATAAAGACATCGAGATTTGAAGTGGTTCGTACCGTGAATAGTACTACATCCACTACCAAAGTGGTTAGCTTTGGATTTTAAAAGTGCACTTATTTATCCACTAGGTTTATGATTTAGATCTCTAATGGATCGTGTACAAAATGAGTTTTTAACCAAGTGTATAAAGGTGAGAGAGACAATCAATGAATAATTGTTCTCTTCACGTGCGTAATTAAGAAAGTTTAAAGACAAACTAAATGAAGTCGAATTTAAGATGGCAGATCTGCAGCTTCAGGAAGTTTGGTGAAGTGTTAGTCCTTGTCCTTTGATCTCTTGAATGCTTGAGTATTGAAGATGAAGCTTGAGAGTTAATTGCGCAAGAGTTGTTCTTCAGATCTTCAATACTTGAATAAATACTAGGAAGAGATCTTTTGACCGTTGGACTGAAACATGGTGAACTGTGTCCAACGTTTAATTGCATTGAATGCAATTCGGCGCTTTGGAAGATGTAACCCCAGCCATCGAGATGCAGGTGTGCGAGAGAAGACATTCCCAAATTGAGTAATGTTTCACTCGTAGCTTGGAAAGTCTTCTTAGCCAAAAGCGGGTAATGTCTTCGCCTTCGCCAGAAACAGATCGGGCGCTTGTCAGCATGCAGAGTTGACTTCTTGAAAGTGAAGTCTGATTGAAGACATAATGACTAGACGACGGGCAGGAGGCTGCTCACTTGGCAAGCCTTGGCGGCCTGAGATCCATCCCTACTCGCTTATAAGTTGAGCTCGTACCATAATGAATGTACGTGATTTTCTCGTGATAATAATGATGTCGTGCTTGGGTACGTGACCGTTATTTGGGCCTTTTGGTCCAGGTAGCTCATATATTAACCGCGATACAAAAGCAAACAACCATAATAGAGGATATTAGCCTTCATCGCAGTATATAACTTCAATTTTTGTATTTAAATGTTACCGCGGTGTAAATTTTCCTATTTGGTAGCAGTATTAAATTTTTTGATATATTTGTTTATAAACAGTTCCCTTTATAAAAATTAGTTGCACCGCGATACAAAAACAAATGAACCGCTATACAAAAACAAGTGAACCGCGATACAAAAACAAGTGAATCGTGATACACAATACATGTTATACTTTAGTTTCTGAATTAAAATACATCAAAATACATCAAAAATTATGAAGTTTAGATAAAAGGCTGCATAGAGAAATCGAAGTTTGTGAGAAATCTTCATTGTGAGAAATATTCACAGATTAGCTCCATGTGGTTGTTTATCATCAAGTTGCTTCTTAAGCTTTATCATCAAGTTCATAAAGATGAAGGAAGAAGGAGATCCTTTTTTGATCTAAGATTTGCATGCATTCGATAATCATAAAGCGTGAGAAAAAACTTGATGATAAACAACAAATAGAATTTTAAATAAATCATATGGAGTGATACGAAATAATAGTAGATAAGCTTGAGAAAAAATTGACATTAGATATTTAAAAATGAAATAAAGAATAAGAAGGGTTGTTGTCATTAATTTTTGGCTTCTGATATACGTGTTGTGTAGTTTGCTTCTTTTAATGTTGGCTGTTGATATTCTGTTCATTTATATATCTCAGTTCAAATAATGTTGCACTGTGGTTCACATATTTATATACCGCGGTTCACATAATTTTCTAACTGGTGATAGTTCTGCATCGCGATATATTAATATATGAAGCACAACACATTCCGTCTTTATTCATAGCACAACTCTTACTCATTAAGGGTATTGTAGTTTTTTACGTTCAAAAGTGGTATTTTCTCTTTGAAAAAAATGAGTAAAATTATGGTCGGTCCCTTTTCTAAAGTTTCTAACCTCAAAAGTTCATCGTTCTTTTTTTTCAACCGCAAAACACCACTTTTCAAAATATTGTTCCGAATATGTCATCGTCTCCTTTAACAGCTCCAACAACACGCTTTGGATTCGAAAATCATTATTGTTGGGCAATGAAACTGTAATGGATCAGTGTTGAGTTGAGATTTTTCAGTAAAGACGAAGGCGATGGAGGAGGAGGAGGAAGAAGACGACTTATGACGGATGAGATGGTAGAAGAACGTGGAAGATTTTGGTCTGGTCTTTATGATTTTATATCGTAGTTCAAAAATATCGGATTAATATATCACGTTGCAAACATTGATGTTTCGTGGTGCAAAAATAGACTAGGTAATTATACTAATGAATCGTAGGTCAAACATTGATATATCGCAATGCAAAAATAAACTAGGTAATTAAACTGATGAATCACAGTGTAAAAATTAATGCAATAAAATTGATGCACCACGATTCATTTTCACAACACGCCTCATGTTCATTAAGTGTATCGTAGTCTTTTTGCCCCCAAAAGTGTTCTTTTCCGATTTGAAAAAAAAATACGGTACTGGAGAGAATAAAACTTTGAAAATTGGACCGACCCGCAATTTTTCCAAAAAAAAAAAAACTAAACTAGAGAGGTTAGAAATTTAGAATAATTGCGGGTCGGTCAATTTTTCAATGTTTTAACTCGCTCCAGTACCGTGTTTTTTTTTCAACCGGTAAAGGACACTTTTGAGGGCGAAATGACTGCGATACCTTTAATGAGCATGAGATGTGCTAAGAAAATGTACCACGATTCAAAAAATTTATGCACTGTGTTTCAAAAAAAATTAAAAATACACCGCGATTCAAAAATATATGCACCACAATTCAAATATATATTCATTAAGTTTTGCATCGTGGTTCAATAGTTTAATTGTGTAGTCTAATTGTACCGCAATTCATCAATGTTTGTACCGTGATTCATCAATTTTATTGCATTATTTTTGTACTGCGGTTCAATAGTTTAATTGTCTAGTTTATTTGCGCCGCTATTCATCAATTAATCTGGTATTCTTGCACCGCGATTCAAAATAGTTTAACTACCTAGTCTAATTACACAGCGGTTCAAAATCGTAATGAAACAGACCATGTTTTTAGTCTTCTTCTTTATTCTCCTTTGTCGTAAGCCTTCTTATTCATCCTCCTTCGCCTTAGTCCCTACTATGAAAATCCTCCAACCCAATATATTTTCATTAAAGTTTCGTAGTTAATGATTCAAACTAGTTTAACTACCTAGTCTAATTGCAACAACGATGGTTTTCGAATCTAAAATGTGTTGCCGACAAGTTGTAGGAGACGATAGCATTTTCGGAACAATATTTCGAAAAGTAATCTTTTATGATTGAAAAAAAGAACTATGGATTTTTAGAGTTAAAAACTTTTAAAAAGGGACCGAACATAATTTTAACCTAGAAATTTCAAAAAGTCGACCGACCGAATCTCCCCCCGAACAGTTTTGGGTATGCACTAGTTTAAGTGGGCTAAAATAAAAATGTTAGAAGGCTTGTCCAAAAGTTTGAGCTGATTATTCAACAGTCAGCCCCCACTCAAGCCAGAATTTTCGTTCCAAATCGTCTTCAAATTAGATTAGGATTTAGGAAAAATTGTGTGTGATTCCATTTTCCAAAATTTTTATTCGTCTCAGTATCGTGTTTTTTTTCAAACCAGAAAAAATGTTTTTAGGGTAAAAAAACTACGATATCCTTAATAAGTATGAGACACGCTATGAAAATGAATCGCGACGCATCAATTTTATTGCATTAATATTTATATCGCGATACATTAATGTTTGAACCACGATTCATCAATTTAATTGGGTGCATTGATTATTGAAATGCGATGTATCAATTTTATTGCATTAATTTTTGGTTAATTGCAAAAAAAAAACCCTGACCTTTTTAGTTTTTTAATTTTGAAACATGTGTTTTTTTTTTTTTTTTGCACAACGTCCAAAACTAGTTAGTTTTGTGACGGTAATAAAGGTCTTCTCTCAGACAATTTTTAAAAAAAATCACACCCAACTTCTCTCTCTCCTCCCAGTTCGCTATTCACCATCTCCGGTGCTCCATCGCCAGCCGCATCACCTACGATGGCCGTCATGTTTCCTGCTCCAATCGCCAGGCTCCTTCTCCGATCTTTCCAGCCTCGTCGAAATCACTCTCGTCCCCAGCAACCTTTCTCCGTTTGTTGCCCCCGAGTTAGATCCGACCCTTGCAATTTCTTTTCTGATCTATCTCCATGGCCGACCCAAAAATATCCCTCCATTTTGCCGGCATGAGGAAGTATAACTGTTCGAGCTGGAGCTCTTCATCTCCGGGGACGTGAGCCACGTGAGCGTTGAGGTACATGGTCTCTGAGTTACAGAGGAATGTGTTTGGGTAGAAGGAGACCATGTGAGTGGCTTTAATTGGTTGATGAATTCTTGAAACCTTCCGTCTGTGTGAATCACTTATTATTGTTTCTAATTTTTAGAACAATACATTCTTACAAGCAGAATTCGACCCATGATCCCCTTTGACCTAAAAGACAATACATAAGTATGCATAGATTTTAAGAATTCAACCATAGCTCATTACCTTATTTTTGTCACAACAGTTGGTTTACCAAAAATCAGTATATTTGCTTGTCGCGTTTCAAATCCAAATTGTTTTATTTGTGCAAAATGAGACTAAGTAAGGTTCTTCCAGTAGATGAAGAATACCTAAACCTTAAATTGATTAGTTTATTGGACGAATTTCCCCCCAAAATCGTTCCCAATCAATTGTGAGTTTGTGACCAAACAAGCTTTTAATAAACATTGCGATTACAATGAAAGATACAACAGCCTTACCAGAACTTGAACTCGGGTAGGCGTCGAACGAAGGGGAGGAGCTCATCGAAGTTGCAAGTGGGAAGAGAGGGGTCGTCTTGCAATTCGGGGTCAATCTGAAGAGAGAGAAACCCAATGAGGAGGCTCAGGATGTAGATGTCGAGAGCGTACTAGACCATGTAGAAGCCTTGGGTCAATAAAACACGAACGACGTAGATGATCGCGATGGCGAAGAAAGCGATCCAGCGGTATGGCAAGAACAGGATTGACTTGTCGAGGAAATGTTGGAACCGCTGACTCACGGTGAACGACCACTGGGAAACGGCTTCTGCGGGAGTGATCGAGGAAGGAAGGTCGGTAGTGGGTGTTACGGCTCCGGTTTCCATGGCGGGTGGTTTATCGGTTACAGTTTCACTGTCTGTCTTGGAACGTGTATCGCAAAGGCGAAGACGGACGAAAGGCACCTCAGGTTTGTTGGGTCATGTTCCGTACGGTCATCATTGCTCCAAATGAAGTGAAGTTACAACTTACACCTTGGACTTTAAGACCTTTATTATTGTTGTTTCTAATTTTTAGAAAAATACCCCAGCTTGTAGATTTGTCAAATAAGCCCTTATTTAAACAGTTAAACAGTCCACGTAGGCAGTCACTCCCGTCCCAAAACTAACGAGTTTTGGACGGAAGGTTTTATTTGAAAAAAAAAAACTTGGGTTGAGGTTTTTCATGCAAAAAAAAAAAAAACCACATCGTACAAAACAAAAAAACTAAAATAGGTTAGTGTTTTTTTTTTTTTTTGTAATTAACCTCATTAATTTTGCACTACTGTTCATTAGTTTAATTTTCTAGTCTATTATATGACACCAGGCATTTCAACTCTCCAGCCCAGCTATTATGTTTGGTCATATTATTATTTTACACTATCAATAGATGGATCGAATAAATTTTTTTTTGGTGATAACCGGACCGGTCCCTTTTGTAGAAATTATAACCTTTCAGTCCACTTTCTTTTTATGCAACAGTTAAAGTACATTTTTGGGGGTAAAATGTCGAAGATACCCTTAATGAATAAAAGACAAGTGCACAAAGTCCTTGCCCAAAATTGGGCATCACAATGTAAAAATTGGGCATCGATAATTAATTTTGGGTATTGATCATTAATTTTGTGTATCGATCATTAACTTTGGGCATTAATCATGAATTAATTTTGGGCATTGATCATTAAATTTGGGCATCGATCGCTCCCAAATTTATACTGGAACGAGGAGGCCAATGGTGCTAGTGTGAGTGTCCCGGATTTTTATTTATCCCCCCTCCCGCTGATGAAAGGCGGGTGGTTTCAAAACAAACCTTTAAGCGCGTGGAATACGCCCGGCCTCATTGTTGACTCAAAATGTTAAAACAGAGTCCTCATCTTTATTTTAAGGAAAAACAAAGAAAAACCAAATGTAACCAAATTTGCAAAGGGTTCGGAGGAGAAGTTACGAGGTGGGAAGGTGTTAGGCACCCAACTCGCCCTTTCGGTCTCAAAACTAATTTTTTGGTTAAAATATGCTTTTATTAAATTTATTTAGCAGATGAAATAAAACATTTAAATAAAATATATATGTACATATATTTTTACAATACTTGCTACAGCCTCCTTTCGCCTCCTTTCGGGAGCTACAAATACATTTATAAATATTTGGCTATAATAATGACTCTTTTTAGTAATATTTTCTTATAGAAATTCGGGCAGCACAACTGCTTATATTGCTTACATTTTTCTGCTTTAAATAGCACTTTTATATAAAAGCTTTTATGAGGGCTTACCTCTTGAAGCGTGAGTGTGCTCGCTCTGTCCTTCAGGGAGAGGGATGATTTTTGCTGCTGTGTTGTTGTGGGGATTCGGGCAGAGTGACTACTTCCGAAAGTTGCATTCTGGCCTCGGGAACCGGGCGGAGTAACTGTTTACTTTTTTGCTGTTGTTTGCTTGCTGTTGGCGGAATTTGGGCAGAGCAACTGCTTGCCTTTTGATGTTTCGGTGTCTGGATTTGGGCAGAGCAATTGCTCACTCTAGGATTTTTGGACCGAAGGAATATGGTGGAATCCTAGCAGGGTAACTAGGCTTCACTTTGACCGGTTGGTTTTGTGTTTAGAGAAGATTTGATAGAGCTTCGGGGCTAGAGGAGGAAAACTCTCAAGGCGTTCTCTCAAAACTCAATATGAAGGATTTTTAATTGCGTGCATTGTATGTTTAAATATGTGCCATCTGTGTGTCAATTCCTGAAGCCGGGGCCTTCTATTTATAGGCTAGGAAAGGCCTTCCTTCGTGATTAAGTTTTGTCCTTTTGTACTTCATTGGCTTGTACCACGCGCTTGAGAGATTACTCCGAAGACAAACTGCTACAGTGCAGAGGGCACTGTTGGGCGCCACCCATGGAGGGGGCTGGCGTGGCGCCAGGAAGCCATGGGGGCGGCGCCAGGGGTCCTATTTGGACCTCTTTTGGCACTTAGGCCCCTGGATTTCACAGTTTTACGCATCATGCGTTTTCTTTTATATTTTTAACCATGTAACTTGACATTTATTAATGTTTAACAAGTTTTGATATCTCATGTCATGTTACATATCAAAGGTACGAAATTGGGGTGTCTACAGAGTCCCTCAACGATGGAGTTTATGGGTAACCCAAAGCTTACCAAGTAAACGAACATCGTTGATAAGAAATAGACTCCCAAATTTTGTGGAAATCATAATGGGGAGTAATGCAGGAGGTAGCAGTTATAATGCAACAGTTTATGATGTAGTTCAAATCTCACATACTTTAGACATATTTAGTCGGTTATAGCAGATTATCATTGTTTTTAAGCAGATATGCTAATTAAATGTTCTATTGATCGTACCTACCGAAATAGGCTGCCTACGTATCCCTATAAAAGGAATAAGATCAAACGTAGTTCGGCCTCATGCAAACAAACAACAACACTGGGTGGGACATATCATCATAAAACATCGCATCCTCAGGGTATGACCCTTCGTCGAATACGATAATCTTTTCCCTAAGTGACCCAGGGTATGCACCCCTTACGAAAAAGATTCAACAACTTGGGTGGAACACATCATCATAAAACATCGCATTCTTAGGGTATGACCATTCGTTGAATACGATAACCTTTTCTCTAAATGACCCGGGGTATGCACCCCTTGCGGAAAAGATTCAACAACATTTCTAGATAGGATAGATTCAACCTTGATCATTTCACGTCCCGGGGTTACGCCCCTTGAGGAGATGATCCTACAACTACTCCTATAAAGCAAGAAATTTGATTATTCCACGTCCCGAGGTTACGCCCCTTAAGGAGATAATCCTACAGCTACTCCTAGAAAGCAGGAAATCGATTATTCCACGTCCCGGAGTTTGCACCCCTCTAGGAGATAATCCACCAATAACTCAGGATATAATGCATGAAACCAATTATTCCACGTCCCGGGGTTCGCACCCCTCGGGGAGATAATCGTACCGTTACTCATAGAAAACAGGAAATATCGCATTCTCAGGGTCGGACCCTTCGTTGAACACGATAATCTTTTACCTAAGTGACCGTATGCACCCCTAGCGGAAAAGATTCAACAACCAGGTGAAAGACATCATCATAAAACATCGTGTTATCAGGGTAGGACCCTTCGTTGAACGCGATAATCTTTTCCCTAGGTGACTCGGGGTATGCACCCCTTGCGGAAAAGATTCAACAACCAAGTTCAGATATACTGCATGCAACAGGTAAAATGCAACCACTTTACCTTTCCTTTACCTTTCTTTGCTTTGCTTTCATTTTTTTTTCTTTGCTTTCTCTCTTTTCTTTTTGTTGTACTTTTTTTTTCTTTTTTTGCTTTGTTTTTTTCCTTCTTTTGTTGCTGCAGGTATTTTGCTGGGGCTTTAAATGACATAATTCCTGCTTTTCCTGACCTTCTTGTGGCTAACCTGCTGGGGATATGAATTTTCTTTGATTTTTGGTGGATGGTCGTCGCTTTTTGGTTAACAAAGCTAACTTTGTTAACTTTCCGTTTAAGGTTCCAGGGCCATTTTGCAATTTCAGCAAACTTGAGGTTTTAAGTGCTGCACTTGAACTTTGGAGGGGTGGGGGGAAAGTGAAACTTCCCATTTTATTCCTTCATATTCTCGGCAGAGAGTGAGCAGTAGCTCATTCTCACCATTTCATTTTCTTCCTTCGGCATTTCTTCACCATTGCTGTCGACATTCATTTCTTCTCCTTTTCTCAATTTTCTTTCGCCAAAATGATTGTTTTGCTTAACATATGGATTCCTCTTCGAGATCTCGGAAGGGAAAGACACGCTTGCACCCTGAATCGAGCGAGGAACACTGGGAATTTCTTCCTTTGAGCCGAAATGTTACCAAGTATTGGTATTCGAAGGATGACTGGGGTAATATCTTTCGAGATCGGCATACCCATTTCTCCAATCTTCAAGATCCTGCTGTAAGTCACTTTTTTTTTTGGCAAGCCCACTTGGTTGATTTCTCATATCTATTGGATTTCTTGCTATTTTGGGCCTTTTGGAGTATACATGTTCTTGATTTTGATGTTTATACATGCAACTTATATGCTAGAATGATGCAATTTGGTAATTATAACATATCAAAAATATGAAATTCGTGCCATTTAATTTTGTGATGCATATTTGAGCAATTGGCACTATTTGATTCTGCGATGCATGATTCATGTAACTGATATACTTTGACTATATGATGCATGCTTAGGCTAAAAATATTTTTAGATGATGTGTGCTCATGCGATACATTAATCGGACTCATGCTGCATTTTTTTTAGATATAATTTTTTTTGGATATATGCACATGCCACATACAAATATTATATGCAAGAATGTAACATATATGCTTTTTAGGAAATATGCAAAATGCAACATTTATTCATGCATGCAACATTTTTATTTTTTCTTTTCATTCTTTCCCTCTTTTTTTTTTTGATATGTGAACATGCTGCGATTATATTTTTAATTATGCAAAATGCAACATGATATTATCATTATTATTATATACATAATAAGAATGACATAGTATTATGACATGCATGAGGGGCTTTAAAAAAGGATAAGAATTTTACCTCCCCTTCTTTTCTGATTCGGAGATGCTGCTTCTCCTTTTTTCAGGCACGCAGGACTTTGACCAGAGTCTGGGCTAGTTGCGACAAAGTTGCTACCATTTATAACTTGATGCCTTTACAGGCACATCTTCTAGTGGTGTCCACCGGTTTCGGTGTGTTTTTGCCAGCTTTTCGTCATTTTCGTGGTTATTTGCCTATTTTTAAGGTTCTGCGAGATTACTAGTGGGATACCATCCACACCTTTCATTTTGGCTTGGGCGAAGCTACGTTGACTTTATGTGATTTTGCCGCGACTACGGCCATTTCCACTTGGCATTGGTAGGATCCTAGAGCCAGATTATACTCTCAAACATCAACATGATGTGGTTGAGGACCTTTTGGGCTTTGAACCAGACTATAAGACTGTTAACAAGATCAAAATTGGTAGTGTTAAGAGTTGGCTGGAACAACATGTCGGGCAAGTTGATGATGATGATAGCGAGGCTGTAACTCGCATTGCCAGGGCATTCTTGTTTTTCTTTTTGGGGATGTCATTATTTGCCAACTCATCTACCACTCTGAGAATTTCCCTCCTGGGATATCTTCGGGATCTAGATCACGTCATTAATTATGACTAGGGGCAGGCAGGCTTGGCTGAGCTTTATGCTTCCATGGATCGGGCCAGCTGCAATGATTCTCCGGTTCTCAACGGTTTTGCTCCAGCTTGGGAGGTATCTTTTTTTGTTTTTGATACTTGTCAATATTTTTCTTCGTTTTCTCTTTTTTTTTTCCTTGATGATCATTCATTCTCACTTTTTTTGTAGGTCTGGGCCTATTCTGTTTTCCATTTTACTCCAGGCCCATTGCATAGTCGCATTCACGAGCCACCATTTCTGGCTGAGTTTGTGAACGCCAACCGAATAGAAGAGGACCGGGATGGTAAATGTTTGAACGAGATAATGATGCGGGACAGGATCGCGAGCTCGAGCTCGGGCACAGTGCACCTATTTCCCTGGAGGGATTTGGTTGGGCCTTATTTGATTTCTTTATAAATGAGCCGCTACCGGATTCTGATGGTGTCGATCATGGTCGACTCTTTATATATGGGCGAGCGAGTTAACCGTCAGCACTTCCTTTATTTGGTGCCTCCAATGACACCACCTGCACCACCAGCTTGGGTGATTATATCGGATTTCTTGCCGAACTGGTATCTGTATCTATCTAGGCATATCATTCCTCGTGAGGATTATCCCATCATGGCTTACGAGGAGTTTTTGAGGACAGTGCTTCATCCAGCTCCTGCAGCGGCTAGGCGTGCATCAGATGTTTCTAATAGGCCGAGGCCTTCTCATTTGATTCCCGATGCTCAGTCATACTTTTTCGTACCTGTCGAGGACTTTTCCACCTTCCAGTATCATCGTGATGGAAGACTTGTGGAGGAAGTTTTACCCGATGTCAAGGTCCCAGAGCGGTTTCAGATTCCAGAGCGAACCCGCACGATATATTTCTCTGCTTTTTTTCTTTTTTCTTTTTTTTTTTTCATACTTGCATTATCATTTTCTTTTTAGGCTGGCATATTTTTTGTTACTTTACATATTCTTTCCTAGGTTGATTCTTCTTTGTACATGAAGGTGGTGAAGTGTTTTCTCAGCGTCACCAAATTATACCAGCGGCTGTTGGACGAGTTCACTTGCCGAGGAAATGATGCTGTCAGTCAAGCCAGGCGCCGGGGTGAGGATGATGATGATGCCGGCGAGTCGAGTCGTGCTCGAGCGAGAGGGCGAGAGTATAGGATTGGCGGGACCGGCCCTCGAGTCATGGGTGGAGACTTAGGCAGGAGCAGATCTTCGCGTGGCCATTAGCTTTTGTACATGCACTTATTTGTTCTTCTTTTTTTTTTTTTTTTGTACCAGACTCTGTGTATATTTTCTAAAATGCAATGAGATTTATTTATTTTATGATGATATAAAATAAAGACTCGATTATTCTACGAAAGCCTAAAATAAAAGAAATCTAAATCATTATCTAAGGTAAAAGACACACTGCAGTTTAAGAATGAAGATTTGGAGAAATACACCTTCGGATTTGAAGTGGGGTTATCTGGTGTTTTGTGGGGAAAGAGAGAGGCAACCGCCTCTTCATGTATCTGATTTGTGAGGGCTAGTGCCTAACCTCATTCTTTTCTTCTCTTTCTCGTGAATGATCAGAGCAATTAATGGAGCACGCGGGGTTGAAAGCTGGATACCAGGCAGTTTCAGGAAACAGTGGTGGGACCTCTGGGCGCCGCCCATGAAGGCAATGGGCACGGCACCCAGAGTGGCTATGGGTGGCGCCCATAGCTTCTCTTGTGCAATCTTGTTTTGACCACTATTCATGCATTGTGCTCATAATTCAGCCATTTCTCCAGTTTTTCGTATAAAAGGGGATTCAGGGCAGCATTCCATTCTGCACCATTTCATTCTTTCTTTCTTCGTTCAGTAGATAGCAAATGGCAGCCTGAGACTCTTCTTTTCTCTTCTTCCTTTTGCCAGATATAAAAATTTCTTTTTTGTTCAGAAATGGCCGCGCCTTGCCTACAGGTTTAGAGATCGAAATATACGAGAACTCCCTGAATTACTGGATTCTTCTATTAAGGGAGGATGAGCGAGAACGGTTTGATCACATTTATGGCTTTCGATGCCTTCTTTCGTGGCAGGGCCTGCGCATAAACTGGGACATGCTGAGGGCAGCGTCCATATTTTGGTATGTGTAGAGTCACCTCTTCAATTTCTCTCTTAATGAAATGTGTCTCACATTTGAAGAGTTATGTGGTATGGTGGGAATGCCGACTGCCGGGCCTATTACCATGCCTTCAGTATGGAGACGTCCCTTTATGGCCATAAGGGAATTATTTGGTTCGACTTGTGCCGCAACTCTTGATTTTTATAATGGATTTAATTTTAATTTGAACCGTTCTTCCTGTTGCCTATACTAAATATAGGGAAGACCCAGACTACTCGCGGTGACGGATGTCTGCTCTTTTCCTGTGTGTGATGGGGAGATACCTCCTTATGGGTCAACCTGGGTTTATTGATGTGCGGGTTGTTGATTTGATTCTGCAAGCTCGGGAGCACCGGGTGAATATTGTCTCGATAATTTTGGCTGAGACTCTGACTGGCCTGGACGCCTTTTCGAACGGCGATGCATTTTTTCCTTCTGACAGCCCCATTTTGATCCATATGTGGCTGGACAAACATTTTAACTGGGTAATGGGTCCCGAGCCTGGAGGAGGGGTTTATAATCCCAGATGTTATGGCTCTCGCGGCCATTATCACTATAACATGTTAACGGAGTGTGACTGGATAGAGTACTTTTTGCGTATCGGCTCCATGGAAATAATCTGGGTGATTAGCCACTGGCGGATTCACCACTTTTTTCTGTTTACCGGGGCTTATGCCCAGGTCATCTTTCAATCTGGCATTGAGCAAACCACTTTTTATCTGGCGTACCGGGTTCTTCGGCAGTTTGGCAGAGAGCAGGCCCTTCCGGACGTGAACCGTCCGCTGATAAAGGAATTGCGGATGAAGAGAGACGTGGGCGGTCTCATCCAGGATATGTGGGAGCTCGATTATCCCCTGCGGGCCACGACTTACACTTTTGCTGAGGATATGCTATTATCCCACGAGTATCTGGCGTGGATATTGGCTGTTGCCGAGGAGCATTCTCGGGTGATAAGGCATGTGCTAAGGAGGATCCTTGCTAGGTGAGTGACTAACGGCATAGATGCTCGACTGATGGAAATAGGCGAGGATCTGGAAAGCTCAGGGCTGGTGGTTACTCAAGCTTTGCAAGAGGATTTTCGGCGAGTGCACGGCCTAAGAGCTTAGACAGCTCGTAATCCTGACAAGGCGGGACCCAATAATACACCTCCGAGGCTAAGTAATGCGAGCCAAGAGAGTAATCCCCAACGAGCTAATGAAATTGGTCCAAATCAGACAGGTAGGCGGAGCAACGCTCAAAGGGATGACGGTGCTAGACCAAGTCGTGCTGCTCTACAAGATAATGGGGATGCTGATGATGAGGAAGAGGACACCACTGAGGGTTCCCATGCTGGTGAGTCTGGGGCCTCCTCTGCACCTCGCAGAAGCATTTGGTCTCGGCTAAAACGTCGCAGACGTTGATGGACAGTTTCGAGGTGGAGCTACATGAAAAGAGGGGATAGTTTGGGGGATAGGAGATATAGGCAGTTATGTATATAGGTACATGTATAGAATAAATGATAATCTAAATATCTTAGACCTATTCCTAAGTTGCACCTTATGGACTTTTATATTTTTATGTTTATGATATGAGCCATGTTGTGGTTTTTCCTTGGTCAGTCAAGACCATGGCAAACTGTTCTTCTTGTGATGTCGTGTTTTCTTCTCTGGATGTGTTGAAGACTTTTACCTGCTGGAGATCAAATACTGGGGAAACTGTCTTCCCTCTCCCATTCTCCTAGTTTTTCTTTTTTTTTTGTTGCTCTAACTTTTGCCTAGACTGCCCTTTCAAGTTTTCAATCTAGCGACCCCTTATTCTCCTTTTGTTTTTATTTGTGCTTGATCGATGTATTTTATACGTCGATTTTATATGCTTCTATGGCTTAAATTATGCTATTTCACGAGGCTTTTTGCTACTAATATATGTTTTTGGTGAGTTTTGTAAGTTTCAGGGTTATTAGTGAAAATATGCCAAACTCCAGGGTTTTAAGTGCAAATTTCAAGAAGGGCCAAAAAGGAAAAATGAAGAAGAAACGGAAGCTGTCGAATCTGGAGACCTTGCGGACGCAAGGTACATCAGACCTTGCGACCGCAAGGTAGGCAGTACGGATGAAAAGTCAAGCAACCAAAGGCCAAACACACTGGAGACCTTGCGGACGCAAGGTACCCAACACCTTGCGACCGCAAGGTGGTCAGAATGCGATATCTTCGGATTTTCACACAGTGATTCGATTGGATTACAACTCCCGAGTATATATTGAAGTTAGATGCCGAGCCAAAGAAGGGAGACGGCTGGAAGCACTCTTTAGTAGATTTTAGGTAGTTTTTAGATTGTATATCATAATTAGATTTTGTAATTTCAAGTATTGAAGATCAAATCATGTATCCGATCATCTCCATGCACTGTTCATTGTCTATGATGAACTAAATCATCCATAATCTAGGAGGTGGGAGGTAACTTGTATCGAATTTATGTTTTGATTCTTATATATGATCATTCAATTCTTGTTGATTGTGTTGTTTATCAATCCCTATATTATTTTGCTTTGAACAAATGAATGTAATTGCAAATAATAAAGGCCTAGAGGTGCGGATAACTGCATGACCAATGTGCATATGTCGCATTAATCGGCTCACCAACACAATAAATTGGACCTATCGATGCACGAGTGATAAGTTAGGACAGTTCATTCATACATGATCTAGGTGACAGATAGATCATAAATCTAGGTGACACTAGATTTACGCTCTCGTGCTTAGGATATAGAATGAATGAATTTTGCGGGGATGGAGGCTGAACCAATTGTTCAACAGACTATATCTATCTTTAGTGAACGAACCCAAGAAATTGAATGATAATTATTAGGAATTGAACATAAAGGAGATACAAGTGAAACCCAGAATCCTAGATTGCCACCCACCATAAGATCTTCATATTTGTTATTACTGCTAATTAGTTAAACATCTATAAATAGTAGTTTAGAATAGAAATAAATATAAAAACCCCCTTTAGATTAATAATTTGCTATCAATAAATTGCACTGTTCGTGATCACTTGTCTCTGTGGGTTCGACCCTTGCTTCCAATACTATTCTATAATAGTCTTGTCCACTTGCAAGGAAAAAGATTAATTAAAACATCGATCAAGTTTTTGGCGCCGTTGCCGGGGACAAGCTAGTTCACGTAGTTAGTTTGTTGGTAGCGTAGTTTTTAATTTAATTTAATTTTTAATTTTCAGTTTTTACAAAAATAAAAAAAAATACAAAAAGATTTTATTTTGTTTTTAATAGTTAGTTGTTTTTAAATTGCTTTAAATTATTTTTATGCACGGTCGTCGATCTTTGAATCCTAAATTGGTAGAACTAAATCAAGATATAAATATTGTTAGAAGAAATCAAGAAGACCTTGAAAATCTAGCTCACGAGTTTGACAATCAAGACCAATTGAATCAAGAGGATCCTCTGGTTGATCCCACAATGGAAGAAAATAATAATAATCGTAATCCTGAAAATCCAGTTGACCCAGTCAACATGAATCAAAGAGAAGAAGAACCTGCAAGAAGAAATATGGAAGTAGTGGTAAATCAAAGAACTATTAATGATTTCAGTAGACCTTCATTAAATGTTGTGACATCATGTTTAGTCTTGCTAGATGCTGTAAGGAATTTTGAGTTAAAAGATCATTATTTTAATGCAATACCATCTTTTCATGGGATGCCCCATGAAGATCCTGTCAGTTTCTTAAGAGAATATGAATACATGATGAGTACTTTTCCTTTAGGAGGGCTGACTGAAGATCAAATTAAAATGAAATATTTTCCCAGTGCATTAAAAGAATTGACAAAGAGATGGTTTATGAACTTAACACCTAATAGTGTTTATACTTGGGCTCAATTATATGATTTGTTTATGAGTAAATTTTATAAGCATGCATCTCTTACTGAATATAGAAAACAAATCATGTCATTCCAAAATGAACCAGGTGAAACATTCCATGAGTCATGAGATAGATTTAAAAATCTGCTCATTATGTGTCCCCATCCTAATTTCGCTCAACATGTGTTAGTGCTTCAATTTTATCATGGTCTTTCGCCAAACTTATAAACTATGGTTGATAGTGCAGCTGGTGGTTATATTAATAGAATGACACCAGAAGCACTAGAAGAATTATTTGAAATGTTAAGTATTAATTCCCAACAAAAAGTGCTAGAAGAAGCCTATATCAATTGCAAGATAATTCAAATACACAAGCTCAATTTGAAAATTGGCAAATTCAAGAAGCATGTGCTTTATGTGGATTATATTCTCATGCTACTAATTTTTGTCCATCAAGTGCTATGTATTCTGAACAGGCTAATGCTATGAATATGTACCCTCAAAGGCCTAGGAATGATCCCTACTCAAACCCATATAATCCTGATTGGAGGAATCATCCTAACTTTTCTTGGGGAGGAAATAAGCCTTTTCAACCTCAACAATTCCAACCTCAACCACCACAACCTCCACGCCAAATCAAAACCGCTTGAGAATTGAAGAAGTTCCCAAACAAGATGTAGCAAGTAAAGGTCAAGCAAAGATTGATGAAATACATGCTTGAAGAGATTGAAAATCTAAAGAAGCACATTGCAAATTCTCGAACGATAAAAGAGAGGAAGTCCCTAGTCAAACCGAGCAAGCCAAGTCAATCACCGCCTTGCTAAGGTAATAGGTGAAGAGGTAAGTGATCTTGATCCTTCTTCTAAAGTGCATGCTACAAGAGAAAAATTCGAAAAGGAAATTGAAAAAGAAATCGAAAAAGATAGTGATAGTAATAAAGAGAATAATGAATTAAATAATCAAGAAGTAGAAGTAGAAGTAGAAGTTCCAAATAAGGAACAAGAAAAAGAGGTTCAAAATAAAGATAATACAATTGAAGTTGAAAAAGAGTTGGATCAAGAAAAAGAGGAACCTTATGTGGCTCCACCACCTTATGTTCCTCCAATTCCGTTTCCAAGAAGACTTATGAAAAACCGAATGGACAAACAATTTACGGAAATTTATAATATGTTATCCAAGGTGAATGTTAATCTTCCTTTGCTTAATGTTATTAAAAATATTCCAGCTTATGCAAAGTTTTTCAAAGATCTTCACTCTAAGAAACACAAGTTTGAAAACAATGAAAAGATTATTGTTTCGAAAAACGTAAGTTCTGTTTTACAACCCGAATTACCTCCTAAGTTGAAAGACCCCGGTAGCTTTAATATCCAAGTTTCCTTGGGAAGCTCTAAAAGATGAAAGCAATGCTAGATTTAGGAGCAAGTATTAATTTGATGCCTTTTGCGGTCTATAAACAGTTAGGGTTAGGAGAACTAAAACCCACTACTATGCAATTACAATTAGCTGATCGTTCAGTTAAATATCCATTGGGTATAGTGGAAGGCATCCTAGTTCAAGTTGATAAACTAATCATCCCAGTTGACTTTGTGGTTCTAGAGATGGAAATGAAGATTTGCACTAATAATGAAGTCCCTATATTGTTAGGCACACCTTTTATGGCCACTGCCAATACAATGATTAATGTGAAGAATGGTAAACTCACAATGTCAGTCCTAGGTGAAACTGTTGAAATTTCTGTTTTTGATGCTATGAATAGACCTAGTGACATAAGTGTCTGTTTTCCAATAGATGAAATTGAAAAGTTATCAACTGAAACTTTTGAAGAAGAGGAAGATTATGAGAGAGATAGATTCATAGTTTATGATGATAGTCCTATCCCTCCCATAAAAATTGACATTGATGAGATTGAAAGAGAAATAGAAGAAGAAGAAAGACAAGAGAGAGAAAAGTTAGAAGCTAGTAAAAAGAAAGATAAAGAAGATAGAGAGAAAGAATTTTTGAAAAAGTAGAAGAAGAAAGTAATGAAATCAAGGAAAATGAAGTAGAGATTCTGAAATCTCTCTTTGAAGAAATTGAAATAGAAAATATTGAGGAAGAAATTAAAGAAGATAATAAAGTAGAGAATGAGGAGGCTAAAATAAAAGAAACAATTAAAGCAGAAAATTCTGAATTTATGCCATCCATTAATTCTCCTAAGGTTGAAGAATTAAAGCCATTACCACCCCATTTAAAATATGCATTTTTAGGGGAAGGTAACACTTTGCCTGTTATTATAGCAGCCGACTTAACAGAAGAGCAAGAATCTAGTTTATTGAAAGTTTTATGGACACATAGAGAAGCTTTAGGATGGTCCCTAGCTGATTTAAAAGGCATTAGGCCCTCTATGTGCATGCATAAAATACATCTAGAAGAAGGTAGTAAACCTTCAAGAGAAAGGCAAAGAAGACTTAACCCACACATGGAAGAAGCCGTAAGAAAAGAAGTTCTTAAGCTCTTAGATGCGGGTATAATTTACCCTATATCAGATAGTAAATGGGTTAGTCCTGTCCAAGTAGTTCCTATGAATTCAGGAATTACGGTTGTTAAAAATGAGAAAGATGAATTAGTTCCTACAAGAACAATAACTGGTTATAGAATGTGCATTGATTTAAGAAAACTTAATGCGGCAACCAGGAAAGATCACTTTCCTTTGCCATTTATTGATCAAATCCTTGAAAGACTAGCCGGTCATGAATATTATTGCTTTCTTGATGGTTTTTCTGGTTACAATCAGATCCCTATTGCACCCGAAGACCAAGAGAAAACAACTTTTACATGTCCCTTTGGTACTTTTGCTTTTAGGAGAATGTCATTTGGATTATGTAATGCACCAGCTACTTTTCAAAGATGCATGATTTCTATATTTTCAGACTTAGTTGAAAGATGCGTTGAAGTTTTCATGGATGATTTCTTAGTTTTTGGGAATTCTTTTGATCATTGTTTAGAAAATCTGACATCAGTCCTGAAAAGATGCTGTGAAACAAATTTAACTTTAAGTTGGGAGAAAAGTCACTTCATGGTCAAACATGGAATTGTCTTAGGGCATGTTGTTTCAAATAAAGGCATTGAAGTTGATAAAGCTAAAATCGAAGTTATTTCACAACTACCCCCTCCCACTGAACCCCGCAGCAGCTTCTTTTACGTAGACACGTTTACCTAGAAAAAAAAGAGTGAGACAACAACAAGAAAATATACCAGTCTCCAAAAAATATATACATAAAAAATGAAAAAAAGATGCCAAAAAAAATTGTCTACCGTGCAAGCCTGCTCTGGGACGTGGTACTCCTCAGGGATATCGGCATCTAGAAGCACTTCCTCCACCATCCTGTTGTCTCGATGATATCAAAAGGTAGAAAAAGCATTATCAGGCCCAGTAAACTCCGGATGCTGGTCAAGAACTGGAATAGAAGACCTCGGCCTATCAGAAGCATGTGAAGCACGCCTGGCTGCCGCAGGAATAGGAGGGGGAAGATGGAGCATAGTCCTCAAGAAATCCTCATATGCCATAGCTGGGAAATCACTCTGAGGCATGAGAAATCTCGACAGGTACTGATACCTGTTCGGCAAAAAATCTGGCGCAACCACCCGATAGGAGGCATATGAGGTACTACTGGAGGTGTCATAAGCGCAGAATACTGGCGGATGACCCACTCGCATGTATAACGAGTCAACCATGATGGATACCATCGATCCCAGACGGCTCGCTCTGCAGTGACAAAGATAATGACCCACTGTGTCCCTCAAAGGAAGGAAATGCATCGTGCCTGCGCTCGAGCTGGCAATCCGCTCCCGCACCCTCTCTGTGTCTGAGCAACCGCCATCCCGATCTGGCCGGACTCTGTTCTCATTCACGAACTCAGCCAAATAAGGTGGCTCGTGAAAGCGCTGCTGCAATCGACCCGGTGTGAAATGGAAAAATGAAAAAGCCCAAACCTGCAAAAAAAAAAAATCATTAGCAAAAAGAAAAAATGCTACCGAAAATTTATTATAAAAAAAAAGCAGCAAAAAGAAAAGATACCTCCCACGCCGGAGCAAATCTATTAAGAGTCGGCAAATCATTACAGATAGCTCTATCCATCGAGGCATACAGCTCGGCCCGGCCCTCTTGCCCCCAGTCGTAATCAGCGATGTGATCAAAATCCCTCGGGCAGCCTAAGAGGGAAACCCTCAAGGTTGTGGACGAATTGGCAAAAAGCGACGTCTCAAGAAAAAAGAACAAGAATGTCCTGGCAACGCGAGTTACAACATCGCTATCATTCTCTGGAACCCTCCCAGTATTCGCTAAAAGCCATTTCCGCACACTACCAATGTAGATCTCATCAGCGGATTTATATTCAGGCACGAGGCCCAAGAGATCTTCTAGCACGTCATGGTGGTGACGGAGGGTATAATCAGGCTCCAAAATCCAACCAATGCTGGTAGGAATGCTTGTGATCGCAGCAAAATCACAGGGGGTCATGGTCGCCTCCCCCCAGCTGAAATGAAAAGTGTGGGTAGTATCCCACCAGTAATTCCTCAGAACCTCAAAAATGGGCAAGAAGTTGCGGAAGGGACCAAAAGCCCGCAGGAATGTGCTAAAGCCTAAACCCTCCACTAGGACATGTGCCGCCTCGGGCATTAAGTGATAAATATCTGAAACATTAGCGCAACTTGCACGAATGCGGATCAAAGGTCTGCGCATCTGCAAGAAGAAGAAATGGCATATCAGCATAAAAAATATATAATAAAAAGAAAAGGAAAAGATAAGTTTACTATCTATATATATATATATATTTTTTTTTTTTTTTTGCATTCAAAAAAAATCTTTTATATATTGCGTTTTAGCATTCAAAAAATTTCTTTTATTTATTTGCATCTTTTGCATCAAATAAGGAAAAAATGCATCTTTTGTATAAAAAAAATGCATCTTTTGCATTCAAAAATATATTTTGGCGTTTCGGCATAAAAATAAAAAATGTGTGTTTATCCAAAATAATAGAAAATGTGTGTTTTGCATTTGAAAAATATAACACATTTTTGCATTTTTCTTATACATAAAATAAAAGATGCCAATGTAACCTGTTAGCAGGCATCTCATAAATTTTCTATGTCACGTTTGAATAAAAATGATATATGCATGCATTAGCCATTTATCATTTATTTCCCCAAATAATTGCATTTATTTGACATTCACAAAAATAAAATGTTGCAATTCCTGAAAAGAAAATATATTTCCATGGCATTTATCATGTCTTTGCAGCATATGCATTCATAAAAGTAAATTTTATTGCATAAAGTATTCCCGTTATATTTTGCATGTATCCGAAAAATGCATCCGAAAATATGTCCGAAAAAAATGCATCATATTCCAAAAGTCTATTTCATAAGCATGTATCATATATAAATATTTTTCAGCCTAAAACATGCATCATATAGTCAAATTGCATTAATAATATAAAACATGCATTGCAGAGTCAAATAGTGCCAATTAGTTAGATTATGCATCGCAAAAATAAATCGCATGAATTTCATGAATAAATTGTCAAATTACATCATTCTAGCATATAAATTGCATGTATAAGCATTATAAGCAGGGTCAGGAATGCTCCAAAAGCCCAAAGCAGCAGAAAAATCTAGCAGATCTGAAAAATCATCCAAATGGGTTTAAGAAAAAAAAGAAACTTACAGCAGAATTTGGAAGATTTGATACATGGGTGCTCCAATCACGATGGAGGTTACTCCAATCGTCCTTTAAGTAATGGTATCTGACATAATTCCGGATCAAAGGAGGAAGTTCTTTCCTCCTTTCGCCGGATTTCGGGTGCATTGGAGCCTTTCCCTTCCGTGATCGCGAAGAAGAAGCCATCTACTAAAAAAGACACGCAAATTGGCGAAAGAAAATTGAGAAAATGGAAAAGAAATGAAAGCACCAACAATGGCAGCCACGAAATGCAGAAGAAAAAGAGAAAGAAGAAAGAAATGAAGAAGCTGAAGCTCAAGCTTTCATTCCCCGTTAGTTATAAGGGGACGAAAAAGGGAATTTTCTTTCTTTTTCCCCCTCCAAAGTTTGAAGGTTCAACACTTAAGTCCTCAAATTTCCAGAGATGCAAAATGGCCCCTGAAGCTTAACGGAAAGTTAACAAAGTTAGCTTTGTTAACAAAAGTTGACGGTCATTCCTCCAAAATCAAAAGGAAAATCATATCCTCAGCAGATCAGCCGCAAAATGAGCATAAGAACAAGGAAAATCAATAGCAAAAGTGAGATTCTGCAAAAGAAAAATGCAAGCATGCAAAAGAAAGAAAAAAGCAAGCAGGCAAAGCAGAAAGAAGAATTTCCAGCAAAAGCCGGAAATGCAGCAAAAAGAAGAATTTTCCAGCAAAAGCCGAAAATGCAGCGAAAAGAAAATTCCCATTAAAAGCTGGAAATGCAGCAAAAGAAAGAAAATCCCCAAGCATGAGTCCGCAGAAGCTGGAAAAGCAGCAAATGCAGCAAAAGTAGTAAATACAACAAATGTAGCAGAATCAGTAAAAGCAAAGCAATGGTAAGAAAAGGTAAAGTGTTTTACCTTTTGCACTCATGATGTGTTCCACCATCGCATTCAACGAAGGACCTCGTTCCTGAGGATGCGATGCTTTCCTGCTTTATAGGAGTAGCATAGGATCATCTCATCGCAGGGCGTAACCCCGAGATGAATGATCAACCCTCTATGATTGTGTTCCACCTGGTTGTCGGATCTTTCCCTGAAGAGGCTAAGACCCCGGGTCAGAGGGAAAGGATCGGTTCCACCATCGTATTCGACGAAGGACCTCGTTCCTGAGGATGCGATGCTTTCCTGCTTTATAGGAGTAGCATAGGATCATCTCATCGCGGGGCAAAACCCCGAGATGAATGATCAACCCTCTATGATTGTGTTCCACCTGGTTGTTGGATCTTTCCCTAAAGGGGCTGAGACCCCGGGTCAGAGGGAAAGGATCGGTTCCACCATCGTATTCGACGAAGGACCTCGTTCCTGAGGATGCGATGCTTTCCCGCTTTATAGGAGTAGCATAGGACCATCTCATCGCGGGGCATAACCCCGAGATGAATGATCAACCCTCTATGATTATGTTCCACCTTGTTGTTGGATCTTTTCCTTAAGGGGTGTAGGCCCCGGGTCAGAGGGAAAGGATCGGTTCCACCATCACATTCGAAGAAGGAATGAGTTCCTGAGGATGCAATGATTTCTTGCTTTCTAGGAGTAGCATAGGATCCTCTCCTCGTGGGGCGTAACCCCGAGATGGATGATCAAAAATTATGTTTGTGTTCAACCTTTTCTTCGCGAGGGGCCGAGACCCTGCCGCTAAAAGGATATCGTGCTCAACGGGACCGAAGTTTCCAGGAGACGATGATCCCACCGTCGGTTTGGCAAAGGGTTCGACCTTTGATGACACGATGTATTGATATGTGTTCCACTCGATTGTTGTTCACCTTTTTCTCGCGAGGGGCCGAGACCCTGCTAGTTAAAAGGCTATCGTTCTCTGACGAAAGACTGAGTTCCTCAGAGACGATGCATCCCACCGTCGTGTTCGGCAAAGGGTTTCGACCCTTTGAGGATACGACGTTTGATGTGATTTGTGTTTTGCCTTTCTCACGAAGGGGCTGAGACCCCGGGTCACAAAGGACCCTGTCATGAGGACACGATGTTTGATCGTGGCATCCCACCTAGAATTTGTTTGTTTGCATGGGGAACTACGTTTGGTCTGATTCCTTTGATATGGATACGTAGGCAGCCTACTTCGGTAGGTCCGACCATCAGAGCACTTATTTGCATATCGGCTTAAGGACAATCAAGGTACGACCATTGCAGCATGCTTGTTTCAGCTTTTGGCCAAACTACATTTGGTTTGATTCCTTTTATTAAAGGATACGTAGGCAGCCTACCTCGGTAAGTCCCCATTAGAGCACATAATTTGTATATCCGCTTAAAAACTACGATAACATGCTATAACCGACTAAATATGTCTAGGATATGTGAGGTTTGGTTTGCATTATAAACTGTTGCATTATAACTGCTACTTGTTGCATTTCTCCCCCATTATAATTGCCAAAATTGGAGAGTCTATTTCTTATCAACGATGTTCGTCAACTCAGTACGCTGCGGGTTACCCGTAGACTCCATCGTTGAGGGGCTCTGTAGACACCCCAATTTCGTACCCCTGGTATGTAACATTGACATGCGATATCAAGACATATTAAAACTTAACAAATATCAAGTTACAGAGTTTAAAAATGCAAAAAGACAAACAGATAAGCAAAACAAGAAATGCAGGCCAAAGGCCCAAAGTGTCCAAAAGAGGCCGAGAAAAAGAGGACCGACACGCCAATAAAGCATAATGGTGCGCCTGGAAGCAATGGTGTCTGCACCTAGGTTCCCGAACAGTTCCGACTTAACGCGCACAAATTCTCAAGCACGCGGTACAAGCTGGTGACGCACAAAGAACAAATTTTAATCTCAGCGGTGTCCCTCCTTCACCTATAAAGAAGGCCCCGGCCGCTTTAAGGACAGAATTCTTCTCACAAACTCAGCGCTTATTTTGCAGCAGATAGTTAGCGATCGCTGAGCGATAGTGAGTTCCCTCCTATAAATCCTCGAAGCTCGCCAAATCTCCTCCAAACTCAAAACCAACCGGTCAAAGTGAGCCTTAGCCCCCCCAGTTAGGTTTCCACCCTATTTCCCCGGTCCAAAAATCTCGAAAAGAGCATTGCTCGCCCGAGTAAAAGGCCAAATCCAAAAGCAAACAATTACTGCTCGATTTCCACGCAAAGAAACACGTAGCAACAAAAATACGCAGCTTGCTCCGCCTGCTTGATGGTGCCCAAAAGCAAACTTCGAAGCAAATACAAATACCTGCCCGAACCGCAGCAAAGAAAGATCAAAAAGATTCCCTCTCCTGAAGGACGTAGCGATGAGCACACCAACGCTTTTAAAGGTGAGCCTTTAAGAGTTTTATTTATAAAAAGTTATTTTCCATCCGCCCAATGTAAAAATATAAGCCGTTATGTCGCCTTGGATTTATTTAGAAATAGCATTAAAAGATTCATTATTATGGCCAAATATTTTAAATGTATTTGTAATTATTGGAAGGAAGCGGCGCAAGTCCAGAATAATGTAGACATTGATTTATTTGTTTTAAATGCTTTATTTATTTGCTAGATAAATATAACAAAAAGTATACTTTAGCCAAAAACCGTTTTGAGACCGAAGCGAATTGGGTGCCTAGCACCTTCCCAACTCAGAACTTAGCCTCCGAACCCATTTTTTGCATTCTCTTGTTTTATTTTTGGTTTTTTCTTTTGTTTTCTCCTTAAAATAAAGATGGCGACTGGTCAAAACATTTGGATCACAAGTGAGGCATCGAACACTTCTTGCACTTTTTCGTTTTCCCTACACAAGGGAGAATGAGAATGAAAGGCTGATATATTCCTGCATCCTGTATCCCCTAAACAAGGGATAACTTGATACAAAAACCCAAAGCTCATATTGGACCAAAATCAATAAAGTGACCGAGGCGTATTCAACGCGCTCGACAGCAATTCTTCCGCATTTTTAATTTCGCCTTCCAGACAAGGGAGGGTGGAATGGAAAGCGTGGTGTCCGCTCCGCACGCCACATTCCCCAGAAAAGGGAGCGCGGGCGATGGCGATCCCACAAACCCCACAAACACGAAATTAACTCACCAATAGTGGCGGATCCAAGAATTATCTTGACCCAGTGTCCAAAATTTTAACTACTCTCTCTCCGTCCAAAAAATATATGACGTTTTAGGGCTTTTCACACAGACCAAGGAAACATATTGTATAAACTAAACTACCCCTATCCAAACATTATTGAGGTGTCTTGATATTCTTGTCCAGCCAAACACGAGTTAAGGTCAATAAATATGGTAGAATTTGAGAAAAAAGGGAAAAGTTCCTTGAAAATTACAAAGTGTCATCTATTTTGGAACAAAAAATTCTCCCAAACGCATATATTTTAATCGAGAGAGTATTATATAAAAAATAGAAATTACAATTTGTCTTTTATGCTTCATACGTTGAAAACGCCGTAATTACATCATAATCACCAAAGATTCATTAACATGCCTTTCGATATAACACAAGAGAATCATTTAAAAATTGATCGATATTCGATTTCAGAAATCTTGACAATATTTTTTACAAAGAATTTGGGAGGGTCCAATGAAATTTTTGTGAGGTGTTCAATTGTCAAATATCACAAACATACGCCCAATTATTTTTATCGGGCAAAGGTCCATGACACCCCTAGTCCTCATGCGATCCGCCATCGTCACGAATTTGATTACACCTCTCGTTCCGGTGGGTGTGAGTGTAACGACAGTGTACTCCCTCCGTCTCCTCTCCGTCTCTTCCACTTACTATAGGCGACGGGCGCTATTTGCAGCCTTGAATCAGAATTTCCAACAGACCGCTTGCTACAATAATTCGTCAAGTGAAAACACCAAAAACAAGTAGGGAGAGAGATATCGACAAAGGTCAAAGGCCAACAAAATAGAGAACACGAGATGAGTTAGTAGTAAATCACTCTTCAAGAGTGATTTACATGATTATGGAGATGGAGACCTTCGGAATTGTCCACGCCGAAGATAGTCGAACTAAGTATCTAAAAAGGGTTTTAGAGCTTATACCCGGTCCCATCAGGACCAATGGTAGTTTTGTTTTTGGGATATTTTTAATCCATTCGTTTGAGATAACGATTGAGATATAAATATGCAACTAAAGTAAATTTCATCACCAATATAGAAAAGAGTAGGTCTTCTATAATAACGTCTTACGATCTTAATTCATATAATCAGCCTCATTCTCTTAAAGCCTTAATCCATCAATATACAATAAATTAAAAAAATAAAACTATTTACATAAAATATATGTAAGATCTTGTTATATACTTTACTTATTGAAAATGAAAAAAGGTTAAGTTGAGGAACCAAATCATATCTCTCCGTCCCTAAATTATCATCCTCCTTTCCTTTTTGTCAAAATAATTGGCCCACTTAAACTTACCTTTTGTAACATCACTTTACCACTTTACCCTTACTTTTTCACCTTATTTTAATTATTGCCACATACACACGCTTTAAAGTTTAAACTACACATTAAACCAATATTAATAATCCAACAAATGTATTTTTAAATCCACAAGGCAAAACAACTGCAGACAATAAATTGGACTATGAGTATTATTCGGGTTCAGCACGTGGCCTGATTGTTCCCTTTAGCAACTTATTGTCGTACAAATGAGTTGATGAAGTTAAATTCAATCAAATGGGGAAACAAGAATGACAATAACCAATTTCATTTGACTATTGCAGTATTGCTCATTAAAGCGACAAACAACAAACCCCAAAAGTCAATTTGTTGTATATATATGGTTTGTTACAAAGCACCAACAGGCAACAGCGG